>CM051032.1:1257500-1857500 GCA_027627225.1 Congeria kusceri | reverse complement strand
CACAGTACCTGTACTGCAATATGGCAAACACTGTACATGTACTGCAATATGACAAACACTGTACATGTACTGCAATATGGCAAACACTATATATGGACTGCAATATGGCAAACACTGTACATGTACTGCAATATGACAAACACTGTACATGGACTGCAATATGGCAAACACTATATATGGACTGCAATATGGCAAACACTGTACATGTAATGCAATATGGCAAACACTGTACATGGACTGCAATATGGCAAACACTGTACATGTACTGCAATATGGCAAACACTGTACATGTATTGCAATATGGCAAACACTGTATATGTACAGCAATATGGCAAACACTGTACATGGACTGCAATATGGCAAACACTGTACATGGACTGCAATATGGCAAACACTGTGCATGTACTGCAATATGACAAAACCACATTGCAATATATTGCAATACATTGCAAACATGCATAATATAGTATGCATTATGTTCTGAACAGTTTGGCTACTGACAGCAATTCAACAAAACAGTGCTTTTTCAAGTTTTTCCCAAAAAGCTTATAAGCAAAATTATTTACCAGGAAATCTTAATTACTGACATTATTATGTAATAGGGATTAAAATCTCTTCCAACCCCAACAACCATCATACAAATTGTTTTCAATAATTAAATACAACAAATGAAAGTGATCTACGGCAACGCCATTCATTATCAAGTATTTATTGTGGGCATAAAACCAAATAACAGATGCATAATACACCACAACAGATGCAGGTCACAATGACAGTCACATAAATCCAAGCAGGTCACAATGACAGTCACATAAATCCAAGCAGGTCACAATGACAGTCACATAAATCCAAGCAGGTCACAATGACAGTCACATAAATCCAACCAATCATCAAATATTTACAACTGCTGCATATGCATGGCAAATATCAAATACTTGAAGCAACACTAGTTATACCGAATATTGTGTTATATTTTAATTAAAACTAGAATTGTCACTTGAGTGATGGATATACCCCCACAATTTGGCCTTGTCACAAAACTATGGCATCCATTCGAAAGAAATGGACATAAAGAAAATGCTTTAATTTGTGAATGGTCAACAGTGTATTTGGAAAAATTTAATTTCAATAGCAGCCATAACTCTGTCAACATTTAGTGCTTTGTAACCAAAGTTGATCTGTATTTTATGATGTTACACCTATGTACCAAAAATGTGAAGCCTTTCATGAGTTATTGTCCATGTTTTTCGAGAATTTAAGTCGAAAAGGGGCCATAACTCTGTCAAAATTTAGTGGTTTGTAACCAACATTGAACTTGACCTGTATTCTATGATGTTACACATGTGTAGCAAAAATTATTTAAATATGTCAAGCCTTTCTAGAGTTATCATCCGGAAACCTGGTTTTTAAGGAATTTTAAGTCAAAAAGGTGCTATAACTCTGTCAAAATTTAGTAGTTTGTAACCAACATTGAACTTCACCTGTATTCTATGATGTCACACATGTGTACCAAAAATTATTTGAATATGTCACGATTTTCTTGAGTAATCATCCGGGAGCCAAAACCGACAAGTTCACTCCTACATACCCCCCCCCCCCCAGTGTTTACGAAATACGTCGGACACGTCGGACATCATTGCCGGTACATTTTCAAATTGTCCGCCGTTTCTTGAATCTACGGCGGACAGATTTGTCCGGCGTAATTTGAAGCCTTCCAGAATAAATTCCAAACGTTTAATAATCCTTTTTTATTTTATTTTCTCGTGTTTTCTGATAATCAGGAATTTTATGACACTTTAATTTTAATCTTAAATGTCTTATGCGCATGAGCGGCGATCGACAAGTCTAATCTCGCACCGTACTGTTTGTCATGTAATCGTAACTAGTCGGTATATTCCGCTATGCTTCATTGTACAATTGATACGGAAATTGACGTCATAAGACAAACTGAAAATCGTAAAGCCTGTTTGATTCTGTGACCGATTCGACTTATTTGAGGGAGTAGCCTCACATAAAACGAAATAAACGAAAATTAGAATAAGTCAATATTCTCTTAAATATTAAATGGAATAAAATTCTCATTAATGATGTAATTTAAATGAAAATGGCGGATTTTATATTACACTTAAATCTTATACATAACAATTTGTCCCCCTGTCAAAATGGCAGCGTCCTAGTCAGAAAATGTCGCGTATTATTCTAAACCAGGTAAGAAATCGATGAATTTGGTATGAAAATTGAACTGAATATTTGTATCTGTTATGTTTTATAATGGTTCTAATGACAAATATTTTATTGGAAAATACTTTATTGAAAACAACATTTGACATTGAAGGTTACATGCCACTATTAAGTATTTCAGGTTTCAAAAATTTAAATGGCAATTATGGCATGAGTCAGACTGCATTAAAAATTTGTTTATCGATATTCAGACAATTTTGCTTTTTATTTGCAATCTAACAAAATCTCAAGAATGTCTGACATTATTAATTGGACGTGTATGTGGCTATTTTCAAACAGTTGGTTTATGGCTATATTCAAACAGTTGGTTTGTGATTATGTGCATTGACCAGGCGTTATATGTTATATTAGAACCTTGAAATATTAAATAGGTTTGAAAAGGAAGGTTTTTGTTATTATTTTTGCAATATTCTTGTATTTTAATAAATGTCCTGCGTGGCTGAAAAATGTCCTGCGTAGCATAGAAATACGTCAGACAAATTGTCCAGCGTAGTCCAAAATGTTTTCGTAAACACTGCCCCCCCCCTCTAAACTTTGTTTGTGGGGGTATAAAAAACACACAACCTTTTTAATATTCCTGGTTAATTACAGTAATGGTTACGAAAGCATGTATTCCCATATCAAACACTTGTACTGTTTATTAAATAACCAAATGCAAGCAACAAGTCACATAAATCCAACCAATCATCAAATATTTGTAACTTCTGCATTAGCATGGCAATTATCAAATACTTATATTTTTATTCTTTTTCCATTTTGAAACAAACAATCTGTGTAATTTGGTTAATACAACTTAAACTTCGTGAGAAGTAAATTACTGTACAACCATTAATAAAGTTGCTAAACATACAATTTTCCAAACAACTGATATTGTTAATATACTCCATAATATTCCTGTTAAATGACAGCTATAAAAGCATGTATTATACCAAACCAAACACTCTGCTGTTTATTTAACAACTGAAAAGATGAACACCAACAATACAAGTGTTGCAATAATGTTTTTCTTACCTCTATAATCCCACGAGATATTTATTCTTCAAAGAAACACCATACTGTCAAAACACAAACAGAATTGTCCATAACACAGAATATCTAAAACCACCATTTTAGCATGTTCATTGTGAAATTCTAGCACACTCTGCATTTGGCACAAATTGTTTGCAGTCAATACCAGAAGTCGCCACCTAATGATGCTGACATAACAAAGTGCATTTCTGATTGACTGCAACCTACAAAGGAAAACATTGTAGTGCAATAATCAATAAATTAGTGGTTTATAACCCGTGACTAATGATTTGATTGGCTAATACACTGTGCAGGAAAATTAGCAGTTATTGGCTAAATGTCTTTTACATAAAGTTATTCAACGGGGATAGTCTTGTTTGCAGACAATCTGTTGAACTGGGCAGTCTGAAGCATCATAGTGGAACATGTGTCCAGTAATTGATAACAGAGTGACCAGTGGTCAGTCATGGTCATTGGTCAGTGGGAACAGACTGACCAATTATGACTATTAAACAGTGGAATGTCTGTACAATTGTCTCTATAAAACTGAAAATGGAGCCAGGTTACTAAAATTTTGTAAATTGGTTAACAGCATTACTACACATTCATGTAATCACCTTATCCACTAAATTAACTGAATTAAAGTGGGATATGCAATTCAAATATTTATGTAAAATAAACTTTATATATTTAAGACAATTTATTAACCAAGTACAGTGTACTATGAATACCATACATACTCAACCAAGGAAGAAACTTTTGTAGAGTGTTGCCAATTTGTCACAGTTACGTAAGAGATGTACACATAAATACATGTGTTATTGTAAAATTGTTCTACTTTGCAAAATCGATCAGTTAATCCCAGTAGATTCATAAGACAAACTTATACAACAAACAGAAGATTTCAGTCAAATCTATTAAAACCTTACAATTTATCTACATTCAAACTTAGCGGATGTTTCTTGTTTGGTTCATAAATGTATAATGTGTTTTAAGTAAAACTGCAACTTGTAGACATAGTCAGATTTTGCTATGGTAACTATAATATTTAAATATGAACTACTCTCTTTTTGGAGATTCAAACTAGGGTAAACAAAGTGTTTTAGATAATTTCCAGGGATTCAAACTAGGGTAAACAAAGTGTTTTAGATAATTTCCAGGGATTCAAACTAGGGTAAACGAAGTGTTTTAGATAATTTCCAGGGATTCAACTTATAGGGTAAACAAAGTGTTTTAGATAATTTCCAGAGATTCAAACTAGGGTAAACAAAGTGTTTTAGATAATTTCCAGGGATTCAAACTAGGGCAAACAAAGTGTTTTAGATAATTTCCAGGGATTCAAACTAGGGCAAACAAAGTGTTTTAGATAATTTCCAGGGATTCAACTAAACAAAGTGTTCTGACTGCTGACCAATTACTTGGGTCAAAATGACCTCCATATCCTGACTTCTTCCTCATGAAGGACATTAAATCAATGGTGAAATTGGACAAATCCACCATAATTGCTTTTGCAGCTGCCATGATGACCTAAGCATAAGGCCAGGAATAACCAGGAACAAACAGAATTTTCTAGTAAGACAGACAAATACAGAAGACAGGGACATTATCAGAGGCTTTCTCTTGTTTATTTCTATACACATCACTTATCATGATTTATCTTTGATACATTTGCACACTAAGACATTTTCGCTGGCAATACAAATTCATGTGCTCACCCCAAAAATTACTTTTCATATAAAAAGGATTTAAACAAATAAATCTTAAGATTCTGCAATTAATTGTTCCACCATGTTGGACTAACTGAACATTCTGATAGAAAAAAAAAGAAATACAGAACTTAACCAAAGAAATATGATATTTTTTATTTCTTTGGTAAATTAAGTTATATATTATATGGATCAATGAATTTCTGCCTCATTGGTCAGAACCACAATCTGAAAGGTGTATATTAATTTTGGGAAATTTAAAGAAAATATGGAATGGGTGGCAGTGTACAATGTCCACATGCATATGTTTGTGATCCTTAAAGTTATCGGGTGATTTTGGTGGATTAGTAACAGAAAATATAAGAACTAAATACAATTTGTTTCATAAGAATGCCAACATATCAGGGGGTTTTCTACATCACAAACAACATGTCTGTCGCTATATCACATTATGGGACTGTTTAACCTTGTGAAAGTCACCATGCAACTGTAGAGCAATGTTTGCAAGACAATTATCTTTTAGATGTGTCATCATTTATGTCAGATTTATGTCACAGGTACAGATAAATTCATTAAGATGAATTAATAACCAACATAAAGAGTTCAACCTTTGAACAAAGAATTACAAACCAAAAAATACTTGACACGAAACATTACCTGGAAATAAATTGTAGAATTATTCATGAATGAAAATCTTTTATGTTAGCTATTTGCTGATAATCTATCAATTTTTAGCGTGTTTCTTGTATCTTACATTCACTTTAATTTTCTGGAATTTCATCATTATCATCATCAGATCTAGCACGCTTTATCATGTATTACAAATACAGTTGCGTTTATTTTAATATGCTGAGAGCCTTAACATTGTATGCAAATTGGTTCTTACAATTACCCAGGTTTTACTCCTCTACTTCTGCTACCGACGAATTGTTCCACAATCAACACATTTATTTTGTTGTGTAGTATATATCTTTGTGTATTTGTACATGACATAAGTATCCTATATAATGCATAACATGATATTGCACGAGTATATAAGGAATAAATAAATGTTTAATTGAGCTGTTTAAGGGACCTGTTCACAGATTGACAAATTGACAATTTTGAAATGTTTTGTCATAGATCCCCAAAAGAAAAATACAATATATAAACAAGCAAAAAAAACAACACTACTGACAAAGAAATATATTCAAAATATAGTCTTGCTTATGAAAATCATAAATTGAAATGGATAAAATAACAAAACGTTTGAAAAGCTTTTCATCAGTATTTTTGGAAACATGTATCAATTTTAGCGTTTAAAATTCACTACCATGTTTGTAAGTCAGAATAGCTGAGTGGTTAGCACGAAAGACTTTTGAAACCACCGAGTCCTGGGGAAGGCAAATTTTTTTATTTACTATTTTGTCTTTATATAATATTTGTTTTTGGTTAGTCCAACTGCTTTCAAAAATACGAAAATCTGTGAACAAGTCCGTTTAACTGTATTTTACTCAGCAGATAAACAGAGGTGTCCATAATTTGTAAATACTGGTTAACACGAATAAATAATACCATAATGAATACAATATAAAAATAAAACTTCAAATAAAATTGTTTACATTTTTTAGTGAAGACTGTTAAGCGAATGATAGTGGATTAAAGATTCCAAATGACTCATGTCACCCATGCGGAAGTATCAGAAAAACACTGCCATTGTCAACTTGCAGAAGCTGCAGTGAACACGCTGAACACGTGCAATATGGTACTGTGCCATCCACTTTGACCAGGTCTTGTTGCACCAACAGGCCGATACCTCTACACTGAATGTTTTATGGGCATTATTCAGAATGTATCTTTTAGTCAGTAAGACATAATCTCTTTGAACATATTTTGTGGAATTCATTAATGACCCTACCAGACACCCGGTGGTTTCCCCACCTCTCACTGCCACTACATCACTTTCTCTGCTGTTCATATTAACTCTCTGTTGATCCTGAATACAGGTGCTGACAAATGTCAACAGGGCATAACTCCAAGGATCAATGAAATAACAGCTTCTCAAACATCATTTGATATCTGCCTACCCAGAATTAATTCTGTTCTGTATGCCCAAGGTATTAAATACAAGAAACATTATTACACATATTTATTAAAACGAAATTCTTTAAATGGCAACTAACATAATATTTTATGCACCTATCAATATTCCCCCCCCCCCCCCCCGGCGGGCCGAACTAGGCGAATTTTATTTTTGGGGATCTAAATCTCCACCCTAGAGCCATTTTTGTCCCTAGAGACAAACATTTTTGTCTAAATCCTCACAGTGGGAGATCCTATTGGGGTATCAAATGGCCTGGAGGCCAATATAATCAGGATCTAAAATCCGACCAAAGTCTTTTTCTCCAGGACCTGGAATCATTCGGTGTGTCCATTTTCCTCCTGTCAGGAATTACTTTCAGTCTAAAGTCTCGTTTATGCCCGCTGTTCCCCCCCACCCCCCCCCCCGGGGGAAAATATTGATCAGTGCATTAAGACAAGTACAATTGTAAAGGATGCCAAAAACTTACACAAATTAACTCCACTTCCCTACTGGAAACAACAGATGCAACATAATCAAATATGGGCAACTTACACTCATTATTCTCGGCAAAAAGATCACCAAATACATAACGGAAATGCTGAAAAAAGATTGTATGCCAAAATGCTATGTCTATAAGATTTAACCCAATTTATGCACACTGAGTCAAAATGAATTTCATAATATTAGTTGAAAATATGACTGGCTTGAAAGACATGAAAGGAAAGATTTAATTACGATTTCAAACATGCATAAAAATCCATTTAGCTGCTGCATATATAGGGATTGTAATCTGACACCAAGAATATACATACGCTTTAAAAATGCTTAAATAAACATGACCATGTTAACAAAACATCATATCAAGCATGTTTCTGATGTCTAGAACAAAAGTAGCCCAATATATAGTGCAATAACACCAAAAATAAACAATTTGAGGCTTAATGCATGTGCGTAAAGTGTCGTCCTGAATTAGCCTGTGCAGGCCGCACAGGCTAATCCAGGACGGCACTTTCCACCTACAGTAGATTTATGTTTAAAAGACTTGAAACAGAAAATACCATAATATCGGAAAGTGCCATCCCAGATCAGCCTGTGCGGACTGCACAGGCTAATCTGGGACGACACTTTACGCACATGCATTAAGCCCGGTTTTCCCACGACAGGCCTCATTTAAAGCTACAGTCACACCAGTGTCCCCAATAATGTTATCCGTGTTGTGTCCTGCATGGTCCTGGAAAGTCCAGATGAATCGATCGTTGAGGGGACCGTCAACGCTTTTAATACTTAATTTCATCCAGGATCACCCCGGATCAAGACCCCTCTTGATCCGGGATTATCCTGGGTAATCCTGGATGGTCTGTGTATGGTCCAGCATCGGTGTGACTGTAGCTTAATGCAAATATCACAGAACTAGTTTGTTAATTGCAATACATTCGTCGAAGAACATGTCATTGGCAATTAAATACACATGTTCAAGTTATCGCTAGTTTAAAAAATTTAATGTTAGGCAATTTTAGAGGGTGCGAACGCTGCTTCTGTCCACCTCTAAATCTGCCTATCATAATCTCAACCCAAGAAATGTTGCATCTATGCTGTCACCAATACTGAACTGCCACAAGCGAAAGAGCATGGCTACATAGCATTACTTTCAATCAAGATTTATTTAAACAAATTATTTTATATCAATGTTTCAATAAATTTTATCCCGAACAGGTAATTTGCATTACACTTATGATTTAGATTTTTGTCCCATTGAATGTTTTAATACATTGTCATAATGAAATGACCGTCTAAAAATAAAATTTAAAAATATTCGAACAAATTTTAACTCAGATCAGAACAAACCTGTACTTTCTACGATCCCTGCACATGAAAAATGCTGTATATAGATTCCATACAAATCATCTCACACTCGAAACTGACATGGTTAATGTACCACTTTAATAACTTCACAGGTTATGATAATAGATTGCTTCTAGCAATAACATACCATTAATTGGTAATTAACTCCACATATGTATATTTTGAACATAATATCATGTAAGGAGGTCCATTTCTCTTCAAAATGTACCGTGAATTTCCACTTAATACTGTTTATACGATATGTAAATATCCAATGAAATAGAAATGCTACCTAGAACAGTTCTCTAACAACAACAACCCACCAACAGCAGTAGAACTTGTCAGAATGTATTCTGAATGTTAACAAAATACTATCACGTATATAACTGCAATGGTACAGATTGTACCATTATTCCCTAGAACAGTTCTCTAATTACATCAAACCACCATCATCACTAGCAGTCATGACAAATAATATGATAATTGCAATACTGAAGTGTTATCAAGTATTTAACTCCAGTACTCCACCATCAGCACTAGAACTCGTGTCAGAATAATATGATAGTTGTGGCATAATAGTTTTATCAAGTATTTAACTCCAGTAGTTCAGAAAGTACCAGTATAATGCTAGAACAGTTCTCTAATAGCAACTAACCACCAGTGCTTAGTAGAAGTCATGCCAGCACCAATATCACAGAGTATGGAAGTGGCTGCAAAGTATCTATCTATCTGCTGTCTATTGGAGAGCAGGGGCGTAGCTTGGGTTCAAACGATGCATGGGCACAATAGGATGTTGTAAGCGATAATTTGGGCCAGGAGAGTTTATACTCTTATGTGGTTACGAACATCTAACTTCAGCTAAACCCCGATTCTACAAAATAATTGTAAAATAAGCGCGTGTTTCATGAAATTTATTTCATATTGACGTAATCGACACAGCCAAGAAAGATCCCCTCACCCCATCCCCATCCCCCCTATTGTTTTTATTGCAGTTTCTGCATATTTAAATTTTTTCATCTCTGGAAAAAATGTATAGGCACGTGCCTATGGTGCCTAAAGGAAGCTAAGCCCCTGGAGAGCAAGATATCCCACAGGTACCATATACTTCAACTGTAAGACAACTTACAGGCTTTCTAATGAACAGACAATGGGAAACAAATAAAAACAACACAAATAATGTTCTGGAAACAAACTGTGACAGTTATGACAGGTTTAAGCATTAACAGATATTGTTCATGATATTGGGTACTAAAAGAACATAGTTTTGAACACTTTTATTGTGAGTTATTGAATGTAAACATATGTAAACTTTAGGCAATAGTGCTCGTTTTATATTTATGCTGTTAACAAAAATTTTTCTCACTTGCAAAACGATACTCAACATTTTCCAAAGAAAGTTTTTAAAGGAAGGGCTTATTATTATAACAAATGTTGATTCTGCTGCTTGCATTGTGTGGTGGCTGATGTCAACTATTCTGTTCTAATAGAAGCAGGAAAATTGTTGGTGTCTGACAATTAAATCCATCCAAGGTGACATATATGGCAAACCGCTATGACAGAAATGACAAACCGATATGACAGAAATGACAATGTCAATTATGATAGATACAAGTGTCAGAAATGTGTGTTTATTTTAACAGCAATAACAGTGTTAACACGACAAAGCTACTAAATTCAATATGACAGCGAATGTTGTTTCCGTATGACAGAGATAGCTAAGGTCGTTTCAATACGAAAGTGATGGCAATATTAATATGACATAGATCACATTGTCAATATGACAGATATGACAATCTCAATATGACAGATATGACAATCTCAATATGACAGATATGACAATCTCAATATGACAGATATGACAATCTCAATATGACAGATATGACAATCTCAATATGACAGATATGACAATCTCAATATGACAGATATGACAATCTCAATATGACAGATATGACAATCTCAATATGACAGATATGACAATCTCAATATGACAGATATGACAATCTCAATATGACAGATATGACAATCTCAATATGAAAGATATGATAATGTCAGCATGACAGAGATGATAATGTTAATACAACATAGATGAGATGGCAGTATCAATACGACAGAGATTATAATGTCAACATGGCAGAGATTGGGACACATGACAGTGTCAAGTTTACATAACTGACGGATTAATTATGACAGAGATGACAATGCATAGTCAATAAGACTGAGTCAGTATGACACAAATTACTGTGTCAAAATGAAAGAGATGACAATGTCAATGTGTCAATTTGATTGTGACAAGAGTTGACAATGTTACATGACATAGTTTACAACATCAATATGACAGAGATGACTGTGTCAATATTACATAGTTGACTGTGTCAATATGACATAGATGACTGTATCAATATGACAGAGATGACAGTGTCAATACAACAAAGAAGAAAGTGTTCATCTGGGAAACAAACACAATTTACCCAGCATGGAATCACTGAGGATAGTTGTCCAGGAAGATGTCTGATCACACATGCTCATGCACTTCTTACTCTCAGTAAACAATGTATCTGATTGTGCTACAGGAAGATGTCTGATCACACATGCTCATGCACTTCTTACTCTCAGTAAACAATGTATCTGATTGTGCTACAGGAAGATGTCTGATCACACATGCTCATGCACTTCTTACTCTCAGTAAACAATGTATCTGATTGTGCTACAGGAAGATGTCTGATCACACATGCTCATGCACTTCTTACTCTCAGTAAACAATGTATCTGATTGTGCTACAGGAAGATGTCTGATCACACATGCTCATGCACTTCTTACTCTCAGTAAACAATGTATCTGATTGTGCTACAGGAAGATGTCTGATCACACATGCTCATGCACTTCTTACTCTCAGTAAACAATGTATCTGATTGTGCTACAGGAAGATGTCTGATCACACCATGCTCATGCACTTCTTACTCTCAGTAAACAATGTATCTGATTGTGCTACAGGAAGATGTCTGATCACACCATGCTCATGCACTTCTTACTCTCAGTAAACAATGTATCTGATTGTGCTACAGGAAGATGTCTGATCACACATGCTCATGCACTTCTTACTCTCAGTAAACAATGTATCTGATTGTGCTACAGGAAGATGTCTGATCACACCATGCTCATGCACTTCTTACTCTCAGTAAACAATGTATCTGATTGTGCTACAGGAAGATGTCTGATCACACCATGCTCATGCACTTCTTACTCTCAGTAAACGATGTATCTGATTGTGCTACAGGAAGATGTCTGATCACACATGCTCATGCACTTCTTACTCTCAGTAAACGATGTATCTGATTGTGCTACAGGAAGATGTCTGATCACACATGCTCATGCACTTCTTACTCTCAGTAAACAATGTATCTGATTGTGCTACAGGAAGATGTCTGATCACACATGCTCATGCACTTCTTACTCTCAGTAAACAATGTATCTGATTGTGCTACAGGAAGATGTCTGATCACACCATGCTCATGCACTTCTTACTCTCAGTAAACAATGTATCTGATTGTGCTACAGGAAGATGTCTGATCACACCATGCTCATGCACTTCTTACTCTCAGTAAACAATGTATCTGATTGTGCTACAGGAAGATGTCTGATCACACATGCTCATGCACTTCTTACTCTCAGTAAACAATGTATCTGATTGTGCTACAGGAAGATGTCTGATCACACCATGCTCATGCACTTCTTACTCTCAGTAAACAATGTATCTGATTGTGCTACAGGAAGATGTCTGATCACACCATGCTCATGCACTTCTTACTCTCAGTAAACAATGTATCTGATTGTGCTACAGGAAGATGTCTGATCACACATGCTCATGCACTTCTTACTCTCAGTAAACAATGTATCTGATTGTGCTACAGGAAGATGTCTGATCACACATGCTCATGCACTTCTTACTCTCAGTAAACAATGTATCTGATTGTGCTACAGGAAGATGTCTGATCACACCATGCTCATGCACTTCTTACTCTCAGTAAACAATGTATCTGATTGTGCTACAGGAAGATGTCTGATCACACCATGCTCATGCACTTCTTACTCTCAGTAAACAATGTATCTGATTGTGCTACAGGAAGATGTCTGATCACACCATGCTCATGCACTTCTTACTCTCAGTAAACAATGTATCTGATTGTGCTACAGGAAGATGTCTGATCACACCATGCTCATGCACTTCTTACTCTCAGTAAACAATGTATCTGATTGTGCTACAGGAAGATGTCTGATCACACATGCTCATGCACTTCCTACTCTCAGTAAACAATGTATCTGATTGTGCTACAGGAAGATGTCTGATCACACATGCTCATGCACTTCTTACTCTCAGTAAACAATGTATCTGATTGTGCTACAGGAAGATGTCTGATCACACATGCTCATGCACTTCTTACTCTCAGTAAACAATGTATCGGATTGTGCTACAGGAAGATGTCTGATCACACATGCTCATGCACTTCTTACTCTCAGTAAACAATGTATCTGATTGTTCTACAGGAAGATGTCTGATCACACATGCTCATGCACTTCTTACTCTCAGTAAACAATGTATCTGATTGTGCTACAGGAAGATGTCTGATCACACATGCTCATGCACTTCTTACTCTCAGTAAACAATGTATCTGATTGTTCTACAGGAAGATGTCTGATCACACCATGCTCATGCACTTCTTACTCTCAGTAAACAATGTATCTGATTGTGCTACAGGAAGATGTCTGATCACACATGCTCATGCACTTCTTACTCTCAGTAAACAATGTATCTGATTGTGCTACAGGAAGATGTCTGATCACACATGCTCATGCACTTCTTACTCTCAGTAAACAATGTATCTGATTGTGCTACAGGAAGATGTCTGATCACACCATGCTCATGCACTTCTTACTCTCAGTAAACGATGTATCTGATTGTGCTACAGGAAGATGTCTGATCACACATGCTCATGCACTTCTTACTCTCAGTAAACGATGTATCTGATTGTGCTACAGGAAGATGTCTGATCACACCATGCTCATGCACTTCTTACTCTCAGTAAACGATGTATCTGATTGTGCTACAGGAAGATGTCTGATCACACATGCTCATGCACTTCTTACTCTCAGTAAACGATGTATCTGATTGTGCTACAGGAAGATGTCTGATCACACATGCTCATGCACTTCTTACTCTCAGTAAACGATGTATCTGATTGTGCTACAGGAAGATGTCTGATCACACCATGCTCATGCACTTCTTACTCTCAGTAAACAATGTATCTGATTGTGCTACAGGAAGATGTCTGATCACACATGCTCATGCACTTCTTACTCTCAGTAAACAATGTATCTGATTGTGCTACAGGAAGATGTCTGATCACACATGCTCATGCACTTCTTACTCTCAGTAAACAATGTATCTGATTGTGCTACAGGAAGATGTCTGATCACACATGCTCATGCACTTCTTACTCTCAGTAAACAATGTATCTGATTGTGCTACAGGAAGATGTCTGATCACACCATGCTCATGCACTTCTTACTCTCAGTAAACAATGTATCTGATTGTGCTACAGGAAGATGTCTGATCACACCATGCTCATGCACTTCTTACTCTCAGTAAACAATGTATCTGATTGTGCTACAGGAAGATGTCTGATCACACATGCTCATGCACTTCTTACTCTCAGTAAACAATGTATCTGATTGTGCTACAGGAAGATGTCTGATCACACATGCTCATGCACTTCTTACTCTCAGTAAACAATGTATCTGATTGTGCTACAGGAAGATGTCTGATCACACATGCTCATGCACTTCTTACTCTCAGTAAACAATGTATCTGATTGTTCTACAGGAAGATGTCTGATCACACATGCTCATGCACTTCTTACTCTCAGTAAACAATGTATCTGATTGTGCTACAGGAAGATGTCTGATCACACCATGCTCATGCACTTCTTACTCTCAGTAAACAATGTATCTGATTGTGCTACAGGAAGATGTCTGATCACACATGCTCATGCACTTCTTACTCTCAGTAAACAATGTATCTGATTGTGCTACAGGAAGATGTCTGATCACACCATGCTCATGCACTTCTTACTCTCAGTAAACAATGTATCTGATTATGCTACAGGAAGATGTCTGATCACACCATGCTCATGCACTTCTTACTCTCAGTAAACAATGTATCTGATTGTGCTACAGGAAGATGTCTGATCACACATGCTCATGCACTTCTTACTCTCAGTAAACAATGTATCTGATTGTGCTACAGGAAGATGTCTGATCACACATGCTCATGCACTTCTTACTCTCAGTAAACAATGTATCTGATTGTGCTACAGGAAGATGTCTGATCACACCATGCTCATGCACTTCTTACTCTCAGTAAACAATGTATCTGATTGTGCTATGTTGTAAGAATACATTTCTGTCACACTGAAAGTTGATCTGAATTAAATTACGCATGAAACTATGACCTTACATTTGTTATGAATACTTGTCCAGTCACTATTCAAATGTATACTACCTTGAAACGTAAGAAAAACAGATATATGCAAATGGTTCCAGTGACTTCTGACCGACAATTAAAATGCCATCAAATCCTCCAGCATCTAAACTGCCAACATCGGCTTTCCTGCCAGACACCAGCTGCCAAACTTCCAGCATCTAAACTGCCAACATCGGCTTTCCTGCCAGACACCAGCTGCCAAACTTTCAGCATCTAAACTGCCAACATCGGCTTTCCTGCCAGACACCAGCTGCCAAACTTAAGACATGGTTATCACGCCAACATCGGCTTTCCTGCCAGACACCAGCTGCCAAACTTCCAGCATCTAAACTGCCAACTTCGGCTTTCCTGCCAGACACCAGCTGCCAAACTTCCAGCATCTAAACTGCCAACATCGGCTTTCCTGCCAGACACCAGCTGCCAAACGTCCAGCATCTAAACTGCCAACATCGGCTTTCCTGCCAGACACCAGCTGCCAAACTTCCAGCATCTAAACTGCCAACATCGGCTTTCCTGCCAGACACCAGCTGCCAAACTTAAGACATGGTTATCACGCCAACATCGGCTTTCCTGCCAGACACCAGCTGCCAAACTTAAGACATGGTTATCACGCCAACATCGGCTTTCCTGCCAGACACCAGCTGCCAAACTTAAGACATGGTTATCACGCCAACATCGGCTTTCCTGCCAGACACCAGCTGCCAAACTTAAGACATGGTTATCAGGCCAACATCGGCTTTCCTGCCAGACACCAGCTGCCAAACTTAAGACATGGTTATCACGCCAACATCGGCTTTCCTGCCAGACACCAGCTGCCAAACTTAAGACATGGTTATCACGCCAACATCGGCTTTCCTGCCAGACACCAGCTGCCAAACTTAAGACATGGTTATCACGCCAACATCGGCTTTCCTTCCAGACACCAGCTGCCAAACTTAAGACATGGTTATCATGCCAACATCGGCTTTCCTGCCAGACACCAGCTGCCAAACTTAAGACATGGTTATCACGCCAACATCGGCTTTCCTTCCAGACACCAGCTGCCAAACTTAAGACATGGTTATCACATTTCAAACACATTTGGTAAATAAATTTCCCAAAAACATTTGTATTGATCATAACTGCAAACTTGATGCCAGAAACAGTTCTGTGGCAGAGGTTACTGCAGAGAACTAAGGTGCGATCCAAGAAAACAAAATAATATAATTATAAAGAAAAACGAGAGCTGTCTAAGGACAGTGCGCTCAACTATTCGTACCGCTTTGTCAGAATAATTGGCTTTGGTCTGTCACCTTACACCTGAAGACATGACATTATGTGAAGTTGTAATTGAATATCAGATTCTGTAGTAGATATAGAAATATCAAATTCTTGCACACAAACGTTAACCTAAAATTCTAAGTACAAAAAGGGGCATAATTCTGCTAAATTGCAGGCCAGAGTTATGGGCCTTGGTCAGTGACCTCACATAATGACCCGAAGACATGTGTGAAGTTTCAATTGAATATCTGTAGTAGTAAGAGATATGTACTTCTTGCACGCAAACCTTAACCAGAGCATTACGGGGACACCGACGAATGGGTGAGTAGAATAGCTTCGACTATTCTGTGAATAGTTGAGCTAAAAAATGCTTTTTTTACAATTTGTTTGATAATCTGTTATTGCAAAATGAAAATTGCAACATAGGAAAAGCACCAATATCATCCCTTTCTCATGAGAAACTCGCAATAAAATGTAAGTAAAGACGCAAAATAGCATTCTTAAATAGACATGAGGCAAAACTTTCCACCATCAGCTACAGTCAACTCGATGGTGAGAAGTCTTAGGAACTGGCAAACAACCTTCAAGATATTGAAATTTCGAGCTAAACAAGGTCGAGAATGTATATTTATACATGTACTTGGGGAAAATTCATCTGACTTATTTTCAAATCTCCACCTGAAGAGTATTCAGATAGATATAATGGTAATTAAACAAACATTTATTAACACATTTTAATAATGTTAGTTATTTAAAGTTCGTGAAAGCTGTGATATCAATTATTGCATTCTCTCAACACTTGCACAGCTTATTCGCGATTTCAAGCCAAACAACATAAATTATATGAATATATACATTGAGCAATACAATATCTGTTCCTGGACAAAATTTCGAGCCAACGAGACAAAAAGACAAGCGTGTTCGAGGCATTATGAGTTGAATGTATAAGAGCAATTAAGTCCATGCGCACCCAGAGCCTCAACCACTATCAAACTCTTCGCAGTGGTTACCTCCCCTATCGGTTAACGGTAACCACTGCCATCACAAGTAAAATCCTTCCAGATCTGGAAGGATTACTTGTTTGTAACTTTTACTTATTTAATGCAACTCAGTGCAATTTTCTACATTATTTGACTTTTTATATATCGTTTGCAGTCAATAATGAAAACAGAAAAAGAAAATAATTAATGAAAACCATAAATAATATATAGAAGATTTAAATCGATCATCATCACGTGGTTTGTTATGACGGCAGGAATTTGATTAGAGCTATGCTCAGAACCAGTCAAATTTCTGCGAAGAGGTTGAACCACTACGTCTGTTGTACTGAGTAAATGCTTGGGGGCACGCTTTGCATAATAACCCAGAAACTACATGTAGTTCACATTGGCATTGTGGCCATTTACCTGTAATTGCTTTTTCTTTAAAACATGTCCACTTTGTTAAAGAAAAAAGGAATGGTAGTAGAATGAATAATGATAAAGTAGTTAATAACATGCATGAAACGTAATTGGGAAAAATGTTTTCCTAGCAATACATTTTATTTGCTCTGTTTCACTTACAATTTCATGCCTCTTTAACTTTAAACTTAACAGCTTTTCATGTTTAATTAGTACAAGTGCAGTCTCGTATAAATGAGGCGTGTTGTGGGAAACCCAGGCTTAATGCATGAGCGTAAAGTGTCGTCCCAGATTAGCCTGTGCAGTCCGCACAGACTAATCCAGGACGACACTTTCCGCCGGCAGTGGATTTATGTTTAGATGAGACTTCCTTGAAACAGAAAATACAATAAATGCGGAAAGTGTCATTCTGGATTAGCCTGTGCAGACTGCACAGGCTAATTTGGGACAACACTTTACGCTAGGGATGGGACCGAATACTGAAATCAATATTCAAATATTCGTTTTAGGTATTCAAATATATTGGAATATTCGTTTTGTAAATACTACTATACACGGCACTCTGTCCGAATATTTACCTATCCAAAATATGTATACTACGTGTATGTAGTTGTTACTACGTGTACGTAGTTGTTTCACCTTGTTTCAGTGGTAATGAGCAATATAACTTAGTGAGTGTTAGGCAAATATAAAGAAATGTCAGATATTGTTAAATGTATTGTTAATTAATTTTTAATCGTTCCATAGACAAATTTCTCATTACATAGTTTACACGCGACCTGGGTGTTGTCTAATGACCGCGTAAAGTACTTCTAAGCACATGATGGTTGCATTGTTTATTAATCAAGACTCTTGTATAATATACGGTGTTGATATAATGGAGAATAATTTACAAGTGACGTATATTAAGATTGACCAGATCATGCTAATTTTGTTAAAGAAATTGATTGGCTGATAATGGAGTCATTTTGATGGGTTTACTTAGAGAGTAATTGTCATTTACTGTAAACAAGTTAAACGTATAGATGTCACTTAAGGACAATAAACAACAATGTACGCCTTGTACAAACTGTGAAACCGTTATCACAGTTTTGTTATTTGTGGAAACAATGCGCCATATTCGAACCTCCTACAAACCGTTAACCAATAATTTGCGGCCCTTATTAAGACGTGGCCCCCCTGCCAATTCTCAATTGTCGTTAATTAGACATGTTTGGCATGTGTTGCAAAAACATTACACTGCCCCCGCCCACCAGCTAGGCAGGAAATTCACGTTAACTTTGCAATCAAACTGGAAAAAACATGAACTTTTAAAACAAATTTTATTCTTTAAATAAATTTGAAAATCAAATATTCGTATTCGTTCTTTTATATTCGAATATTATCCGATATTCTAATATTCGATTATTCGGTCCCATCCCTACTTTACGCACATGCATTAAGCCCGTATTTCCAACGACATGCCTCAAATAATGAAAGCTTCTCCAACAAAACAGGGTCTGGATCTTATTCACCAATTTCTTCATAACAATGTAAAAACTAAAGCTGTGTATATAAAAAATACTAGGTTAGTGTTGAATATAGTTTTGTTACCGAGGCTTAGAAAACCTCAACCGCGAGCCTTGGCGAGTGGTTTAGGTTTTCGTGCCGAGCAAATAAACGTATCTGTATTCAACACTTACCTGGTATTCTATTCATCCCATCATTTTCTGTCTTTATTTTGAAAATAAACAAAAGAAAATCCCTGAATAACACGAAAAACATCAAATGACGTCACGAAAATAAACAATATGACGTCATTATATTGTAAGTTTATCCCAATGCTGCGTGATGATGGGATAAAAAAATGTTTCAAATTAGCATTACAGCTGAACTTCCTTATCACGAAGTCACGGGGAATTTGAAATGACTGACATACCTGAAGTTCAACTTATCTTAATACAGACACAAATAAAAATATTTGGTCAAATGACTGATAATTGTACTATACAATAGCAATAGTGTATCCAAACTAACGACCATTTACTTAATTCAATGGCAAGCTTAAGTTAAAAGTTAACAACCCGAGAAAAGAAGTGCTAAGATGTTTTGCAATGTGTGACAAACTTGGAAGGTGGTTGCATACGTCTTGCCATGGGCCTTAACACTTTTAGACAAATGCATAGAAATAAGTGTGAAAATACTATTTGGGATAGGAAACCTCTAACTTCGAGTTTAAAGTTTACGACAACAGTATTTATTTTAAATAAAATAAGATGGAAGAAAGTCATTAATTAGTTTCGGCCTTGACTTAACAAAATAATTGTTTGTTACTGCTTACCTGACCCCCACTTAAAAAAAAAATTTCTGCTGACCCTAAACATTTTTGTGCCCATTGAACATTAACTTTTTCTGACCTTCGATGTCAAGAGCAGTTTTCGTTAATTTGCGGCTTTTGGCAATTAGCAAACTGTTTAGATTCGGATAAGAATCAGTCTGCGTGAGAAATGCGCTCTTGGTAATGACATACCATAAGGTACAGTTTCTTTGATTTTTTTTTTTAAGGCGTTTAAACATTTTACAGTCCAATATACCTAAACTGTGTGGTGAATAGGCGGCGAAGACAAAACAAGTTAAAGAAAAAAAGTAATTTTTTACTTCCCCTCAAAGATTTGTTTGAGAAATAAGTGGAAACCATCAAACTATTTTGTTTTGGCCTTATCCAACACTTCAACTTAAGTGAGTTTAAAATAACGCAGTTCAGCTGTAAAAGAAATGGGATGATTTAGAAACAATATTGCAGGGCTCGGCTAGCTCAGTTGGTAGAGCGCCGGACTGTAAATCCGGGGAGAGTGAGTTCGAACCCCAGCCCGGCCACATAACTTTTGTGGGGATTGGTCATGAAATTATTTATACGGCCATTCTCCCCCTACCTCTAATTCAAGTAGGGCAGCTGTCAGTTACTGGCACAAGTATGTGCACTTAGTACTGGTAAACCGCTTAGATCGGCTTAGCTTGCCTAGGAAAAGTGTGAGTAGGTTAACTGACCGCCCTGATATGAATTAAATACTGTTACAAATGGCGAAAAATCCAAACAAACAAACAGAAACAATATTAAAAGAAACTGATGCGTTCATTAACACCTACAGTATCAGACTGTGACCTTTAAAACTGACCTATCAATCTTCAAACATTTCAATTTATTCCTTGAATGGATGCATATCAATTAATACTTAGACCTACACAATGTTTAATGCAGTTTCCTTCTAATATCCATAGTTACTCAAAACTTATGAGGTCAATGAATATGACACTGTGAATTCATTAAAATCTCATTAGATATATTACACTGTGTTAACTGCAACATCTCTGTTAATAATGCAAGCTGTAACTCCATTCAAAACTGGTAAGGACCATATCATCTTACACATCCATGGAAACATAAATAGCAAAAACTCATGGCATACATCTAGTTATTTAATGTGCAAATGCATCAGCTTCAATGTACTAACTACAATAAAACTTTATTGAGTAATAATTATGTTATTCTAAGTTTGATCCTTTAAAATGCAAGCAAGTGCATGCTTTAGTTTTAAGCCAGTTGGTTGATTTTGATTTATAAGGCATTCTAATGCTTTTTTTTGTACTTTATTGATTGAAAAACGAAGGAATACACATTTTTTGCTTCGAATTCAATTTAACTGGAGTTCACTCCCCATGCCATTATAAATGTATACGTGGATATTTCCGCGTGTCAAAAACTTAGCGAATTAAGAATTCTGACTTTTAGCGTGCGCAAATGTTAGCGAATTTCTAATATCGTTGTGTGAAAAATACACACCTACAATGCTACTCCCACTGACACCCGCGTACAGTGCCACAAACAATAACTTGACCTGCTTATGATAAAAATGTAACAGTTTGGCGTCATCAGCTTATATCATGCGTTCCACCCTAGACAACATCCTTTTGTTGAGGTCACTTACATTAATTAGCAGCTAAATTATAGCTACGGGGTTTAAAAAACGTTCTACACTCATCATAAATGATTAGAACAACTGTACCACGTTACTAGAATTTGAGATTATTAGCAAAAAATACAATTTTAAAAATAATATGTATCTTCATATTCCTATATTTCACACATTATTTTTCTACATGATGCAATGCATATGCAATTTACATACAAATGTACACATTCTCATCTGCAGTCGGTGTTCCTGTCTAGCAATCGGCAACCTTTTTAATTTTCACTGGCTGAAATATTAGCGAATTCTTTTAATTCACAAAATTCACAAACATTTCCACGTCGCTAACTTAACCACTGATACAGTATTTTCGATTTCCTTTGAAAACAGCACACTTCTGGTAAGAGTTCTCTCCCATTAATATTTCCATATTTTCAGCTATTACATAGCACTCATGGTGAACGTTGTATTCTTTTTGTGAAAAAAATAAATAAAACATTTAATTTAGATTATCGTAATTGCTTAATTCATGGACACAATTACAGTTTCTTTATTATTCCAAATGTATATCACCACTATATATGCACTTTACGCCATCAATTTGGCGACGGCTAATGAAACCAACTGGCATTCTTTGTTATGCAGCCATAAATCATGGACTAGACTCCTGAGTTTATACATTTGTCATTTAAATGAAGTGTCCTTCTTCAAAGAACCAACAACTGTTTGTAAACCATGTGTAAGCACATCGTTATTAGTTACTGGCCTTCCAAGAAAGAACTTTGCACATATTTCTGCTGAATGGATGTAGAAATGACATTAAAATTACAAATAGCATTTTAATACTAATACAATTGACTTTTAATGCCACAGTAAGCTGCTGTAACCTTTCTCTGCTCTTTGATGTCATTACAAAGAACAAATATGGTCTATCATTTAATGAGATCAGCGAGCGCTATCAATCAAAACTGCACTTCATCTGAAAACTGAATTAAATTGTCACAAAAGGTAGCCAAAGTTGCACCGGTAGCAACAAATGAATCAAGCATAATCAAGTTGCTGAAATCAGGCCAATGATCGCCAACTCAAACTTGATCACCTAGAAATTAAAACATACAAAATTCATTGCATAACAAAATCAAGTACACTACCCGACCAATCAGAAACAATCTAAGATTACTGTCAAGTTTAACATACAAAATTCATGGCATTCAAACATCAGGTACACTCCCTGGCCAATCAAAAACCATGTACAATGCTGTGGTGTCACATGGATCAGTGAACGCCAATGAAGCATCCACAATTCCTAACAATCCTGCCATGCCTCTCAATGGCCAACATGTTACAAGGTTAATTGCAAGTCATTCTTCTTCAAATGAGATGTGTCATATGAAAACCGTGCTTAATGCATGTGCATAGTGTCATCCCGGATTAGCCTGTGCGGTCCGCACAGGCTTATCCAGGACGACACTTTCCACTTTTATGGTATTTTCTGTTTCAAGGAAGTCTCTTCTAGACATAAATCCACTGCACAGGCTGATCCAGGACGACACTTTACGCTTGTGCATTAAGCCCAGTTTTCCCAGGACAGGCCACAAATGCAATTCAACAGCAAGGAGACATCTGGCAGAAGTCATTGGAGACATGATTGAGATCAAGAGCACTGAGGGTCACAATAATTAGAAGATTGACATAAATGGTTTCTTTCGACATGAGCAATTATGTCATTTGTGAATAATGTAATTTTTTGAACTCCTGGACCACACAGAATTGAGTGCGTGTCACATGTTAGGCTGGATTTTGTCTCTGTTTTTTTTTTATTACATATTTAATTAAACCAGTAATTGTTCACTAAGAAATTGCTTTAAGTGTTTAAATGAACAATAATTGCAATCACACATAGTTCATTAAACAATTATTCGATCCATCAATTTTAAAAATAAAGCCATTGTGATATCATGTTGGATAGCTCCTTAAATTGAAAACTGATAAGGCCCCAAAAAAAGTTAATTGTTTCCGCTAAAGTATCGGAAAAAAGTATGGTAATTTTCGCATTATCGTTGTTTATCGGCCAATAAACAACTCCCTGTTGTTCTGATGCATGGCTATTAATTAACTGGGGGTTACGCCCTCATGGTTTAATTCCCACGCATCAGAACTCCAAATCGTTGATTATTGCCCGATAAACAATCATAAATCGAAAATTATTTCTCAAGTCTTACATAGACAAGAGACTGGCCACAAAAAAACAATAATTGTTAAAGCTGGGAAATTATTGGACACCAACCAGCTGTACAAGCAAGTTACATACATGTTTAATAGTGATCATTCAATTAAAACTTCTAAATGTACAAAGAAAAACAGCATGAAACTCTTAAAGGAGCTATAGACAAATACAGACATATTGAGTAAGGATAGGTCCCACATTCTGATAGCAGTAACGATGTGGTGTCCATTTACCAACAAAAAATCATATGTACATACTTAATTTCTGATTATCAGTAAAGGTTTTTCATACTTGATGGGCCAGCACAAATAGCATACTAACTTTGCTTCTACATTTAACGTATTTTTTTACTTGAATGAATTCAATTATCTGACATTTAAATTTATAGTTAATAAGATTTTTTAATCCATGATTTTGCACTCTAGTGTGACAAATCTCGACCTAACACTCTGTTTATTTTGTTTAGTTGTATGTAACCTGTTTTACCGCAAATCAACAACAAGTAAACAATATCATCAGGTAAGAAATATTCACGATTTAACATTAATCTAATAACGTCATATTTAGCCATTGGTTTTAATTTAATTCATAAATTATGCTTAACACTCGATGCCAGTTAAATCAAGCTTACACCTCTTTCGTTCGGACAATCAATTAGTCACGTGACATCGCAACTAGGTAGGTGGCGCTAATACGTATATAAGGCCAGTTTCCTCGCAAATAGTCAGTCTGATTACGGACTCCGACCAAGTAACATCGTTACAAGGTAAAAGTATAATATACTATAGCAGTCATACGATATTCTACCTAAGTTGTCTGTTCTTGTATCAGCAGAATTGGTAGATATATCTAAACAAGGTAGTTCAACACACACCCTCTAAGTTGCCTGATTGATATCAGCAGAGCTGAGCTGCTGTGTTGAACCCTTGCTCAACCATCGAGTTGAACCCCTGCTCAATCATTGAGTTGAACCCCTGCTCAATCATCATGTTGAACCCTTGCTCAATCATCGAGTTGAACCCTTGCTCAACCATCGAGTTGAACCCTTGCTCAACCATCGAGTGGAACCCTTGCTCAACCATCGAGTTGAACCCTTGCTCAATCATCGAGTTGAAGCCTTGCTCAATCATCGAGTTGAAGCCTTGCTCAATCATCGAGTTGAACCCTTGCTCAATCATCGAGTTGAAGCCTTGCTCAACCATCGAGTTGAACCCTTGCTCAATCATCGAGTTGAACCCTTGCTCAATCATCGAGTTGAACCCTTGCTCAATCATCGAGTTGAACCCTTGCTCAATCATCGAGTTGAACCCTTGCTCAATCATCGATTTGAACCCTTGCTCAACTATCGAGTTGAACCCTTGCTCAACCATCGAGTTGAACCCTTGCACAACCATCGAGTTTAACCCTTGCTCAATCATCGAGCTGAAGCCTTGCTCAATCATCGAGTTGAACTCCTGCTCAATCATCGAGTTGAACTGCTGCTCAATCATCGAGTTTAACCCTTGCTCAATCATCGAGCTGAACCCTTGCTCAACCATCGAGTTGAACCCTTGCTCAACCATCGAGTTGAACCACTGCTCAACTATTGAGTTGAATCCTTGCTCAATCATCGAGTTGAAACAAAGCTCAACCATCGAGTTGAACCCCTGCTCAACCATCGAGTTGAACCCTTGCTCAACCATTGAGTTGAACCCTTGCTCAACCATCGAGTTGAACCCTTGCTCAACCATCGAGTTGAACCCTTTCTCAACCATCGAGTTTAACCCTTGCTCAATCATCGAGTTGAAACAAAGCTCAACCATCGAGTTGAACCCTTGCTCAACCATCGAGTTGAAACAAAGCTAACAAAGCTCAACCATCGAGTTGAACCCTTGCTCAACCATCGAGTTGAAACAAAGCTCAACCATGGAGTTGAACCCTTGCTCAACCATGGAGTTGAAACCTTGCTCAACCATTGAGTTGAAACAAAGCTCAACCATCGAGTTGAACCCCTGCTCAATCATCGAGTTGAACCCCTGCTCAGTCATCGAGTTGAACCCTTGCTCAACCATCGAATTGAACCCCTGCTCAATCATCGAGTTGAACTCCTGCTCAATCATCGAGTTTAACCCCTGCTCAATCATCGAGTTGAACCCTTGCTCAACCATCGAGTTGAACCCTTGCTCAACCATCGAGTTAAACCACTGCTCAACTATCGAGTTGAATCCTTGCTCAATCATCAAGTTTAACCCTTGCTCAACTATCGAGTTTAACCCTTGCTCAATCATCGAGTTGAAACAAAGCTCAACCATCGAGTTTAACCCCAGCTCAACCATCGAGTTGAACCCTTGCTCACCCATCGAGTTGAACCCTTGCTCAACCATCGAGTTGAACCCTTTCTCAACCATCGAGTTTAACCCTTGCTCAATCATCGAGTTGAAACAAAGCTCAACCATCGAGTTGAACCCCAGCTCAACCATCGAGTTGAACCCTTGCTCAACCATCGAGTTGAATTCTTGCTCAACCATCGAGTTGAACCCTTGCTCAACCATCGAGTTGAACCCTTGCTCAACCATCGAGTTGAATCCTTTCTCAACCATCGAGTTTAACCCTTGCTCAATCATCGAGTTGAAACAAAGCTCAACCATCGAGTTGAACCCTTGCTCAACCATCGAGTTGAAACAAAGCTCAACCATCGAGTTGAACCCTTGCTCAACCATCGAGTTGAAACAAAGCTCAACCATCGAGTTGAAACAAAGCTCAACCATCAAGTTGAACCCCTGCTCAATCATCGAGTTGAACCCCTGCTCAACCATCGAGTTGAACCCCTGCACAACCATCGAGTTGAACCCCTGCACAACCATCGAGTTGAACCCCTGCTCAACCATCGAGTTGAACCCCTGCTCAACCATCGAACCCCTGCTCAACCATCGAGTTGAACCCCTGCTCAACCATCGAGTTGAAACAAAGCTCAACCATCGAGTTGAAACAAAGCTCAACCATCGAATTGAAACAAACCTCAAGCACAGAGTTGAACAACAGCTCAACCACTGGTCGGAACCTCAGTTCAATCACTGGTCCAAACAATTGTGCTCAGCTATCATCAATTGTTCGGACCAGTGATTGAACTGTGGTTCATTTGGTTTGCTCAATAATGTTCATTGCAGAAACACTGATCCTCCAAGGGAAACTGTTTACAAAACTAGCTTTAATTAATGCCGAAAATATAGTGGTAATGCAGATTAATTCAGACTATTCGCCCTTAACATTCAGCGAGCTGCGCGATATTTTAAATAAAGCATGAGGAACTTTGGCAAGTATAGTAGTGTTGAAAATGTAAACACTAAACTACTGAAATTAAAACTGTTTAAATACCGTTTTATTGAAATATAAAAGAAAACATGGTTTGTACTTAACACTATTAGCATTATAAGATAATTAACAAAAATATTGTCCAGTATATTTATGAAATAATTTTCAATTTATCGTTGTTAATTGGCCGATAAACAAACTATCTGGAGTTCTAATGCGTATGAATTAAACCATGACGGCTTTAGCCAGAGTTGTTTAATTGCCACGCATCAGAAATACAAAGAATTGTTTATTGGCCGATAAACAACGATAATGCGAAAATTATTTTGATTCTAACATGATTTTACATACATTTTTGCAATCGTTATTGGAACTACTTTTACTATGCTCCGTTCCAAATCGGAACTACTTTTTGTTGTTGATTGGGTAGTTTAACAACGATAATTTTGTTCTTTGTCTGTAGAAAAAAAAGAGAGTATCATGTTAGAACACTGGATTAAACACACTTCTGATAATTTCAAACAAGTTAAATCCTGACAGAGTATGGGCATTCGTAAAAAAACATTGTACAATAAATAAATAAACTGTGACCAGACACTGACACCAAATGATTAAGACATTGGCAAATGCAATGATGTAATGCATCTGGATTAATTTCATAGGCAGGAAGGGTGTAACAATAGAAACATGTTTTCTTGTAATGTCAAGATTTAGTTAGATCAAATTTATGAATGCAGAACAAACACCTACATACTGAACACGTTATTTCGAAATTATGTGGACCAGCAAGAAAACTTTAAAATTAAAATAAAGATTATTCCGATAAAACATTAGATCAATCTTATAATTAGCAGTTGCGTCAGATTTTGTCTTCTCCCTAAAAGTTCAAGTTAAACAAAGAAGAAATAAATTCGGGACAAGAAAAACACTTCAAAACAGTGTTTAGAATTCAAATTAACAGAGTTTGAAATAACAGTGTTTAACTGTATGAAAATGATAACCATATTATCTGTTATCTTCCGGACAAACTGAACTCAAAGGGACGTGTTTACAGAGTTTCTTTTTTTTTTTTTTTTAAATATTGCCATTAAAACGTCTTAACTTGACAAATTAAAGCATTTGAATAAAAGAGCTCAAGTACTGAAACAAGAAAAGCATTAAAAAAAGAAAAGAAAAAGATAAGTTGCTTCCACCGGGGTTCGACCTCAGACCTCTGGATTGGCCATTCTAATGTACTAACCTCTTGGCCATTCTAATGTGCTAACCTCTCGGCCATTCTAATGTGCTAATGTCTCGGCCATTCTAATGTGCTAACCTCTCAGCCATTCTAATGTGCTAACTTCTCGGCCATTCTAATGTGCTAACCTCTCAGCCATTCTAATGTGCTAACCTCTCGGCCATCCTAATGTGCTAACCTCTCGGCCATTCCGATTTATAAACAGTGTCTTTTTTGCTATATGTAAGGGGTTCACTGGTTTTCAACAACTGCAACGAAAACAGCAGAAACAATCAAAGTATTTCATCATTTCGCATTACAACGCTATAATTTTATCCATTTCAACTGATGATTACTCATTAACGAAATGGTGTTTACAGTATATTTATATGTCAGTACTGTTATTTTGCTCCTTTATATACACTATTATTTTATTTTTGGAATCGGTGACAACAAGTCTGAAAATTGTAAACTCCTTAATCTGTGAACAGGTCCCTTTAAGCTGTCAATAAACATTACCCTCAGTTTTATGGGGGATTTATGTGTTGATATATTAGCAATTAACCAAAATCTTCCCCACATCTGATGGGAGGTGGGAGTCAAACCGCTTGTCTCATAACCTACCATCACACACCAAGGGACATACAATAAATCAGGCATACCGAACAGAAAACCTTTAAAGCCACTCAAATAATAATTAAAGTAACACTAATGTCTCCTTTTCACTCAAAATGTACAATAAGAACACAATTTAAACATAAAACATGTCAAAAGTTTTATGTTCAACAATCTATTAGGATATTGAATGTTAAAAAATCTGACATTCAGCATGTCAATCAACTTGTTTTTTTTATAGAAAAAAACATGTTTTCATAATCATAATAATAATCGGCGATCATTATGTTTTCACAGTTACCTAATTTGACACGTTGACATGTTATTTAACACTATTGATACCCGTATGCGCAGTGGGAGATAACAGATTAAGCAAACTGTGACAATCGAGTCGTAAACGGACCCTAATAGTGACCAATATTTGCGCAGTTTGTACGTAACATTATTTGGGTGCTAAACTGAAGCTTATTGGAGACCGATGTTTTCACACTGACGCTTATTTGAGACAAATGTTTGAACAATGTATGGTGCATTATGCGGTTTAGGTGTTACTATTAATTTAATTTAATTCCTTTAATTAGCGGTGCATTAACAACAACATTTTTCATGCCGACTTTAAAGCATTTATACGCTCAATATAACAAACAAAAATGAGTAAAACAGCACAGGTATATATTCTGTGTTTCCCCATTAAACTGGAGCATGAGACGCTTCTCTTAAACATTAACAAAATCGTCATACAGCCTTGTAGGACGTAACTTGGTGCAAGTAACGCAATCTGTGCACCGTTAAATTCAATTTGAAAATATATTCCGCCGTTGTTTTCAATACTAAAACAATTTTTATCTCTATTTGCCCACTTGTACATAGTGTACAAAAGTTAAAGAATAAACTGCATGACAACGCAAGTAAAACGAAGTTAATAATGATGATATAGTTATCATGGTTAAACATGGTTTTAATCAGAATATACGGAAATTGTCCTTGTTTGGAAATTATTTTATTTATCCGCGGACTATATTGCATTGTATGTACCATTTAGCCAAATATGGATAGTAATCAGTTCCTAGCATAGAGATCAAACAAACGCAGTAACGTCTCACTCGATGTATAGAATGCAAAGACTCGGACATTTAAAAAAAACGAACGAATATTTTTGAATATTATTCGAATATTGAATTCGAATATTCGAATAGCGTTTTGGTATTCGTTGCCACCCCTAGTTTTAACATTTTGTTACAGAGTCTAGTGGTTTGGAAAATCAATTATAAATTGATTATAATTATAAATCAAAATAAATCAATTAGAACAAAATTCTAGAAATAAACAAAATTATGAGGCATGTTGTGGGAAAACCGGGCTTAATGCATGTAAGTAAAGTGTCATACCAGATTAGCCTGTGCAGTCTGCACAGGTTAATCCGGGACGACACTTTCCGTCTACAGTGGATTTATGTTAAGAAGAGACTTAATTGAAACAGAAAATACCATACAAGTGGAAAGTGTCGTCCCGGATCAGCCTGTTCGGCGCATTCAGACCAGTTTTCCAACGACACGCCTCATATTTATTTCAGAAGCAATTCATATAACTGATTTGCAAACATAATTATAAACATGATACCTGGTATAAAATATTCACAGCTTCCAATGAATACAAATAACTTGTAATGAAGTAGAACCATCTGTAGATTCAACAAAACCAATCAATTTGCAGTTGTGTAATGCCAAGTTCAGCCCAAGGATTTCATTAATTTTGTGCATCAATGGGTGAATGCTGGTTGTATTACAAAACCTTGCAACCTTCCGTATACAACAAACACTTGATGATTTCACAAAATAACATTTTGAAAATGACAAAATGTTTGTATACATACATTACAATTCAACATATGCACCTTTCTGTTTAATGTTATGTTAATAAACCCTCTCCCCGTTGGTCTTATAAAGGGAAATCTCTTTGAGGCCGCCCCAAAGAAATTGTGTGTTTCGTGCAATGGTCTCAAACAAGTTCGGTAGGGTTGTGATTGATTTTTTAAAAAACAATTTTGTAAAGACACATTTCAGTAAAAAAACATTGAAAAGTATCTCAAATCTGACGAATACGGATTTCAAGGAAAACAATCGTTGCTAAAAACATTATGGTCGGTTGGGAGGTTTTCGCTAGGTACTGCTCGGTTGCCCAAAACACAGAAAATTGTTTTTTTTCAGCCTGAGTAGAACAAGCACTTTGAATTTGAGACAGATTTTTAAAATGCTCATCAGTAGGAGTCAAACATGTGTCTTCCTGATTACAAGGCAGACATCAAACCTTTCTCTAACTTTGTCTGCTTATACAAAATTAAGTTATCTGGAGGCTATTATATGCTTTGGAGAAAAAACAAATTCTGGAAGCGATTCTGCCTTTCAAAAGCAACAAAACTAGTGCCCAGTTCAAAATGAAGCCCAGAAAGCCCAGTGTTCTGCATGAGCCCAGTGTCTCTATGGGCCCAGTGTTTGTGATATAACCTCTAAACCACAGTTACAACCTTATAAAGACATGGGACATTTAGTTCATTCCTCCAATGTATCCACTTCAAACCCACCTAACTGTTCATTATGTTTTATGGAGGCTTACATAAAGACATGTCTCAGTGCTTCAACCGTTTACATCTTATTCACTTTTTATACGGGGTCATAAAGATCGTATCTTGGCCACTTAACTGCTATAATTTTCACCTCTAATGGTATTTACATAGAAACATTTGTAATTTAGTTGTCTTTTAAAAATTAGGTTCATACAAGGCGATCAAAAGAGATTGGTGATTGATCTATTGCCCATAAATTTGTAATCGCGCCGTTACACAATCGTACAAAATGTAACTTACACTGAGATAGAGGGAGTATTTTTGTCATGATACATTCAAAATCGGGCACCCATTATTGGGCACTTAAAACAAGAACTTTAAGAATGTACATAAACAATCAATTTACACTGAAAAACGAGAAAATCACAGCTGAACAATATGTATTATATTAAAATTGCTTTTAAAGATTTAAAAATAATTTTCTTTGTGTTATTCAAAAATGTTTGGCAATAACTGTGCAAGAAATGAAGTTGTTTTATTTTATAATTCTTAAATGACCTGTTTTAGATATTCATAACACTGGTTCACTTTCTTCCGGTTATTTTAAAGTGGATTGTACAAAAAATGTTTCAATTTTTCCATCATTCCTCGACAGCTAGGATACAGAAACCTCCCTGTATTCAGGCAGTTTTATTTCTCATTAATTTCTATGCATAATGGCCCACCATCTCCAGTCACTAACACCCTGTATTGCAGATAATAAACAGAGGGAAAATGAACAGTTGTTCAAACAGTGGTACTTTTTAGCTTTTTTGAGCAAAGGCGCCAGAATCCAATAATAAAAGATTACACCACAACTACATATTCTACTGTTTAATATTCAAGATTAAAAAGTATACAGTGATTGTGATCTTTAATAGACATACCAGAAATATGTCACTACAACTATAATGTGTCAAGCAGTAATAATTACAAATGTAAACTGATGTAAATATAATTATAATAATGTTTAAAAAAAATAATAAAACCGGTAATAATAATAATAATAACAACATGAATTATCATCTTCATCGTCCCCATTCGCCTCCTCCTCCTCATTATTATTTATAACAATAACTTTGAATAAAGATGTGATAAAATCTAGTTTTCTTGTTTAGAATCTTTGACAGAAATAGGAACAAATTAAAATAAAGATGATTTCACACGAAGTTTCCACCTAAAGTTTCAAGAGTCCTTGTATATAAAATATATATGTATCTATGAAGAGCTCTTTAACCCTCTCAATGCCTCTACAAATGTCACAACTGGGTTAAGAAGTCAGGAAGACAGCAGGGACAAACTTTGATTGATTGACAGCAATACATGACTGTAGGTTACTAAAACAAAAACAACACTACATTTATTATCCGAATTATTAAAATTGATAACAAACTTCAACTTTAATTTAAAAACAAAATGCTCTTTATACTAGAGAATGTAATTTTAATTAAACACACCTACAAATGTCTACAAATAAATCCAAAGGATTTGATTACCTGAATATAAAATCAAAGAAATCTGAATCAACTGGCTGCTATGAAAGCATCAACAGCAGCAGCAGCAACTGGGACTAGACAGTGAAAACCTGGTCTCAGTTTCACAAAATGACAAACTGTAAATCATAATTGTCAAGATAAATAATTATCCCAATTTTTTTTTAAATGTCAGCTACTTACATAAAAATTTAGTATTATAATAAATAAAGTCTAAAAACAATATGTGCTTTTGTGCATAACATTTTTTTTTTATCATGTACTTGTGTGATTCAGATTTTTTTTAAATAATTTATATACAATCCCTTTTAATGTGCATTATAATTAAAATTATATTCAAGATGGCAGCAGGACTTGTTCTGCTAAAATAATTTTTTCTTAATTAGTATTATTATTATTATTTACATACATTTGGAGCTTTTATCTACAGACTGACAATAATTTTATGAAGACCTGACATCACTGTCATTTGGCTGTACAGCAGGAAATCATTTCGCTATTTAGGGATTAATAACTCACCTAAAATGTGTTTTTCAGCAACACTTCTTTTGAATTTTTCTTGAATTTGTAAGCGGAATATATTATCATTAAGCTGTATTACATGATCACCACTACTTGCGTTGTTAGATCATACATACATACACACTCCAGTTCTCAAAATTGGAATGTTCTACAAATATGCACTATATAAAAAATAATCCAAAAATTGTTGAAATGTATAAAATTGTGGCACAAAGTATAGTCTGCTATACAAATAAGGTAAATACAGTAAATCTGAATTCATCTGTCAATACAAATATAAATTATGAATAGGGTTAAAGTTTACAAAGATTACCTTCACAAAATCCAGAAATATTTACACTGTATCCACAATGGGGTTAAAAATCACTAAATGATGACTTGTCATAATAATCCAATTTTCACAAAACATTTGCCCCCACGATAAATTATAATCCAAGTTTAAATCACTCGGCTGAAATGAGACGTAATTTTTCTCCTTCGTCTATCCCATACGCCTTACAAACATCCAATAAAATCCCTTACTCATGCTACAACCCGATCAATTTAACAATATTTGTCAAAGCCAGTCTCCCAACTAAAGTAAGCTGTTAAGAAAAAATACATTTAAACCAAATAAACAAATATCTTACCAAAACACGGATCAGTCATTTTAATCATCACAGACGATCAGGTATTTCACACAACACAAAAATCCATCATAAATAAACGTTTGAAAAAAACAACAACATATAAGCGAATGTCTGTTGTTGAATGAAATAATCGATAAATAAGCAAGTTTACGTTCAAACTATCATAGTCTGCCTCTACCACTGACTACCGTTTATAGGCAAGCCTGCAGCGCTCTGTACAATTGTCAATCAATGCAATTAGTAAACCTGAATGCCAAATCTACCCGACCTGCTTCAAACTTTAAATTTTGCCAACTCCTTGACACTGTATCAGGTGTATTTTGTACGCTACTTACGCTACTTATGTGCTTACAGTTAATTTAAGGCACGGTGTTTCAATTGCGTTGATTGACTCGAGTGGGATTAAAGCAGTTTGGGTATACCGAGCTTTAATAAATCAAAATGACAGCTAAAACCACAAATGTTTTTTTGTTGAATGAATGATGTATTTAATGTATTTGCATTTTGGCATTAAAATTACATTGAAATGATGACAGAGTTGCTTCACTCTGCTGTATTCTTCCATTTCTTTTTCTTCAGTTTTTGCTCATCTTCATCTAGTGATTAAACATAAGATTCATCATATTTATCATTATCATCACCATCATTATTGTCCATCATATTTATCATTATCATCACCATCATTATTGTCCATCATATTTATCATTATCATCACCATCATTATTGTTTATCATATTTATCATTATCATCACCATCATTTTTGTTCATCATATTTATCATTAAAATCACCATCATTATTTTTCATCATATTTATCATTATCATTACCATCATTATTGTTCACCATATTTATCATTATCATCACCATCATTATTGTTCATCATATTTATCATTATCATCACCATCATGATTGTTTATTATATTTATCATTATTATCACCATAATTATTGTTCATCATATTTATCATTATCATCACCATCATTATTGTTCATCATATTTATCATTATCATCACTATCATTATTGTTCATCATATTTATAATTATCATCACCATCATTATTGTTAATCATATTTATCACCATCTTAGTAAATCATCATCATCAAAGTTCATCATCATCATCATCACCACCATCATAATACTACTCATCACCATCATAATCCTCCTTATCAGCGTCATTAACATCCTCATCACCATAATTTATTGTCGTTATATTAAGCATCACCACCATCATAATCATCATCATAATCCTCCTCATCACCATCATTAACCTCCTCATCACCATTATTTATTGTCGTTATATTAAGCATCACCACCATCATAATCATCATCATAATCCTCAACATCACCGTCATAATCCTCATCAGCGTCATTAACCTCCTCATCACCATCATAATCCTCATCACCATCATAATCCTCATCACCATCATAATCCTCCTCATCACCATCATAATCCTCATCACCATCATAATCCTGCTCATCACCATCATTAACCTCCTTATCACCGCAATAATCCTCCTCATCGACATCATTAACCTCCTCATCACTGTCATTAACCTCCTCATCACCATCATAATCCTCCTCATCACCATCACAAACCTCCTCATCACCATCATAATCCTCCTCATCACCATCATAATCCTCCTCATCACCGTCATAATCCTCCTCATCACCATTATAATCCTCCTCATCACCATCATAAACCTCCTCATCACCATCATAATCCTCCTCATCACCATCACAATCCTCCTCACCACCATCGTAATCCTCATCATCACCATCATAATCCTCCTCATTACTGTCATAATCCTCCTCATCACCATCATAATCCTCCTCATCACCATCATTAACCTCCTCATATACGTCATAATCCTCCTCATCACCATTATAATCCTCCTCATCACCATCATAAACCTCCTCATCACCATCATAATCCTCCTCATCACCATCACAATCCTCCTCACCACCATCGTAATCCTCATCATCACCATCATAATCCTCCTCATTACTGTCATAATCCTCCTCATCACCATCATAATCCTCCTCATCACCATCATTAACCTCCTCATATACGTCATAATCCTCCTAATCACCATCAAAATCCTCCTCATCACCATCATTAACCTCAGCATAAACGTCATAATCCTCCTCATCATCGTCATTAACCTGCTCATCACTGTCATTAACATCCTCATCACCATCATTAACCTCCTCATCACCGTCATCCTCCTCCTCATCACCATCATTAACCTCCTCATCACCATCATTAACCTCCACACCACTGTCATCCTCCTCCTCATCACCATCATAATCCTCCTCACCACCATCGTAATCCTCATCATCACCATCATAATCCTCATCATCACTGTCATAATCCTCCTCATCACCGTCATAATCCTCATCATCACCATCATAATCCTCCTCATCACCATCATAATCCTCCTCATCACCATCATAATCCTCCTCTCCACCATCATAATCATCCTCACCACCATCATAATCCTCCTCATCACCATAATAATCCTCCTCATCACCATCATTAACTTACTTTTCACCATCATAATCCTCCTCATCACCATCATTAACCTCCTCATCACCATCATAATCCTCCTCATCACCGTCATCCTCCTCATCACCATCATTAACCTCCTCACCACCATCATTAACCTCCTCATCACCATCATAATCCTCCTCATCACCATCATAATCCTCCTCATCACCATTATAATCCTCCTCATCACCATCATAAACCTCCTCCTCACCATCATAATCCTCCTGCTCACCATCATAATCCTCCTCACCATCATAATCCTCCTCATCACCATCATAATCCTCCTCATCACCATCATAATCCTCCTCATCACCATCATAATCCTCCTCATCACCATCATAAACCTCCTCCTCACCATCATAATCCTCCTCCTCACCATCATAATCCTCCTCACCATCATAATCCTCCTCATCACCATCATAATCCTCCTCATCACCATCATAATCCTCCTCATTACCGTCATAATCCTCCTCATCACCATCATAATCCTCCTCATCACCATCATTAACCTCCTCATAAACGTCATAATCCTCCTAATCACCATCAAAATCCTCCTCATCACCATCATTAACCTCAGCATAAACGTCATAATCCTCCTCATCATCGTCATTAACCTCCTCATCACTGTCACTAACATCCTCATCACCATCATTAACCTCCTCATCACCGTCATCCTCCTCCTCATCACCATCATTAACCTCCTCATCACTGTCATTAACCTCCACACCACTGTCATCCTCCTCCTCATCACCATCATAATCCTCCTCATCACCATCATTAACTTCCTTTTCACCATCATAATCCTCCTCACCACCATCGTAATCCTCATCATCACCATCATAATCCTCCTCATCACTGTCATAATCCTCCTCATCACCGTCATAATCCTCCTCATCACCATCATAATCCTCCTCCTCATCATCATAATCCTCCTCATCACCGTCATAATCCTCCTCATCACCATCATAATCCTCCTCATCGAACTTGACCTGTATTCTATGATGTTACACATGTGCACCAAACATTATTTGAATATGTCAAGCCTTTCTTGAGTTATAATCCGGAAACCATGTTTTTAGGGAATTTTTAGTCGAAAAGGGGCCATAACTCTGTCAAAATTTAATGTTTTGTAACCACCATCAAACTTGACCTGTATTCTACGATGTTACACATGTTTTCGAAAAATTATTTGAATACGTCAAGCCTTTCATGAGTTATCATCTGGAAACCAAAAACCAACAGACCAACCGACTGACTGGCTCACTCCTATATACCCCTCCCCTAAACTTCATTTGTGGGGGTATAACTAGGGTTTCTCACCTGCAGATGCAGATGAAGTTTTATCTATTATATTGGTATATGAATGTACAACATAATGAATGAATTAATAAATAAATGACTAACATTGAACTGTTCATGTAACCACATTTTGCAAAATGTTCTTTTAGACTGCCATTATGTGCAAACTCATTTATGCATGCTGAAATGTGTGGTTGTGGTAAGATGTAAAAGAAATCTGTAAAATGTAATGAGTAATAAAATGGGTGTAATCACCAATCCGTGTTTTAAATATTTTAATATGTCATATTTAGTTTATTATAGAACTACTTTCTATATTAAAGAACGTGTTTCAATATTTTTCTACTTCTGTGTAATAACATACTGGTAAGATTATAACCGATAAGATAATAAGATATTATACAGAACTAACTGGCCAACAAACTGGGTACTCTCTTTAATCACTAGAAGCCAAGGGGTCATTGTTAGTCACAGTTTTTGTTAACAAACATGTCTTGAAATGCAACATACAATAAAGTAAGTATGGAAATGTGTGTGATGCAAAAGTTTTGATTCTTGTTGCTATGACAACTGCAGATCTTGGTTGATTCACACACTGGAACAAAGCAGCAGATTTCCCAAGGTACAATTCCCATGTACAGTTTCCATGGGCAAGTAACAGGGACGCAAGTCGAAGAAAATGCCAAGGTTCATACAAACTGTTGAAACCAAATTTCCATGATTTTTCCATGACATATCACAGTTTTCCATGATACAACCCAAACATACAGAAGTCAAAATAGGACGCTGATGCACACTAGAATATATTGTTCGGTATCTGCAAATTTGTGACGAGTCAGGACGGTTCAATTACATGACGGGCCAGACCATAATGGCCAACTGGTTGGATTTAAATGAGTCATTGTTTGTAAGTGTTATGTCTGACTTGTGGCCAAAACAGTATTAGAATAAATAAAAAATTCAAAAATATATATGCGCAGTAATAACCAATTACCGCTATATTAAATATTAAAAACAATCACACTGGAGAATGATTGTATTTACGGGGCCGTTAGGTATCTGTTGTCATGGTCTGGTAAGCCACCCGCATTCAAATGACGTCATTTGGAAAGCTCCGACACGTCTATAGTTCGGGCCAACATTATGGCTGTCTAAAGTTCAGCTAGCTCGTTTTTCGGACCTTGAATCCGGTAGGATTACTTTTTAAACGAGTTAATTTGATTTTCTTCTCCTGGCGTTAAAATAAAAAATCGTAAAGATTGTTGACAGTGTTCATCATTGCGTTTTAATGTCAATGGAAGCCAACATAAAGTCAATGATTACCAGGCCCGAAACTGGACCGCAAAAGCGGCATTTTTCACGCGTCATTTTGATAGGTGTTTTTCCAAACACTTAAAAGTGTGTCTGCAATTTTTTTACAACGGATAGTTTTTTGGTCAAATCAGATATAGTAAACCAGTAGAAAAAGCAAGTCTGATCGTGATAAATAGTTTGATAAAAACGTAAACTATATTGCGAGCAGCAGTGGTTGAAGGAATTCCCCTGGTTAAATGCAGACGACACGGATCTTTTTCACATCATTGTCAATTACTGTCTAAATTGAGATGTTTATTTAAACATAAGTTTCGGCTGACAATTTATTATTTCTATTTAGTTGAAGAACAACGAGGAACACAATTACATTGGATTGCTACTTGAATACAGTACTAAGCATATATACATGACAAAATATACACATGAAGGTTGCAGAAGAATATTTTTACTTGGACAAGTGACATTTGCTTGCGGACAAGTAGTTTTTTGCAATAAACTTGTCCATGGACAAGTGAATAATTTTGATATTTCATCCCTGCTTGATTTTAATTGTTTTTAATTTTAATTCAATGTATGTGATCATTTGTATGCACTTATAAGCATATACAAAAGATACTGTCCAACTTTCCATGACAATTTTGTAAAATTCCATGATATTTCAATGATAAAATCCAAATTATCAAGATTCCATGATTTTTCCAGAAAAAGCCCATTTGCCATGACTTCCAGATCCCTAGGAACCCTGAAATGCTGACAACACTGGAGATAATGTTGTGTTTGCAAGTTGGGCATAAATCAGAAGAGATTGACTATTCATACAACATAATAGATTTATGTTTTTAGACTGTTGGCAGAAGCAATGGTCTTTTGAGAGGGTAATTTCCAAAACAGGTATGGCGGAAGACTACTTCTTTGCTTTGCAGGCTATAGGCCTTTCCCAAAACTAGGTGATCTCCCTTGGAAATTACCTCCCGTTATTGCAAATTCACATCCACCATATTTGAAACCCGACTTCCGGTGACGTTTCCCCTAGCTTGCCATATAAAGTATTATAGATCTAAGACCAAGCGGCTTTCAAAACTTGTAATGGAAATTTTTTAAACCATGTTTTTGATTAAATATTATAAAAAACTCATAGAGGATATATCTTACAAAAATAAATTATTACAACTAAATGTAGTATCGTTTTAAACTCATTACTAAGGCCACATGTCTGTATAACAGGTATCCGGAAAAAAAAGAAGTAGCCTCCTTGTCTGGTCTTAAACGGTTGTTTTCCATACATAAATACCACCACATGTTCTCTCAATGGATACTTAGTAATCTGACTGAAGAAGGGTCACAAAAATAACGAAGCCACTAACTGCTGGAATCTTATCAAATTGCCCTTAGAACAATACCGCTAATCCGTGCAATTGCGTAATGCATCGATGATAAAGATCTACATGCAGAGACAGCTAACATGTCACACTTCGTCTCCATTGTTTGCGTCTCATATTAAAGTTTATCTCACATTTTAAAATGTTGTTGTCTCCGTTGTTTTTCTTTGCCTATCACCCTATGAAAATTTCGCCACCTTATTGAACAGAACAGAACATAATTGAAAGCATTATACACTTTTTCGAATAAATAAATTGGTTTTAAATTGAAGAGTGAAAAAAATATAGCACAGCATTTAATTTTCAATTCTGAAGAATTGAAAGGTGGTTAACATTTAAGAGATCATCGTGTTTTGTTTTTCTAAAACATACAGGAATGACCGTAGCTGCTGCAAGAATAAAATGTTTCTGTTTACCACGATTCTGACAGAAATGAAGAAATAATCTCAGTTAGAGTTATATACATGAAGGAAAACTAAATACTTGATCAAACAGACTCAACAAGTATACAAAATTTATTCAAACGTATATTAGACTCTTCTGTTGGCTTAGTTAATTACTTACTCTGAATTGTGTAAAAAAAATTCAAAATGTATATATCTAAGTCTGTTTTATTATAGATACTCACCGTATTATGTTCAAAATTATCACGACATATCTATTTCCTGGTGACATATAGACCCATTGGGTCGGGTGTTATTTGTTTCATTGATTATATGAAGTAATCATGAACATTGTTTAAACACATGACACAATAATAAACAAATTACTTACTTAATCTCTTTAATTTAATCATCAGTTATAACATTTAATGAGGAGTGATTTTAGTTATTGTAATATTGTGTTAACAGTAATTAAAAAGATAGTTGTTTTGTTACATTATATTTCAAGATTAAAGCGAAGCCTGTTCAAGCACCGTATAATATTTAGCACACAACAAGAATATCTGCAACGAAAATATCTTTAAAGTTAAACACAAATGTGTATGGAATCAAATAAGAAGTTGCTGTCAAAAACATCGGAATTATGCTCAAACTTTCTGTGATGATACCTTATTTTCGTAATTTTAGTCGCCAGAAGAATGTTAGCTTAGAGTTACTTAGCAAAATCATTTTACTAAAAACAGCTTTTTATTTATTTTTTTGAATAATGCAAATTTAATACATAGTATAAGGAGTAGGTTGTTTAGATACTGAAATCGCTATTTTTGTGTTTTGTTGCATAATAACCGTTAAACGTACTGTGTACAGTTTGTTTGTCAAACTGCAAAGAGTGGACAATATTGTTAAAAATCAAAATAATAATGAATTAAATTAATAAATAAAGTACATGATGTATATCATATACGAATGTTGATATTTTTGGAAATTTATTTTTACGACACCAACACAATTTTAAGATTGAAAATCAAATATATTGCATGTTTTTCGGTAAATATCAATACGCTTATCCCGCCTTATAATCAATAAACGTTGCCAGAAGTGAACAGGGGACATCACTCGTGATTATGCAAGGGAAGTAACCGAGTTTTGGGAAAGGCCTATTAGTCTGTAAATCGAAACCAGAAAGGGTCCTTCAAAACATCAAAATTTCATGACATTTAAGATAATGTATGTGATATGTATTATAATGTGGATACCATGCGATTTATTACAATTACAGTGTGTAAAAAGGTAAATTTTTAAGAAAATAACTGTAAACTAATGACACCCCTACTTCAGCGATTTACTTGTATGTAACCGAAATATTTACCAGAGTGTCATGGAATAAGGCCACCAAATTAATGTGCTACATTGGTTATTTGTGACTCATTGCGAAAGTGTTTTTTCTTGTTACCAATTCTCATTCTAAATATTTTGACAACAAATTTCTGCAATTTATTAATTTTAAACTGAACAATCGAAAGCTTGCATTGTATGATCTATTTTGACTGGGTAGGCTACAAACAAAGATCTATAAATAAACATGTTTATTTTTAGATCTTTGGCTAATTAGCACAAACAATCGGTGCACCTAACTACTACGCTTCATCAATTATTCTGGCCCTTTCAGATTGACTTGTTAACTGGCATATCTATAATTCCATTTGCATTAGATAATTAGCTCAAACAAAATAGTTTTTCGTTCCTAACAAATAAGTTTTCATTAAGATGTCGAATACTGTTGAATTAGAAGCCAAATTATAAAGTTTAACGGTGGGAAATTGAATTTCATTCAAACAAATGTTTCCTTTTAGCATAAATGCATTCATAATTCACATGCTTTTAGTTTCTTTTGTATTAACGGTCTTTCTACGCTGTCAGTATTTTGATTAACTTGTTGAACTGTTTGAACTACAGACAAGAGTGCCATTGTCACAAAGATACACCGGTCAAAGCAGCTTTTTGGGGGTTCAGATTCAATGAGTAAAGAGAAACAATTAAAAAACTAACAAGGTAGAGTCATGGTATTTGTGCATCTTACTCATCTCCAAAGCCTCTCTCTCCGAGTGGTGAGTTGAGGTATCGAAAATATTCCATACATATTCTTAAATCTATAATCAAGATGCCAAAATAAACAAGAAACTTGTAAATTCCCCTAAAAACCAAATTTGTCTAATGAAATGCATTAAAGTCAGCACAAAAATAAAATTTGTAGAAATGGTGGCTTTGACCCCACCCACCCCATATGCAATCCGAAATGAGGTCTAGATATAATGTATCTACATATAAAGTTTTATTAAAATATCTCAATGTCTTCTCAAGCTATTGAGCAAAAACTTGTTTGTCTATTTTTAGTAACAGAGACTTTGACCCCAACCACCCCATATGCAATCGAGGTCTAAATATAAGATATCTATGTATGATTGAAGTTTCATTAAAATATCTCCATGTGTTCTCAAGCTATTGAGTGGAAATCCTTTATTTTATTTTTAATAACAGTGACCTTGACCGTGACAACATTCACCCTATATGCAATCCCAAGCGAGGTCTCAATATGAGATATCTATGCATGAAGTTTCATTAAAATATCTTTATGTTTTTTCAAGTTATTGAGCGGAAACCGATTTTCTATTTTTAGTAATGGTGACCTTGACCCCACCCACCCCATACACAATCCCAAGCGAGGTCTTGATAAAAGGTATCTATGCATGAAGTTTCATTGAAATATCTCAATTCGTTCTCAAGTTTTTGAGTGGAAACCATTTTTCTATTTTTAGAAACAGTGACCTTGACCTTGACCCCACCCACCCCATATGCAATCACAAGCGAGGTCTCAATATCAAATATCTATGTATTAAGTTTCATTAAAATATCTTAATGCATGGTCAAGTTATTGTGCAGAAACTGTTTTTCTATTTTTAGTAACAGTGACCTTGACCCCACCCATTCCATATGCAATCTCAAGCGAGGTCTCGATAGAAGGTATCTATGTATTAAAACATCTAAATACGTTCACAAGTTATTGAGCGGAAACCGTGTTTCTATTTTTAGTAACAGTGACCTTGACCTTGGCCCCACCCACCCCATATGCAATCCCAAGCGAGGTCTCAATATTAAGTATCTATGTATTTAGTTTCATTAAAATATCTCTATGCCTTCTCGATTTATTGAGCAGAAAGCATTTTTCTATTTATAGTAACCGTGACCTTGACCTTGACTCCACCCACCCCATATGCAATCCAAAGCGAGATCTTGCAATAAGGTATCTATATATGAAGTTTCATTGCAATAGCTCAATTCGTTCTCGAGTTAGAGAGCGGAAACGAAAGGTTGACACTGCCACTTTGCCTTTGACCTTGAATTGTTACCTTGACCTAGGACCTAGGGACCTGGTTCTTGCACGAGACACTACAACTCACCATTCTTGTCACTTCTGCCAAGAAATGTGAAAACCCATCCATGCTGGACAAAGATATGCTCCATACAAAGTGTTTAGGACTGATTTCAATATTTGACTTTTGACCTTGAATTGTGACCTTGACCTTGGACCTAAGGACATAGTTTTTGTTCACGACACTATAACACACCATGCTTGTCACTTCTGCCAGGTTATTTGAAAATCCATCCGTGCTGGACAAAGATATGCTTCGGACAGTGTTTAGGACTGATTTCTTAAATTTTACCTTTGACCGTTAATTGCGACCTTGACCTTGGACCTTAGGACCTGGTTCTTGAGCGCGACACTCCATCTTACCATGCTTGTCACTTCTGCCAAGTTATTTGAAAATCCATCCATGCTCAGCATAGATATGCTCCAGACCAAGTGTTTAGGATTGATTTCTTAAATTTGACCTTTGACCTTGGATTGTGACCTTGACCTTGGACCTAGGGACCTGTTTCTTACGCACGACACTCTGGCTCACTATGCTTGTCACTTCTGCCAAGTTATTTGAATATCCATCCATGCTTGACAAAGATATGCTCCGGACAATGTGTTAAGGATTAATTTCTTATATTTGACTTTTGACCTTGAATTGTGACCTTGACCTTGGACCTAGGGCCCTGGTTCTTGCCGGCGACACTCTGTCTTATCATGCTTATTATTTCTGCCAAGTTATTTGAAAATTCATCCATACTTGACAAAGATGTGGTAAGGATTAATTTCTTATATTTGACCTTTGACCTTGAATTGTACCTTGACCTTGCTGATCACTTCTGCCAAGTTATTTGAAAATCCACCCAGAATGACAATGTTATGCTCCGGATAAAGATCTCCCGCTGCCAGCCCAACTGCCAGCCCAGCCGCCCGCCCGCTTTGATGTTCCCATAATACGGCCGTTTTTCAAACGGGCATATAAAAACCACAAGTCATATTTGGATTTTTTCTTATGTGTTCATTCAACTGTAACAGCAACAAGCATTTGTCAGTCATGTTAACGTGTCAAATGCCATCTATATAAATGTAGGTAACAACTGAGATGTCAAAACAATTTGCACGCTTAAATGTTCAATTATTGGCAGCACACAGAACAAAGAAATTCTCTATGGATAACTGAACAAGTCAGTCTCACAAGCATAATTCTCTTGTAATAATTTAAACATCAAATAATGGGACCCCAATATAGTTATACAATCAAAATCAAAGAGAATGCCCATAGTTAAATCATCTGTGAAGTCATTTGTTGTGTTTTAAATAATTAAGTTTGTTAAGTTCAAAAAGCATTAGGGAATATCTGATGTCTGGAATTTCAAATATATAAATGGTTTACAACAACATTGTCCCATATAGAGTTAATATACCTTTTTGAGGTCGTTATCAGCTGCAGAGGCCCGAAAAATGGGTTAAGGCCTGAATGCTACGCACTAGGTCTTCAACGAATTTTAAGGGACTCTGCAGACGTTAAAAACTGAAAAAAGGTGTATTGTCACTATTACAGCATAAAAACACACAGCTATGGTAATAAAACTGAAACAAATGGGTAATTGACTATAAAAGCGTATCTCAATGTTTAACTTTTTAATATTAGATTATCAGGGCACCATTCAGCCGAGCAGGAATCACACTGTTTTGTTTCAGTGTTTTCATTGATTTAAATGTTAAAATTGGATTTGACATGGATTTCAGTGTGCATCACATGTGTAGTAAATAGTATACATATCATGATATCGTGTGCTATTGATATTAACCAAAAGTACAAACTTGCAAGCATTTAATAATGGACATTAACGAGGAGAACCGTTTAACGCATTAGTAAAAGCCGGTTATTATTGCCGCGTGACTTTGCTGAACAATACACCTATAATATTGTGTTAATCCATAAATACAGTTTATAATGTTGCGCAGGAGAGATCTACTACAATCTCTTTACTTCTAAGGAAGACACAGTACTCCTGACAAATAACAAATGAGGCGTGTCGTAGGAAACCCGGGCTTAATGCATGTGCGTAAAGTGGTGTCCCAGATCAGCCTGTGCAGTCTGCGAGGCTAATCCGGGATGACACTTTCTGCCTACAGTGGATTTATGTCTAGAAGATACTTCCTAAAAAACAGAAAATACCATAAAAGCTGTATGTGTCGTCCCGGATCATCCTGTGCGGACTGAACGGGCTAATCGAGGTCGACGCTATGCAGGTGCATTAAGCCCAGCTTTTCCTTTAAGACGAGTCCGTCTGCGTTTACTTTCTTTGTTTTGCAAACCGGACTTGACAGGATAAACATGTCGGAAATTGAGGAATTTAGCAACTACCTGATTTCCACGTAAGCGTACAAAATTGCTACCTGTTGCGATTTTAGGCGGACAACGATTTTGACGGAGCGCATGCAGTAACATGTGAACAGACCAGATAATAATAACATTTGATGAGTTTATTCTGTTCACATGATGCAGACGCAAGTGGATGCATGTGAAAGCAGCCTTACACTGCATAATTTTGTGGCCGCCTTAGCGACTCTTTTGCTATTCTAGAATTGCCAATAGATAATTGTTTCTTTTTTGTGTTCAATTTGAGAAAAATACTGCTTTTTTGTGACTGGGAATGGGTACATATACGAGACAAGTCCATAGAAGGAATATACCACAGATGCAACAGACGTTTTGGACATAATCACATTTCTTTTCATTGTAGAATACAATAATTTGTCACAATTATTTATCTTATAACATCTAAATAACATTAAAAATATGATGCTAGCAAATCTCATAGGCATTCAATTATGTAACAATTTCCTTCTTCAGTATGTTTTACATGCTTGACATAACATTTTTCTAAAATCTTCTACCCGTAAGTATTCAACAGAATTTGTCAGTAAAAATTATTTATGCTTTAATAATAACGCTTCTAACATCTTTGTATAACAGTGTAAATATCTCAATGAATTTTGTACAAAGCATATAAAGTGGTTGAATATGACTTTACATCTATATAATGGGGCAGGTTATCAGTGAGATTTTAAGAGAGAAGTAAACAAAATATGTGTAGGATATACAACAATCGCTACTGTTCTTCTTTTTTTACATCATAAACCATGATTTTATTATCCCGAAATGACAGGTTAAAATGTTAACAAGGTGCTGATATTTTTTCCAGTTTTTATAAAAAAAGGGCCAAGTTTCATGAAGATTCAGCCAAAAACGTGGCCTCTTGAATGTTCACAAGCCTTTTTAACAATTGGCCTGGTGACCTAGTTTTGACCCCATGTAACCTGGTTTCGAACTTGTCCCGAACTTGTCCCAGATATCATTCGGACAAATGTTCTAAGCAAGTCTCATGATGATTGGGCTATAAATGTGGCCTTTAGAGTGTTCACAAGCTTTTTCTTCAATTTGGACCGGTGACCTAGCTTTTGACCCCAAGTGAAACAGTTTCAAACTTGTAGGAGATATCATTGGGACAAATGTTCTGAGTGAGTTTCAAAAAGATTGGGTACAAAATATGACTTCTAGAGTGTTCACAAGCTTATTTTTCAATTTGACCTAGTGGCCTAGCTTTTGACCCCAGATGAAACAGTTTCAAACTCATCTGATATATCATTATAACAAATGTTCTGGGCAAGTTTCATAAAGATTAGGTAATAAATGTGGCCTCTGGAGTGTTCAAAAGCTTTAAAGTTTTCAATATAGCCATATAAGGAAAACTGCCTCGCCCACTGGTGGCAATGTTTTTCAATGGAGTGGAACCATGTTAGAAATCAACCAAGATATCATAAGAACAAATGTTCTGAGCAAGTTTCATGTTGATTGGGCAAAAAATGTGATTTCTAGAGTGTTACAAGCTTTTTCTATAGCTGTATAAGGAAAACTGCCCTGCCCCTTGGCGGCCATGTTTTCCAACGGAGCGGAACCATTTTCAAACTTGGACCAGATATCATAAAAATAAATGTTCTGAGCAAGTTTCATGTTGATTGGGCAAAAAATGTGACTTCTAGAGTGTTCACAAGCTTTTTCAATAGCCATATAAGGAAAACTGCCTCACAAATTTGGCGATACGAGTGTAACACAGAGATATCTAGAGTACATATGAGAATTATGTGACAAATTTTGTCTGAACACGGGTAGTCCCAGTAAGGGATTGGAAAATAAGTTGGCTAGGTGAGAAGTCAATTAGAAATGTCACCGAGTCAATCAACAGTCAAATCTTGTGCACAACAGTATACTCAGTATTTGAACTCCCAATTCTTAAACTAACACATGGTTATTGGTGATAAGCCAGTGATAAAGGTTTATATGAGACAAACAAGGTGCTTCAGAAACAGCCAAATATCCATACCAGTGTCAAATATGCCATGAAATTGCACTTGGCAGTTAATAATAAGGGCAATTTGCTCCCTGGTATTCACCATTATTGACAATGACGGATCTCTTTCTCTTGCTTTGCGGCAGTGAACCATCTACATTCAGTCCCTGTGAGTAGTGGTTATGGAGCAATTTTCAGTTTCAACACCATTATTCCTTTCATAAATACCATGCAATGTACAATCAGGATGGTTGAGTGTGGATCAGAATGGTTGAGTAGGGGTCTGGATGGTTGATTAGGGATCTGGATAGTTTAGTAGGGGTCTGGATGGTTGAGTTGGGATCTGGATGGTTGAGTGGGGATAAGGATAGTTGAGTAGGGATCAGGATGGTCGATTATGGATCCGGATGGTCAAGTAGGGATCAGGATGGTCGAGTAGGGATCAGGATGGTCAAGTAGGGATCTGGATGGCGAGTAGGGATCAGGATGGTCGCGTAGGGATCAGGATGGTCAAGTTGGGAGCTGGCTGGTTGAGTAGGGATCAGGATGTGGATCAGGATGGTCGAGTAGGGATCAGGGAGGTCGAGTGGGGGTCAAGATGGTTCAGTGGGGGTCAGGATGGTTGAAAAGGAATCAGGATGGTTGGGTAGAGGTCAGGATGGTCGAGTAAGGATCAGGATGGTCGAGTAAGGATCGGGATGGTCCAGTAAGGATCAGGATGGTTGAGTAGGGATCAGGATGGTTGAGTAGGGATCAGGATGGTCGAATAGGGGTCAGAAATGTTGAGTAGGGATCAGGATGATTGAGTAGGAATCTAGATGGTTGAGTAGGGATCCTGATGGTTGAATAGGGATTAGGATGGTTGAATAAAGGTCAGGATGGTTGAGTAAGGGTCAGGATGTTTCAGTAAGGATCCAGATGGTTGAGTAGGGATCAGGATGGTTGAATAAAGGTCAGGATGGTTGAGTGGGGGTCAGGATGGTTGAATAAAGGTCAGGATGGTTGAATAAAGGTCAGGATGGTTGAGTAAGGGTCAGGATGGTTGAGTAAGGTTCAGGATGGTTGAGTAAGGGTCAGGATGGTTGAGTAAGGGTCAGGATGGTTGAGTAGGGTTCAGGATGGTTGAGTAAGGGTCAGGATGGTTGAGTAGGCATCTGGATGGTTGAGTGGGATCTGGAAGGTTGAGTAGGGACCAATATGGTGGGAAAGGGTGTCACGCTGATGTCATGGAGGAGGAGTGGGTTGAGGTGGGGGTTTGTGTCAGTGTTGGGTGTGGTCCATTAGTAGTCAGGAATAGCTTCAACCATCAAGTTGATCTGATCAGCAGATAGAAATGAAACTATACCACTGATAACAACATGACAACAACAAAATTATATTAAATATCTCTCTTTTCATGGTCATAAATACTTAACATTTCAGACTGATCAATCAATTTAATAGGTTTTATACAAAGGTTATTTAGATTGAATGAACCAATTCGAAATGAATGGATCATTTAATTTCTTTTCAAATATTTCCAATCCCACAAACAACATGTCATAAACAAACAAGATGTATTTTATTAAAATTTTCAATTGTATTGACATACAGAATAATTATATGCACATAAACATACAGAGAACATAGAGCCAATAGTTGATGCAATTACTGGGAAATAGAGAATACTAGGTTAGTGTTGAAGACAGATATGTTTATTTAGCCAGGCTTAGCAAACCTAAACCATGAGCCTTGGAAAGTGGTTTAGGTTTTCGTGCCGAGCAAATAAACGTATCTGTATTCAACACTTACCTGGTATTCTACCGTAAAATCTCTATGTTTTTGGACACTCTAAACTATTTAAAAATTTTCGTGTCCGAAAATTTGGATACACAAAAATATTCCCAAATTACAGGTGTCCGAAAATTTATGGACACTATGAGAATATTGCAATTACGTTCGGATTTGTCCAGTGTATAATGTTTTTTGCCGAATATACATGGATAGTATCGATTAATGATTGCGCGTGCTTGTTTTATACCACGCCGTATAGTATTATTAATTTTTAGCGATGTTTGCTATGAATTTTAAATCATTTCATATGTATGATTTTGTTTTACAGAAAATTATGCCAAGACTGAGTTTTTGTCGACCGAGTTCAAAGATTACCATCGTATATTATTCACCTGTAATTAATGCAATAAACGATGCAAATTATGATTTTGTTGTTTGTTCTTGAACCAAAAATCTTAAACGATTGTCATTAGCACCTTCAAACATTCGTGCAACTTGTGATAGGGTGCGATAAAACTGGAGCCTGTTTGTCACACTTATAGTGTTGAGCAGGGGCATAGTACAGTATAACGTAGATTCCTGAATTATTAATTGGCATTAATTGGCATATTTTATATACGATATCACTACCGGTATACACAATCGGGTAAACCCATTATTTATGGCACATGGCTCTTTACCCAATAACGCTTATGTAACTGTCCACCACCTCCACTCATTCACTGCCAGATTTTATGACCTTCATCCGGTTGTAAAAACACATGTGCGATGTGTCACCGGATTAACGCAAACAGTTAGAATTCTGCTAAAATACCACTGTCATATACAATGTCCAAAAATTTAGATTTATTAATAATGGTCAAAATCAGGATGTCCGAAAATATATAGTGACAACAAAATATTATTTTGGCTAAAAAAAAGGGTGTCCGAAAATTTAAAGTGTTCGAAAACATAGAGCTTTACGGTATTTATCCCATCATTTTCTGTCTATATTTTGAAAATAAACGAAAGAAAATCACTTAATAACACGAAAAACATCTAATGACGTCACGAAAAAATAAACAACATGACGTCATTATAATGCGCGTGTTTGCTGTATTCAACAAGGTGGAATACAGCTAAGTTTATCCCACAAGGTGTTATTTCGTCAATGCAGGCGTGATGATGTTTTAAAAATTAACCTGACACTGAATTTTAAGCATGAATGTATTAAAATTTAATTATGATAAATATATCAGTTTGCGGACTAGCATCGCCTTAAATTGATGTATTAAGAGTATTACATTCAAAATATAGTTATGGTATCAATACAAATGGGACACACTTGTAAGAGTGTTAGGTCAATTCGTCCAAGCTATAACACAAAGAAGAATTGCTGGACTGTTCTCTAGGGTTCTGTTTCATGTTGAAATCCTGGATGGCAATTTTCTAGTTTTTGTATTATTTCTATTTTTTATACACATTTCTGATAATGTAAAATAATATGACATAAAGTAAACAAATATAACATTATACCAATAAACTTACTGAACAATTTAAAATTGAATCACATACCCCTGATGAAGTAGTCTCTTAGAACCTATTTAGTGTGAACTAATTAATGAGTTTTCAGTGCTTGGAGTTCATCACATCACAATTAATTAATTAAAGGACATGGTGCAAAAGCCAACTGATAATCAGCTTTTTAAAGCTAACTGATAAATTGGTTTTTTTAGCACACAGATAAATATGTTGTTTGTAATGTGTTTTCAATTTTAATCATTATTTCAATTATGGTGATTAGATACCTCGATATACATGAAATGGCCTTTCATATTAATATGTGGGCTATTTCGCGGAATTTTCGGGGTTTAAAAACCTTGATAGGGTAATTGTCTGGACCTGCAAAACCGTGAATGGGGAATTGTCCACTTGTACAACTTTGATGAGTGGGGTTTTGTCCGGATGGGGAATTGTCCGGATACCACATACCAGCTGCTTATTACAAATACTCTAGGTTTAGTGAGTTCAATTATTGGTTTGATTGTGTTGAAGTTTCAATATTCTGTGTTAAGGAAAAATAACAGTCCCTTACTTGATGGACAGTGCTGAATTTAACTACACTAATCCTGAATCTAGTCCTATTTAGCCAGCAGGTGTGGATACAGTCTCATTTAGCCAGCAGGTGCAGATACAGTCTCATTTAGCCAGCAGGTGCGGATACAGTCTCATTTAGCCAGCAGGTGCAGATACAGTCTCATTTAGCCAGCAGGTGCAGATACAATCTCATTTAGCCAGCAGGTGCGGATACAGTCTCATTTAGCCAGCAGGTGCAGATACAGGATTATTTAGCCAGTAGGTGCAGATACAGTCTCATTTAGCCAGCAGTTGCGGATACAGTCTTATTAAGCCAGCAGGTGCGGATACAGTCTCATTTAGCCAGCAGGTGCGGATACAGGATTATTTAGCCAGCAGGTGCAGATACAGGATTTTGAGTTAGTGGGGACGGAAATATTCATTAACTAAAATAGGCTGCCAACAAACTGCTTTTGGTGCCTCTTACATGTTGGGATAGATATCGGAATGTGCAATATCGATAAAAATGATTAATTGGACAAAAATGCTTCAGGACAGTACATGTCACTGGCAACGAAATGCATATGCTATAAGACCTTGTGAGGTTTAAAATTTGAATGTAGGACAATTTTAGAGGGAGCGTACACCATTTCTGCACCCATCTAAATCCGCCTATGGCCAGTGAATGGTCTACAGGAATAATGGCACATGGCAGATGGAGAGTGTTGCATGTGTCACATATAGCACGCAGACTCTGATTGGTCAATTAGGCTACCATAATTACTTCTGCAAGTACTTCCTAGCCTGTGGCTCAAAGGTTAGCTTATTGAGTTGATACAGGTTGTAGAATACCCTCCATTAGTTTGAATCTTGTAATAGTCTGCATGGCTGAAGGTTTAAGCAATCCACTACAGTATTCATTAAGCTTTGAAATAGCCTGAACTTGATTAATCCAATTATTTGTTATGTATTGTTCTTATTTCTTTTTTATGAAAATGAAAGAACCTTCAGTTAATTAAAATGTAAGTTATAACAAACTTGTCTTCATACCATCAATATACGCCATAAAAATCAATTGTTTGCTTGTATTTAAATACAATAGAAAAAAGACAACTAATCATAAATCAAACAAGATACATAGGTTTTACCAATTTAACTATATCAGATATTACATAAATATGTTTTCAGAAAATTTTGAGTGCCAGTTTGAACCATTAAAAATGCACAACAAATGAGGCATGTCATGGGAAAATCAGGCTTAATGCATGTGCATAAAGTGTCATCTGTATTAGCCTGTAGCTAATTCGGGATGACACTTTCTGCCTACAGTGGATTCATGTTTAGAACAGACTTCTTGGTAACAGAAAATACCATAAAAGCGGAAAGTGTCGTGCGGAGTGCACAGGCTAATCCAGCTGACTGCACAGGCTAATCCGGGACAAACTTTATGCACATGCATTAAGCCCTGTTTTCCCACACCACTCCTTAAATTAGCGTCAATATCCACAACCATAATTACAATGTTTTGCCTCTGTGCAGGACAATTGACTCCAAATTGCTGTTAAACCTATAAAGACATCTTTATCCAATAAAGTACCCATTTAAACCTCAATAAAAGGACAAATTACCCATTACTTGAGAAAAGTGGTCCCAGTTAAACCCCATTATGCAGTACAGAGCAAGCTGTCCAGTTTACCACAGAGAGAGGCGTGGCAAGAGGCTATAAATGGTTATAATGGTGCGAGAGCGATCTAGGTGTGGTCCATTTGGCACAGTGGTTGGTGCACTCACTTCTCCTTTAAGTTATCAGGAGTTAAATTCCTGGTTTTGTAAGTGGCCAGAATAAAATTTAATGTGTTTTTTTTTTCCAGATACTCCAGTTACCCATTGTGTTAATAATATTATGGCAAATTTAAAGCAAACAGCATGCAGTCGTTGATTCAAGTAGTGTCCTCTACACAACCAGGGCTTTTTGCACCATATATTAGCAGATATTGTTTAAGACATTTTTACTCCTAAAGTTAACTATCCCGATATTGTTTGCTCCTCTTTGCCAAAATATCACTTGTTGCCCCAAAAAACCCAGGTCCAAGACCCCATCACCAGCCTCTGAAAAAAAGCCCTGACAAGGTGATGTAAGGGACTCATGAGATGAGAATGTTTATTCTGACCAATGGGCCATTAAATTACTGGTTCAGTGGACCAATCAGTGCCTGTTACCAATTAAGAGAGCTGGACCAAGTTGATGTAACTGCAGGTCCTGAAGTGACAGGTTTATGCGGGGTTACCTTGTTTGATATTGTAATCTTTGAAATCATGTTGGGTCAGGAGACAAAGTTACAGGGATTTATACAGCAACAAGTGAATTAAAATGGCATTAAATGTCAATGTATTACTTAAACAATTTTATAAATGACTAACTTTATTGACATACTGTACTGTACTTAAACCAACAGATGTGTTTACAAAAACCCATGGTAGAAAAATAAAGCTCACACTGCCATTCGCAAAATTAGCCAACTGATACAAATAAAAACTATTTTGCTATACAAAATTTAGTTTGTAACAACATTTTCTTTATAAAACGCTCAAAATTTCAGGAACGCGCACGGTTGTGTTACATGCTGGTGATGAGAGAGGTCTCGTGCCCGGTGCCGCGCTATTGTTTAAGGCTCATTCATTCTCAGGCGAAAATCATGATGAGATGAACCATCACAACTTTTTTAAGTGGTTGCAAGAGAAGCTCATTCCCAACCTGCCAACTAGCTCCATTTTCGTTTGATACAACGCAGCATACCACAATGTGCAAGTTGATCACTGTCTGTCCATAGCCACAAGGAAGGTCTATAATCCAGGCATGGTTTAAACGACATGACTTAAAATTTCAGTCCAGACTTGCTACACCTGGAGCTCCTAGAACTCTGCAACACAACCAGAAACCAGTCTACGTCTTTGACAACATCATCACCGGGCATTTTGGTTGGTCGTTTGAGACGTGAAGACAATGTTTATTTCGCTGGTGTGAAAAAGTGTTTAAAATAAATATAGAGTAAGCGAAAGGTAGCAAAAGTGTTGGATTTATGTACATAAACAACCGGTAAACATTAAACTTTATATTCACTTTACTATCGTCGAGTGGTATCGATTGAAAACATCAAAAGCAAAATGAAATAGAATAACTATATGGAATGGGCGACGCCATTTTGAATGTTATTTTTAACCTTATATAACCACATACACATGTAATTCACGGGGTGCACTGTGTATATATCACACGGTCGATTGGTGAAACTATACTTTTCAAAAAAAGTAGAGTGCCCCATGTGTTAACCGGACTTTTTTAATATACGATTGATAAACCACGATTGAGCGTATTTATTCGCAATAAACCAGAACATCTACAACGTGCAGAATATTTACAATAAACAACACTGCAGAAATGGAGCAAGATACGAAGGACGTGAAGGCCGGAGATAAACGAAGCAGGGACGTGGTAAGCAGCGTGAGTGAAGCTGACAATAGCATCTGTGAACAAGCTAGTGCAAAGCAGAAGAAAAAGAAACACAAAAATGTTCAGTGTGAGACAAGCCCAGAGTCAGATACAGAGATAGCCAAAGAACTGAAAAGCATTAACGAAAAACTGAATAATATGTTAACAAAAGATAGTAAAGAACTGAAGGAACTTGTAAAGGAAGTGGTTATCCAGTTGAAGGAAGAAATACTGAGTACAGTTATCCAAAGCGTAGAAAGACTCGAAGGAGAACTCTTTGAAAAGGAAGCAGAAATCGTCAAATGCAGTAACCAAATTAAGGAGTTACGTACCGAGCTACACGAACAAAAGCTAGTGAATGAGCGCCTTAATAAAGCTATGAAATGTCAAGAATCTGCTAATGAGTTTCAAATTAATGAACTGGAACAATACAGTAGACGAAATAACATACGGATTGAAGGGATAGAAGATAGCGAAAGAGAAAACTACAGCGAAACCACTGAAAAGGTAATACAAATATTAAACGCCCACATCCCGGACCTGAACCTGTCCAAAGCCGACATTGACATCAGTCATCGGATTGGTCCTTTTGATAGACAAAAAGAGAGGCCGATCATTATGAAGATGGTGTCTAGAATGAGAAGAAACCAAATCATGCAGCAAGCAAAACTGCTGCGTAAAAAATCCAAACCTGTGTATGTGAACGACCATCTCACGAGGCTCAACGCCCAAGTGTTCGCTTGTGTGAGGAAAAAGCAGTCTGACATTGTAACATCGGCATGGACACGAGAGGGAGCCATATTTTACAGAGACGTTAACGAGCAGATACATAGAGTCAACACGGATCAGTATCGCTACTGGTTGGACATTCCATGGCCTAATTGACATTGTATAGAGCGTAACTGTTTATTTTTTGTACAGTGTAGAACATACTTCTAACTCCATTTTACGACAGCTGAAGAGCATGAATCATGGGAAACACGGGGAAACTATTCGATACAGAGACGCTACCCGTAATGCAGTGAAGTATTAAAATAAACCACTCGCCAGTTTAGTTATATTAGTTTCAATTAAGTGTTGTGATCACTTAGCTATTTGAATTCAATTAAATAAACGCCTTCTATATTATAGTGAGTAATATGTGTATTGTATACATTATACGTTTTTGCAAAATATGTACACTTTAAACTTTTATATTCTCTTTAAAACATTAGCGCACTAACCAAAAACTTAATTAAACCACTGTATTGTTTAGAAAATTAAACGAGTTGACGGTAAAAACATATGGAATTTCAAAAATAGTCATACTATTTATATGCGAACTTTATTGTGTGTTGCTGTTAATATTTTTGTAAGGCTTTGGATGTGCGCGGTTTGCGTAAAACATTTTGTTGATGGTTAAATACCCCTAAAATAGTTGTTAGAGTAAAGTTTGCCAAATAAATTTCACTAAAATGTTTTGTTTTTTGTAGATATAGTAATCTATGAGTACAATATGGTATATTCGCATAATATTTTAGAACCATCAGTATGTATATATATACAAAGAATATGTTTCTTTTTTGTGCGTATTGATTTGGGGTCTGCGTTGATTGTTAGAAAAACAATAATAGCCGTTATTGTTGATCATTTTGTTATACAAAATATGTGTAGAGAAATTATTATTGCAGCAATATGTTTATTATTTTTTACTGATAAGTACATGACGGCATACATACAAACACAAGCAAACAAACTCGCATACACATACGTTCGTACACAGAATGATAAGTTCGTAGCAAACATAGGACACTGCGATCGCATAAAAAAAAAAAAAAAAAGCCATTATGGCCATCTAAAAATTTCTTTTTCGTCTTTTAGACTGCCAAAAAGTGGCATTTCATAGTAGATACTCATTCAAAATTATACATATGCAACCTTTATGGCAATCTATCTTTCAATAGGTTGCCCAAATGAAAGGGAGTATGTTTTAGCGATGTTTAAGTAATATACGCCGTTACTTGTCACATTTTACGCGCATACTCACACGCACACAATCACGCACACATACACACGCACACGCACATTCGCATTACACATACCCGCAAGAACGTGTTTAGTTTCGATATAATATAATATTTATGAATATGAAGTAAAAACATCCTATACGTTAGGAATGCGAATGTTGCACAATTTTTGTGTTTTTGTGCGTGTTTTTTGCTTTTTTTTGTTGATAAGTGGAAAAATAATAAAAGCCATTATTGTCTATTAATTTCATGTATAATACAAAACACACACACACACACACGCGCGCATACACGCACACACACACACGCACGCATACACGCACGCACACACGCACGCACACACGCACGCACGCACGCACACACACACACACACACACACATGAACACACACACACATACACACACACACATACACACTCACACACACATACATATTATCAATAATTGTATAAGTGTATATATTTGAACAATCTGGCAATTGTAATTTTTTATGATTCGTTGACCTGCTGTATTAAGTTCGCTCAATATTTACTCTTCATTTTTTTCATTTTAAGTGTATGTTACATTGATTTATTTTATGGCGAAGCCCATTCCTTTTTGTCATAGGAAACAGTTTTTATTCAACATGTGTACTTGTTGCTTTTCGGGGTGTAAACCAAACATTTTATTTAAGGGTTGCGTTCGAAATACTCATAACACATGGACGGAAAACAATGGAATAAAAATGAAAACTATTATACAAATTATGTTAAAAAATGACAATTAAAATATGTAGTTATAACACAAAAGGATTAGCGTCATCAGCAAAACGTACCGTTATGTTTCAATGGCTTAAGGAAAACAAATTTAATATTTGCTTTCTTCAAGAATTACACTGTCATGCAGACGTAGATAACACGACTTGGGGTAAACAATGGGGAGGGGACCTTTTCTTAAGTGGTACTAGCTCTAACTCTCTAGGCATTGGTATTTTTATCAAGAAAGATTCAGAGTTTCAGTACAATATTTTAGAATACCAGGAAATAATAATGGGCAGGCTTCAAGTATTGAAAATAGAAATACAAGAAAAACTAATTGTTATGTTTAATATTTACGGTCCCAACACGGATAATACGGATTTTTTTAACACATTGGATAGACATATACAGACTTATAATGATCATTCATTAATTATTGGAGGGGATTTTAATACTGTTATCAACTATAATTTAGATAAATTGAATGGTCGATCAGATACAAATAAAAGATGTAACGAAAAAATAAACGAAATAATAGAAAATATTGATCTATGTGATATATGGCGTTTAAAAAATCCACATAACAAAATGTACACATGGCATTCAAACACTCGACCGCCTATATTTTGTAGATTAGATTATTTTTTAATATCTCACGACATTGTAAATTGTTTACCAGATTACCACATCTCCCCTGGGTTCAAATCTGACCACTCAATAGTATCAATTCAAGTTGATTTACATTCTCATTGCAGAGGTCCAGGGTATTTTAAAATTAATAACTCTTATTTATTGGAACCAGAATATCAAAGATGTATCCATACGTCCATATCCGAAATTGCACATATTAATCGCGAAGCCAATCCAAATACATTATGGGAAATAATTAAAGGAAATATTCGAGACGAAACAATTAAATATGCCAGCAAAATAAACAGACAGAAAAAGGAACAGGAAAAAACACTTACATCAAGAATTATAGAACTAGAACAACAATTAATAGTAAACAGTAACGATTTAGAAAAATGCAAACAACTGAGCGACTCAAAAAGTGAATTAAATATTCTAATTGAAAATAATATAAAAGGAATACTCCTTCGAGCTAAGGCACAATGGATTGAAGGTTCAGAAAAGAACACCAAGTATTTTGCAAATCTCGAGAAAAAGAGAGCAGAAGCTAAAACATTACAACAGCTTAAAATTAATGATAATACAGTTATAAAAGATCAAAAAGACATATTAAATTATACTGCAAATTTCTACAAAAATCTTTATAAAAAAGACAACAATATCAACATAAACAACTCTGAACGATTCTATACCAACATATGCAATAAAATAAGTCCAGAACAAACGCAAAATGAACAAAAATATCTATCAGAGTATGAATGCGCTAAAGCATTGCTAGACATGAAAAATAACAAAAGCCCAGGATCAGACGGCATCTCTGCAGAATTTTATAAAAATTTTTGGACAGATATAAAGCAATATGTTGTAAGCTCTCTTAATTATTCTTTAGACATTAATAACCTAACAGAATTGCAAAAACAAAGTATAATTACTTTACTACCCAAGACAGGAAAAGACACCCTTTTGATCGATAACTGGAGGCCTGTCTCACTTTTAAACGTTGATTATAAAATAGCTACAAAATCTATTGCCAATCGCATAAAACCATTCTTAAGAAGTATAATAAGTACAAATCAAACCGGATTTATCAATGGAAGGTACATTGGCGAAAACGTAAGACTTTTGCAAGAAATAATTGAAAAAATTGATGAAACTAATGAAACCGGTCTCATATTTTTTACGGATTTTAATAAAGCTTTTGACAGTATCAATCATGAATTTATGTTTAAATGCCTACGCCATTTCGGTTTTAATGAACACACTATACAGTGGGTCATGTTATTCTATAAAGATGCAAAATCATGCGTTACAAATAATGGGCATTTTTCGGATTTTTTTAGTATACAGAAGGGTGTCAGACAAGGCTGCCCTTTATCACCTTATCTTTTTATTATCTGCATTGAATTAATGTCGATAGACATAGAGCTTAACACTAAAGTTAAGGGGAAAAAAATTAATAATGTAGAAATAAAACAGTCACTTTTCGCTGATGACGCCTCTTTCATACTAGACGGTTCGCGTATATCGTTCGAAACATTAATAAAAATCATAGAAGAGTTTGCATTGATATCCGGACTATCATTAAACAGAAATAAATGTAAAATCCTTAAGTTGGGTGCATCTAAACAAAGCCAAACTGAGTTTTGCAAACATAAACAATTCATCTGGAGCTCTAACCATGCCTCAGCTTTAGGGATAGAATTCAGCAACGATCCAGTAGAAATAATGTCATTAAACATCCCTGAAAAAATTCATGCTTTTGAAACTTGTTTAAATAAATGGAAGCGTTGGAAGTTATCGTTAATCGGCAAAATTACAGTTTTGAAAAATTTTGCATTACCCAAGCTTGTATATCCATTAACAGTTTTACCAAACCCATCTCAAGATATTATTTCAAAAATAAAATCGCTATGTTTTAAATTTCTTTGGGACGAAAAACCAGACAAAATTGCCAGAAAGCGAATTATACAAGACTATGTCGAGGGTGGCTTAAAAATGTTGGATATTGACCTATTCTTAAAATCCCTCAAAGCCAGTTGGGTAAAAAGATTTATATTTCAACCAGATTCAAAATTAATGAAAATATATAACAATATGCTAAGTAATTATGGCGGAATGTTAATTTTTAAATCAACTTATCATGAAAAAGAGGTAAAAGACCTTAACATAAAATCTGAGTTCTTAAAAAACATTTTGTGTGGATGGCTCAGTGTCGCTCTGGAAAAAAACGAAATTCCAATACAGAAACAAATTATTTGGAATAATTCATTTATAAAAAACGATAATAGAACTTTCTTTATTAAAACATGGTTCGAAAGAGGTATTCAATATATTGAACATTTATATGACTTTAGAGAAAGAGAATTTTACAGTTTTCAAGATATAATAAATATTTATGAAATAGATAAAGCAGACTTTATGAAATACCATAAAATTGTTAAAAGTATACCTGTTGAATGGAAAAGTAAACTAAAAGAAAATGATATAAATTCTTCCATACCACAATACATGCTTAACAAAATAACAGAACATACAAAAGTCTGCAAACTAGTGTATAAATCACTAACATTAAATCACAAACCTGAAGATTTTAAACAATTTGATAAATGGAAAAGCATGCTAAATAATCCAGACATTAACCAAAGAGCCATCTTTAGTCAACCAGTCAAATTAACAATTGACACTAAACTTAGAAACTTTCAATATAAATACCTCATGCACATTTTACCAAATAATACTTACCTCCACAAATGCAATCTAGTTCCTTCAACTTTATGTGACTTTTGTTATATGCACTCAGAAACGAACATTCACGTATTCTGGGAATGTCACTACATCCAAAAATTTTGGATGGGCATTAAAAACTTTATTTACAACAAGTTAGAAGGGGTAGAAAACATTGAACTAAATTTTGCGATTATATCATTCTGTCATTTAGCCAAAACTGAATTCAAACATGCACATGTTATAAACTCCGTAATGTTATTGGCTAAATATTTTATATTTAAGTGCAAACAGGAAAAAGCAATTCCACAAATAGATGCTTTTGTATCCTTTTTTAATAATAGAATTAAACTTGAGGAAATAATCGCGACAACACAAAATAAATTACATATATTTCAATCACTCTGGACGCATTTTATTCTCAATTAAAACACCTACCTTAAGGTATACACACTTCCTTTGTGTTATTATTTTGTTTCTTTCTTGATGCTTGTGTTTCCTTATCCACAACTACTTTAAATTGTAATGCTATTCCATGTTGTTAACCTTTACATTATGTATGAAATCCTTATTAACTTAAAAATATTTTTCAGACACCAACGATAGTCTTTACATATACTATCTACCATAAGTTAACCTACCTTAAAGCAACACACACTCTTTTTTTTTTTTTTTTTTTTTGGCTATTTTTGTTGTTTTTTCGTTGTCTAAATGTACATTTACTTGTGTAATGCCACTCCATTGTTGTTAATCTTACAATCTGGTATGAAATCGACATCAATTTAACCACAATTTTTCTCACACTAACAATTGTCTTCATTTATAATATGTACCGTACAAAAATTTCGTGAAACAAATATACTCATTTTGTGTATTTTGAAAAGAATATGTTATATGCAAAATATGTTATGTTTACGATGGAAATAAAAAATGGAATAACAAAAAACATCATCACCGGGCACGGTCATGCTGCTATGCACAGACTTCAATCTCATCGAATTCATATGTGAAAATCTTAAAGGTTACACCCTAAGCTTATTATACCACAATACTATGATGTAGGCATTCATGAAATAAGAATGTTTGACTGACCAATGGACCATGAAATGAGAATGTTTGGCTGACCAATGGACCATGAAATGAGAATGTTTGGCTGACCAATGGACCATGAGTACCTGTTACAATGGAAGAACAAGAGGAAGTTGACATAATAATAGTTCCTGATGTGACAGGTTTATGCGTGGTTACCTTGTTTGATATTGTAATCTTTGACATCATGTTGGGTCAGGTGACAAAGTCACAGGGATTTAAACAGCAACAAGTGAATTAAAATGGCATTAAACAACAAAGTATTACTTAACCAATTTGATAAATGACTGACTTTATTGACAAACTGTACTTAGGCACACAGAAAAATCGAGGCTCCTGCTGTCATTTGCCGAAAGAAAATTAAACTATTGTGACATTGAAAATTATCTTTGTTACAACATTTTTATAATAAAAAACTCAAAATTACCCTTTATGACCACACTTACGATCAACTACATTAATTTGGCTAATTTACAGCAAGTCTCTCAGTTTTTTTGTTAAAGAAACTTGTTCACCATAACGCAGGATATTGATGAAATGCCTGAATATTTCAGCAACAATTGATAATAATCCCATCAGCTTTAATCAATGCAATAAAATAATGTAGTTTTGCTTCTGCACTTAAAACACCTAAAATAGACATAAAGAATGCTTGCTGACATTTGTTTTATGGCAGTCGATAAATCATTGCAACCGCACAGCCAGCCCGCAAACAGATTGTTATGTAAATGGGCGCATCAAATATGCACATTGTTTAAACCGGGATGCAATTCAACATATTTTCAGAACGAATTACAGAATGCTTCCTGTGGATCTTGCTGTATGAATGGAAGCTTGACATCTTGAAAGCTAGACATACGGACACAAAACAATATTTGCTATTATGAAATACACACCAATATTACAATACTAGTATGAAATATGATGCTGAATAGACTGACTGACAGCCAGTTTACCTTGAGCTTCTGTCAAGGTGCACTTATTAATCAATATAAGTGCTGTCAATCAACAATTTACAGGGCGATTAACTAAACATTTGTTCATATTGACAAAACATGCCATGTTTTATTTCACTTTTTTCATAGACAGTGCCTTTTGCGTTAGGATTTTCTGAATTGTGGATCTGAAGAGAATATGAATAACTAGAAAGCAGTTTGGGGATTGCAGACCTCTTCCAGGGCAGTTAGTTGTACAACTAATGAGTACAGCATAATAACAAAGAATCCTTTAGCAGATTTCAGGATTCTAACAGTGATCTGATCCGGATCAACACCGAAATCTAAACATTTGTTCATTGGCCTATTTTCAACCTTCCAAGAACAATTTATGAGAATTGGTTCATAACTTTTTGGGAAAAGTTGTGAACTGACAAACAGACAAACCAACGCAGGCAAAACCATAACCCCCTTGGTGGAGGTAAAAAGTGAAACTTGACATTGGCACCATCATGTAAGCTGTATTGTGAGAAATTTTTTTAATGAGGCGCGTCGTGGGAAAACTGGACTTAATGCATGTGCGTAAACTGTCGTCCTGGATTAGCCTGTGCAGTCTGCACAGGCTAATCCAGGAAGGCACTTTCCGCTTTAATGTTTTTTTCTGTTTTAAGGAAGTCTCTTCTAAACATAAATCCACTGCAGCCGGAAAGTGCTGTCCTGTATTAGCCTGTGCAGACTGCACAGGCTAATCCGGGACGACACTTTAAGCACATGCATTAAGTCTGGTTTTCCCACGACGCGCCTCAAATAATGAATTGTGGTTGCAATGATTTCCTAGAATGGCATGGTCTTGTCTAAGGCAATGTTTCAGTCATGCTGATGAAAATTATAAGTGCTAAATGTGTAATAAACTGAAATGTCATTGTTAAAATTAAACTAGAACTCTGTGAGTCTGATGTGTCACCTGACGGGGCATAACTCAAGTACAATAAGAGCAGTTATGCCGAAAACCAAACTTTTATGCCTACTAACACTTCCCTCAAGTTTTATAATGCTGGCACAAAAACTTCTTCAGTTATTGTCTGCACAATACTTATTTTAACTTTTTTTTTTTAAAGGGGCATAACACAAGTTTTGCAAAGCAAATATGCCACAAATCGAACTAAACCTTCCTTTTATGCCTGCTTACACTTCCCTAAAGTTTCATAATGATTGCACAAAAACTTCTCAAGTTATTTGTCTGCACAAACCGACGGGTTCGGCGCCGCTGCCAAAACGCCGCCGCCACCACAAGTCACCCCTATGTCGCCTCAGGCGACACAAAAAATGGACTCAGAATTACATCAGGCTTGGCAGAATACACACATGATGCTTTTGGACTAGTGACATTTCCTTTATATTTTGCAATATACAAAATGTGGACATCATTCCATGTTTGGTTTATTGGGTTTAACTAGATGTCTGATGGCAACATGTTGAGCCCATTGTCAAGAAAGTAACTTGTATTGTAATTACTTTAAAATTTTCAAACAAGCAGATCTTCTTTGACCTCTAAGTGTGACTTGACCTTTGAGCTAGGGACACACATCTTGTGTGCGACACGCTGTCTCCACATGGTGAACATTTTTGGCAAGTTATTTTAAAATTCCCTAATTAATAAACAGTCCGTAAAAGCTGTATTATGCCCATATTTGACATTTGACCTCTAAGTGTGACCTTAACCTTTGAGTTAGGAACACAGGTATTGCGTGCAACACGCCGTCTCTACATGGTGAAAATTTGTGGCAAATTAATTTAAAATTCCCCGATGAATGATGAATTAACACTCGGAACAAGCTGTATAAGGCCTATATTTTACCTTTGACCTCTAAGTGTGACCTTGACCATTGAGCTAGGGACACAGGTCTAGCGTACAACACGCCATCTTGACATGCTGAACATTTGTGCCAAGTTGCTTTAAAATTGCCTAATGAATGATGAAGTTACAGTCTAGACAAGCGGTATTATACCCATATTTGACCTTTTACCCCTAAGTGTGACCTTGACCTTTGAGCTAGGGACACAGGTCTTGCGCACGACACGCCGTCTCCACATGGAGAACATTTGTGGCAAGTTATTTTAAAACTGCCTGATGAATGATGAAGTTACAATCCGGACAAGCTGTATTATACCCATATTTAACCTTTGACTTCTACGTGTGACCTTGACCTTTGAGCTCGGGACACAGGTCTTGCGCGCTACACGCCATCTCTACATGGTGAACATTTGTGGCAAGCTATTTAAAAATTGCCTGATGAATGATGAAGTTACAGTCTGGACACGCTGTATTATGCCCATATTTGACCTTTGACCTAGGGACGCAGGTTTTGCGAACACTGAACCGCCATTGTGACAACTAAGTCGAGCTGACTGCAGGTGGGCTTGACAAAAATACGAATTTACGACTTGCCCAGCTAGCTTTGAAGTAGACGCAAATATACTGTAAAATAATTTTCTAAACCTTTAAACATAGAATAGTCTTAATCAGCACAAAAGATATATGTTCAATGATCATCATGTTGTGTTCTGGAGTACAAAACTATTATCTTCTGGAGATTGCAGCCACAATGATCCATCAGGACCAGACATGATTTTCCCCAAAATAAATTGTTTATTAGCCATTTCAGGCAGATATTACCCTAAGGATCAAAACTCCAGCCACACTGTCAATGTACAGAAAATAGAGCCCTGAATATATCGCAGAACACAATACTGTCTATGTGCAGAATATACTGAAATAGAAACATCTCAGAACACATATTTTAATGTGTAAAATATAGGCCTGGGCTGGAATTTATAAGGACTGATTGTCAAAAGTTAAGAAAAATCTTTTCCAGCAAGGACATTCATAGTTCACAGTTCATGATTTAGACACAGAAGCTGTGATATAATTCCAATCATATTCATATTTGTCATTTGTCATGTACACTTTCAGAAGCATAGTGTTTCAAATACAAATTGTAATTTTGGCTTATTATCAACTTAAGTTGAGAATAACTTGAGTTGAGAATAACTTAAGAATCTTTATAAATATAGGCATACGGATATATCTTGGACCATGATATGGCTTGCTTAAGACATGAGGAAAGTCGTGGAAAAATCAGGCCTAATGCACAACAACTCATGCGTATTTTCTGCACAGGCTAATCCGGGACGACACTTTCTGCCTACAATGGATTAATGTGTAGAAGAGACTTCCTTGAAACAGAAAATACCATTAAATCGGAAAGTGTCAAGGCAGCAGTGAGGATGCTTGTATGGTGGTCTATGGGGCTGCATGACACAGATGCGGCAAGATGGCTGTGAGGTTTGGGTGATTTATGATGAGTACAAAGAGGAACACTTCACAGTGCTCTCTACTGACGACCAAAAGTGTGAAGTGCAGTAGACGTTTGGCAAACGGTGGAACTTTCCATCAAGCTTGTGGTACCAGATACGGTAAACATGTTGCCATCAAAACCAACTTTCTGGGGGGGTGCTTTCTTCATTTCTGTATGTTAATGAGATCACTGGCTGTTGGGTTGGCTGCTCCATATCTGGAATTCTGAGAATTCTGAGAGTTCAGCAGGTTCACCAGCTCAACCCCTTGGATCTATGTTTTTGTGGTATTATAAATGTCACCTGTCTGTAACCTTAACAGCGTGGTCTAGGGGGATCTGCCTTATGTAGAGGGTATACCCCCAGTTGCTGCAGGGTAATTGCATGGCAGCCGTGCAAATTTGTGTGATTGTTTTATGTTTCCCAGCTTAATTGAGACAGTCTTGCAACAATACCCAAGGCAACTGCAAGGTTTTACGCGATTGCTGTCCAGGTTTTATGCGATTGCTGTCCTGCCTTTGCAAAAAAAAACCCCGCAAGACTTGACTGACAGAATCCCCAGCCCGACACCTTGTGAAATCATATGGCAATTGCAACCTTGCAACTCCAAAAGTTGCCCAAAATTTGTAAAGAAAATTTGCCTCTTGAAAATCTAGTTTGTGACATTGTGACTACCTTGTGACTGTGCGAGTTTGTACAGAGGTCTAAAGGCAGCAATTAAAATGATAGAAACTTCATTATATATAAACAATATTGCTCCTTAAAAATGTTGAAGCTTAAATGTGATGTTGTTATTTTGTGTTTGAGTTCTTGTAGCAAGAACTATATAAAAACTTGTACACTTCTACGGTACAGTGTAAGAAATGTTAATATAAATATGTTATGTTGTTCAAATTCATTATGCCATTTGGGTTTGTACTGCTAACACATGGATGTGGATGCAACAATTGAGGGTTAAGCGTGGAACTCTTGTATGTGCTTAACATTTTTATATCAGATACAATAGTTTCCCACTCAACCCTTGCGATGTCAACTGAACTTAGTTCACAGTCACATGGTAATATTGTCAATGACAACAACCCAGCCTAGGGTTGAGTCACATTCACTTTCCTTGCCCTCATTAATATAGCGCCCCTGGGTCCCTAGTGCTGCCATTAACTGGTGACAAATAGCCCCATTTATCATGCACAATCACATATCCAATATCCCACAGCCAACTGTAATACATCCAACCAATGAAATTAAAAGCACAATCACATATCCAATATCCCACAGCCAACTGTAATACATCCAACCAATGATATTAAAACCTATCAGATTTGTGTGTCACTGATGAAGCATGTGGTCTAAAAAGGATTATAATCATTAAATTTTCATGAATTTCTCCATATTTTTATTTTAATTAAGTTTTTCTGTAATAACAAGAGCCATTGATTTCATACTACATTATTTTAAGTCTTTTTTTTCAACTTTAGCAGCAGATGAGGCAACACATTCAATTGATGAGTTCTTGTTAAAGAAGTGCTATTAATATGAGCTCTTGTTCACATAATTCATTAATATGAGCTCTTTGTCACAAGATGCATTCAAATGGTCATTAGATACGTTAAAATGAGCTCTTGGTCATCAGATACGTTAAAATTAGCTCTTGGTCACATGATTCAAGATGAGCTTTTTGATCACATTGTTTATTAAGATGAGCTCTTGGTCATGTAGGTCATTAAGATAAGCTCTATCTCATGTAGTTCATTAAGAGGAACCTTCTGTCACATTGTTTGTTAAGATAAACTCTTGGTCACTTTGTTCATTAAGATGGGCTCTTGATCACATGGTTCATTAAGATGGGCTCTTGGTCACATTGTTCATTAAAATAAGCTCTTGATCACATGGTTCATTAAGATAAGCTCTTGGTCACATTGTTCAATAAGATAAGCTCTTGGTCACATGGTTCATTAAGATAAGCTCTTGATCACATGGCACATTAAGATAAGCTCTTGGTCACATGGCACATTAAGATAAGCTCTTGGTCACATTGTTTATTAAGATAAGCTCTTTATCACATGACACATTAAGATAAGATCTTGGTCACATTGTTTATTAAGATAAGTTCTTGGTCACATGACACATTATGATAAGCTCTTGGTCACATCGTTCATTAAGATAAGCTCTTGGTCACATGGCACAGTAAGGTAAGCTCTTGATCATGGTTCATTAAGATAAGCTCTTGGTCACATGGCACATAAAGACGGTTTTTGGTCAAATTGTTCACTAAGATAAGGTCTTGGTCACATGATTCATCAAGATAAGCTCTTGGTCACATGACACATTAAGATAAGCTCTTGGTCACATGGCACATTAAGGTAAGCTCTTGGTCACATTATACATTAAGATAAGCTCTTGATCACATTGTTCATTAAGATAAGCTCTTGGTCACATGACACATTAAGACGGTTTTTGGTCACATTGTTCATTAAGATAAGCTCTTGGTCACATGATTCATTAAGATGAGCTCTTGGTCACATGGTTCATTAAGATAAGCTCTTGGTCACATGACACATTAAGATAAGCTCTTGGTCACATTGTTCATTAAGATAAGCTCTTGATCACATGATTCATTAAGATGAGATCTTGGTCACATTGTTCATTAAGATAAGCTCTTGATCACATGATTCATTAAGATGAGATCTTGGTCACATTGTTCATTAAGATAAGCTCTTGGTCACATGATACATTAAGATAAGCTCTTGATCACATGACACATTAAGACGGTTTTTTGGTCACACTGTTCAATAACATAAGCTCTTGGTCACATTGTTCATTAAGATAAGCTCTTGGTAACATGACACATTAAGATAAGCTTTTGATCACATGACACATTAAGATAAGCTCTTGACCACATGACACATTGAGATAAGCTCTTGGTCACATGACACATTAAGATGAGCTCTTTGTCACATGACACATTAAGGTGAGCTCTTGGTCACATGACACATTAAGGTGAGCTCTTTGTCACATGACACATTAAGGTGAGCTCTTGGTCACATGACACATTAGGGTGAGCTCTTGGTCATGTGACCAGTAAAGTCAATGCATGGCCAATTCTTCTGAATTTAATCAAATGCCAGGTTAGCCTCCAATGTTTCCTAATAAAACCCTCTTCATGCCCACAAGTTGTTTAGCAGCATGAAATCCAGGTAATTTGCCTAAAATTGTTTCTGATGGTTTCATATGGGACAAAGATTTTAGTTATTAAGATAAATTTGGCACCAATGGAAATCAAGTCTGCCTAAGTTGGCTATACATGTATTTATATTTGACAATTCTTTGTACCAGACATATATCAATAATTTCTTAGGTATTCAGGCAACTTATAAGCACAAAATTCAGCATTCATGACAAAATTTAAGGTACCATACAGTTGCTACAACTACCATTTTTAACCATTAAATGTGGTCGAAATGTAGCAAATGGCAAGAACAGATGGGATATTTCTAGGCAGTTAATAATAACTGAATTAAGTAGCCAATTACAGGATTACCACAGTATGAAAGAGCAAATCACATTGCCTTCCATAGCAAGCTGTTACAAGCAACTCCATTTATTGGATTTATGATTTTCCCTCATAAACTAAGAATGCTTTGACCAGCCGCCAAAGAGAGTGAGTCAACAGTCATAAAAGATCAAAGTTCAAACATTTTTTTCTGGGGATGAACACCCTTAAAAGTCTTGTTATGTATTAGAACCAGTGACAAAATGTATCAACAGAAAAAAAGGCAAAATATTCTCAAAAACACTAGCATTTAATAACGGCCTTTAAAAACCTGCACCGGAGTGCAATTGTGAAGTGAACTATCTCAATCATATTCAAATTAATCTGCAATATCATCCAATCATCGCACTTGAATATCACATGTTTAGCGGTTAAACTATTTCATACAAAAGAACATGTGCATGTTTGTGATATTCAAATGAGCATGTGGTATTGTTTGTGATATTCAAATGAGCATGTGGTAATGTTTGTGATATTCACATGAGCACATGGTAATGTTTGTGATATTCAAATGAGCATGTGATAATGTTTGTGATATTCAAATGAGCACATGGTAATGTTTGTGATATTCACATGAGCACGTGACACTGTTTGTGATATTCACATGAGCACGCGGCAATGTTTGTGATATTCAAATGATAACGTGGTAATGTTTGTGATAATCACATGAGCACGTGATAATGTTTGTGATATTCAAATGAGCACGTGGTAATGTTTGTGATTTCCGATGAATGGAAATTAATCCTTTAACAATAGCTCGGAAGGAGTTACAACTATTCGTGATGAAACCTGGAGCGGTCTATTAATACCAGACCTAAACATAAACAAATCATTGCCATATTGTTTCAAACTATTTGTTTTATTACGAACAAAAACTATTCAATTTTAAAGAGAAACCAAAACCATTTTAAAAACATACCTACCAGCAAATCTCTTGGGAAATAAAGCTGCTGGATAAAATGAACTAATTTCCTTATTTGGAGAATAAATCACTATTCAATTACACAACACCATACTTACATCAGATTTATATCGATAAAAGTGTCCTAAGAAGTATATCCAACACTGAATAAAGGTTACATTCCACTATGAATGCCGATGATTGTTTTGCCTGTGCATGTCTGATGCCCTTTCCAGATCAATACAGCATGCTATTCGGCCACCAAGTTCTGGAAACAGAGGCCAGCAAAATAGTCACCGGAACTGGCACTTATTACAGAAACAACCAAACCATCAAAAATCTGGTTACAGTTTCCATCTTCCAAGATTTATTTGGTGATAATCGAGGCTTAAGGCAATGGCATTTCATCATACAAGAATTTTCCCATCAGAGAATAGAAGCTGTTGAAGCCAATAATTTGTGGCCAAGACTTGCCACACATGTGGTGCCTTAAAATTTCACCAGAGAATTTTGGAGACATTTCAGTGACAGAATATCTGGAGCAGACCAACAAAAGATAGAAAAGGCAGTTGTCACAAGTTCAATCAATACAGGAACAACATTTTATTTTAGAGGAAAACCTTTATTGTATGCAGATGCACTGACATTGATACAGTCTGGACCATTCAGACATATTGCAGTCTGGACCATTCAGACATATTGCTGTCTGGACCATTCAGACATATTGCAGTCTGGGCCATTCAGACATATTGCAGTCTGGACCATTCAGACATATTGCAGTCTGGGCCATTCAGACATTATGCAGTCTGGACCATTCAGACATATTGCAGTCTGGGCTATTCAGACATATTGCAGTCTGGACCATTCAGACATATTGCAATCTGGACCATTCAGACATATTGCAGTCTGGGCCATTCAGACATATTGCAGTCTGGACCATTCATGAATATTGCAGTCTGGACCATTCAGACATATTGCAGTCTGGACCATTCAGACATATTGCAATTAGTTTCAAAGCTAGTTCAAACAGTATTCAAATAGACACCTACATCAAAAATACTTAAATATACAATAATAACTTTCCCTCTTATCTGTATTCTGTGATCTTAATAATAAAGCACCTTACCATTTTGGAGAATTTCTGAAAAATATATAATATATCAAACATGTAACTTTTTTTTACTTCTAATCCACTTCCCAATGGAATTTTTTATTCTCATAAAGATTGAACTTGCATATTTGTGATGTAAATGACTGATTTCATCTGTATTTTTTTTACTTAAGTTCAATCTATGATTTTCATAAATAAGGAATATTATGAGCTTTAGCCCTGGGCTTTGGATTGCATGAAACTGTTGAGCACAACAATTCAGAACAGAAATTTGTGTTTGATATTGTGGCTTTTGACGACGACTGCCGATATAGATAGAATATAAACCGCACCAAATATAGTACTTATACAGTAATCTGTATTGCATCATATCTCTTGAAATGCTGTGCTTGCAGTAAAATGCCTTGGAATGGACAGTAATTTCAGCCTAGATTGCATGCCTGTAATCATGGGGTTTATCAAGCAAATATAGGCTTGGACAAATTGGACCACCAAATGTAGGAGTTTTCCCTATTAGAAACCATTGATCAGAAACAAGGAGCATCAATGGCCAGCAACTGATATGACAACTGACACCAGAGATTGACCAACATCTAATTGGAAAATGGCGGAAATGAGAATTTCAACTGGCAGGGTTAATAAGGAAGGAATAAAGATGTCCAATTAATCCACTAACAAGGTTCCCGCTACCCCCTGCACACTGTCTGGGACCTCCCCGATGACTCAGCGGGATCAATAATTCAATAATGATCACATTGACCTTTTGGGATCGCATGAAGCAGGTACTGTGGTAATTGAGCCAGCCCCGGCTGTGGATTCAGTGGGTCACAGTCTGGGCAATTTGGTGTAAAAATGATAGTAAATGACAAACTTAATTATTAGAGCTGTAGGGTCAGTGGCTCACAGTTGTAGCAATTTTATGTATTCAAATGATAAGGTGCGGTGACTGGTGGCCATAGGGAAGGGAGACTTTGTGCATGAAAATGCTACTAAAATTGTAAATAATGTCAACCAATTATAAGAGCCAGCCCCTGCTTTGATTCATAACATCCCAGCCAGAGCCGCGTAAAATGAAATAGTGCCTACACAAGTGGTAATGACTAATTATTGCAGTCAGAGCTGTGTAAAATGATATAGTGCCTACAAAAGTGGTAATGACTAATGATTTTCTTTGATTATAGGTATTTCATATTCTCAACTTTCTGACCTCTACTCATTCTGAGGAAGAACATAACAAATAACAAATATTTGTCAATTATAACATTGGGGTTAGACACAAAAATAAGTATCTCTGTAACATGTTTAATTCCATACAATTGTGTAAATCACAATGGTTATATATATGTTAAAACCTTTTTTATACTTATGAAAATCTGCCTTGCCACACGTTATTAAAATCATTCTAAAAGGGGTCGTTTCTGCAATGTAAGCATTAAAATCAGGTTTTAAAAATCTGAAAATGCTGTTTAAATTAAGCAATTAACAAAAATCACTTGCTTTGTCAAGCTTTTCATTTCTTTAACATGGAGCACAATAGACTGAATCCACAATAATGTGGACAGATTGAAAACATGTTTTTTTGGATTGTCGCCTTAAGAAATTGTGAAGTAATTTACAATTTAAAAAAGATGTCTGCTCTGAATGAAGCACTCTTTTCCATTATCCATCCATTAATGCATTTCAATGGTAATTAAAATAAATTAATTTTAAACGAAGTTTTTTTTACAATAAATCAGATTGCATAAAATGATTATTGAAAAGAAACCAATTTCCTAGCTGAATTATCAACAAGGCATTAAATATTTAAAGGCTTATTAACCAATAAACTACATGCAGTGAAAACAACCATAATGGCTCCCATTTTACAGCAAGAATGCTTTTGTAATTGAAATAATTGATGACAATTTTATTTTTTTGCTGTTTTGTTCGTTCCCAGCACTTGTATGGTACCATGTGCAGCACATAATAATACAGCAGGAAATCAACAAATCCATATGATTGCCTTGCATTGTATAAAGCTGCATTTTAATGGCCGATAATTACGGAATAATATGGAGTTTAAAACTAGTGTGAAACTTCACTCTCAAGGTTAAACCAAATTCAAACTGTGTCATATGTTGAAGCATTTTACAAACACTAACAAAATGTATGGCACTTCAAGTTGTTCAAATTATTCGAGACCTACCCAGTTGCCTGTTGACTACTATTAGTAAGGGCGCTTTTCCATATGTCCATATCCGCATCCGCATTGCGCAAATCCGTAAAAAATCCAACAAATTGAAAGCAGTTGGACCGTTTCCATATGTCCGCAGTCCGTATCCGCAAAGCACATCCGCAAAAACCATCTGCAAGAAATCGCTCGGTGAGCGATTTTATGCGGATGCGGACGACATGGTGTTATACTAGGGAAATCTATAGGATCACAAAACGTACAGGGTGCTGTTAAAAAGGAGCAGGGTGAAAATCTTAACCATTCTGTTGACATTATGTAATAATTTGCTAAATCCAGGGTATTTATTAGTCAAATGCTTGTAATGAAGGTTTTTGAGCATAGTCTATTTATTTTTCATTGAATATCTGCAAACATATATTAAATTTCAAAAGATATTCAACAATTCTGTGTTGGCCAGCCCAGAGGGGTAGCAGGAGGGAACCAAAAAAAAGGGGGAAAGGTTCAGCACCCTGCTATTTTGCTCTAGATCTTTCCCTGTATACATAAAACATCGGGAAAATACACAAAAAATAGCCTAGACGCACCTGGATAACTCAACCTAAGACTCACCGGAGTACAATAACTCGGTAACAACGAGTAACCTTTAAAAGAGTCATGACCGACGCTGTAGAGATAATTGTTGGATGCTTTCTTTTGTTTAAAATCCACCACATGTAAATGTTTTCGCATACTTGCATAAATATTTGCAGCCAACTTAATAAAAAATGTTTAACCGCTTCTTACTCAGACTTTGTAACTATTTGAAAATAAGAAAACAAAAATATTAAACGTTTATATGCAGATTCATGCGTGTCTGTATAATATTTATGCGGATACGGATGCGGATACAGACATATGGAAAAGCGGCCTTAAGCACAATTATATTTAAAAAAAAATAAAATTATCATATTAATGTTGGTAAAAAATATATTGGGAATGTACAAAATAAAGAAAAGAAGTAGACATTTGTTGTTAGCTAAAATGAGCGAATAACTTCCATTGTATAGTAGTCGCAACAAAATCCCACATTTACTCCTCAATATACACACAACGCAACCGTCCTTTTAATATTCAAGGTTGCAATGTTGGAAGTTGATGTGCCATACAGTTCCTTGACATATACTGATGTATTGTTCAAGTGTCAGACACATGAAACTGGGTATCATGTGTCACAATCGAACTTGTTGTGTCAACATAGCCCGTTTCCATGTGAAGCATTCTACAATAGGTTTACACATACAATTTTATATAAATATCTATAGAAGGTGGTACAATCTATTGTCAACCCAAGAATGGCAATGCCAACCGTGGTTTATGCCGAGTAGGAGTAGATTTTCCGTTTATTTTGGGCAAAATTCAATATTTTTTTTTAGCTCCACTCGAGGGTGACATTATATTGTCAGATGGGACATTACGAATTGCTTGGTGACATGTATAAGGAAATGTAACATGGGCTTGTAACATGAGGTATGCAATACTACCAACACGAGCTGTTTGTAACACAGGTATGCCCCTCTACGTTAAAAGCAATCTTTAAAATTTCAAGTTTGGTGAAGATTGGATGAAAACTGATGGACATAGAGCGTGGAACTGCTAAAAAGGCAAATGTTTGATAATTCAAGGGACATAACTCCACAATTCCTGGAGCAATTTGGCTGAATATTCAACTTTTATTTGAATACCTTCACTGGTTATGAAGTTGTTTTCTGCAAAAGATTATCAAAACATAAGGGCAGTGACTCCATAAAAAAAATAAAAAATGTTTTAGACAGAACTATTGCTCTTGTGTGCCTCCTTTAGAGCTATTTTTCTTGTGTGCCTCCTTGATAGCTATGGTTCTTGTGTGATTCATTAACAACTATGGTTTGTGTGTGCCTCATTTACAGCTATGGTTCTTGTGTGCCACATTGATAGCTATGGTTCTTGTGTGCCTCCTTTAGAGCTATGCTTTTTGCGTGCCTCCTTGACAGCTATGGTTCTTGTGTGCCTCATGTACAGCTATGGTTCTTGTGTGCCTCATGTACAGCTATGGTTCTTGTGTGCCTCCTTTAGAGCTATGATTTTTGTGTGCCTCCTTGACAGCTATGGTTCTTTTTTTGTGTGTGCCACATTGACAGCTATGGTTCTTGTGTGCCTCATGTACAGCTTTTTTTTTTTTTTTTTTTTTTTTTATGGTTCTTGTGTGCCTCCTTAGAGCTATGATTTTTGTGTGCCTCCTTGACAGCTATGGTTCTTGTGTGCCTCATGTACAGCTATGGTTCTTGTGTGCCTCATGTACAGCTATGGTTCTTGTGTGCCTCGTGTACAGCTATGGTTCTTGTGTGCCTTATGTACAGCTATGGTTCTTGTGTGCCTCATGTACAGCTATGGTTCTTGTGTGCCTCATGTACAGCTATGGTTGTTGTGTGCCTCATGTACAGCTATGGTTCTTGTGTGCCTCATGTACAACTATGGTTCTTGTGTGCCTCATGTACAGCTATGGTTGTTGTGTGCCTTATGTACAGCTATGGTTCTTGTGTGCCTTATGTACAACTATGGTTCTTGTGTGCCTCATGTACAGCTATGGTTCTTGTGTGCCTCATGTACAGCTATGGTTCTTGTGTGCCTCATGTACAGCTATGGTTCTTGTGTGCCTCATGTACAACTATGGTTCTTGTGTGCCTTATGTACAGCTATGGTTCTTGTGTGCCTTATGTACAGCTATGGTTCTTGTGTGCCTTATGTACAGCTATGGTTCTTGTGAGCCACATGTACAGGTATGGTTCTTGTGGGCCTCATGTACAGCTATGGTTCTTGTGTGCCTCATGTACAGCTATGGTTGTTGTGTGCCTCATGTACAACTATGGTTGTTGTGTGCCTTATGTACAGCTATGGTTCTTGTGTGCCTCATGTACAGCTATGGTTGTTGTGTGCCTCATGTACAGCTATGGTTGTTGTGTGCCTCATGTACAACTATGGTTGTTGTGTGCCTCATGTACAGCTATGGTTGTTGTGTGCCTCATGTACAGCTATGGTTCTTGTGTGCCTTATGTACAGCTATGGTTCTTGTGTGCCTCATGTACAGCTATGGTTCTTGTGTGCCTCATGTACAGCTATGGTTCTTGTGTGCCTCATGTACAACTATGGTTCTTGTGTGCCTTATGTACAGCTATGGTTCTTGTGTGCCTTATGTACAGCTATGGTTCTTGTGTGCCTTATGTACAGCTATGGTTCTTGTGAGCCACATGTACAGCTATGGTTCTTGTGTGCCTCATGTACAACTATGGTTGTTGTGTGCCTCATGTACAGCTATGGTTCTTGTGTGCCTCATGTACAGCTATGGTTCTTGTGTGCCTTATGTACAGCTATGGTTCTTGTGTGCCTCATGTACAGCTATGGTTCTTGTGTGCCTCATGTACAGCTATGGTTCTTGTGTGCCTCATGTACAACTATGGTTCTTGTGTGCCTTATGTACAGCTATGGTTCTTGTGTGCCTTATGTACAGCTATGGTTCTTGTGTGCCTTATGTACAGCTATGGTTCTTGTGAGCCACATGTACAGGTATGGTTCTTGTGTGCCTCATGTACAGGTATGGTTCTTGTGTGCCTCATGTACAACTATGGTTCTTGTGTGCCTCATGTACAGCTATGGTTCTTGTGTGCCTCATGTACAGCTATGGTTCTTGTGTGCCTCATGTACAACTATGGTTGTTGTGTGCCTCATGTACAACTATGGTTCTTGTGTGCCTCATGTACAGCTATGGTTCTTGTGTGCCTTATGTACAGCTATGGTTCTTGTGTGCCTCCTTTAGAGCTATTTTTCTTGTGTGCCTCCTTGATAGCTATGGTTCTTGTGTGATTCATTAACAACTATGGTTTGTGTGTGCCTCATTTACAGCTATGGTTCTTGTGTGCCACATTGATAGCTATGGTTCTTGTGTGCCTCCTTTAGAGCTATGATTTTTGTGTGCCTCCTTGACAGCTATGGTTCTTGTGTGCCTCATGTACAGCTATGGTTCTTGTGTGCCTCATGTACAGCTATGGTTCTTGTGTGCCTCCTTTAGAGCTATGATTTTTGTGTGCCTCCTTGACAGCTATGGTTCTTGTGTGCCACATTGACAGCTATGGTTCTTGTGTGCCTCCTTAGAGCTATGATTTTTGTGTGCCTCCTTGACAGCTATGGTTCTTGTGTGCCTCATGTACAGCTATGGTTCTTGTGTGACTCCTTGACAGCTATGGTTCTTGTGTGCCTCATGTACAGCTATGGTTCTTGTGTGCCTCGTGTACAGCTATGGTTCTTGTGTGCCTTATGTACAGCTATGGTTGTTGTGTGCCTCATGTACAGCTATGGTTGTTGTGTGCCTCATGTACAACTATGGTTCTTGTGTGCCTCATGTACAACTATGGTTCTGGTGTGCCTCATGTACAGCTATGGTTCTTGTGTGCCTCATGTACAGCTATGGTTCTTGTGTGCCTCATGTACAGCTATGGTTCTTGTGTGCCTCATGTACAGCTATGGTTCTTGTGTGCCTCATGTACAGCTATGGTTCTTGTGTGCCTCATGTACAGCTATGGTTCTTGTGTGCCTCATGTACAGCTATGGTTCTTGTGTGCCTCATGTACAACTATGGTTCTTGTGTGCCTCATGTACAGCTATGGTTGTTGTGTGCCTCATGTACAACTATGGTTCTTGTGTGCCTCATGTACAGCTATGGTTCTTGTGTGCCTTATGTACAGCTATGGTTGTTGTGTGCCTCATGTACAACTACGGTTCTTGTGTGCCCCATGTACAGCTATGGTTCTTGTGTGCCTCATGTACAACTATGGTTGTTGTGTGCCTTATGTACAGCTATGGTTCTTGTGTGCCTCATGTACAGCTATGGTTCTTGTGTGCCTCATGTACAGCTATGGTTCTTGTGTGCCTCATGTACAACTATGGTTCTTGTCTGCCTCATGTACAGCTATGGTTCTTGTGTGCCTCATGTACAACTATGGTTGTTGTGTGCCTTATGTACAGCTATGGTTGTTGTGTGCCTCATGGTTCTTGTGTGCCTCATGTACAACTATGGTTGTTGTGTGCCTCATGTACAGCTATGGTTCTTGTGTGCCTCATGTACAGCTATGGTTCTTGTGTGCCTTATGTACAGCTACGGTTCTTGTGTGCCTCATGTACAGCTATTGTTCTTGTGTGCCTCATGTACAACTACTTGTGTGCCTCATGTACAGCTATGGTTCTTGTGTGCCTCATGTACAGCTATGGTTCTTGTGTGCCTCATGTACAGCTATGGTTCTTGGGTGCCTTTTGTACAGCTACGGTTCTTGTGTGCCTCATGTACAGCTATGGTTCTTGTGTGCCTCATGTACAGCTACGGTTCTTGTGTGCCTCATGTACAGCTACGGTTCTTGTGTGCCTCATGTACAGCTATGGTTCTTGTGTGCCTCATGTACAACTATGGTTCTTGTGTGCCTCATGTACAGCTATGGTTCTGGTGTGCCTCCTTGACAGCTATGGTTCTTGTGTGCCTCATGTACAACTATGGTTCTTGTGTGCCTCATGTACAACTATGGTTGTTGTGTGCCTCATGTACAGCTATGGTTGTTGTGTGCCTCATGTACAGCTATGGTTCTTGTGTGCCTCATGTGCAACTATGGTTCTTGTGTGCCTCATGTACAGCTATGGTTCTTGTGTGCCTCATGTACAGCTATGGTTCTTGTGTGCCTCATGTACAGCTATGGTTCTTGTGTGCCTCATGTACAGCTATGGTTCTTGTTTGCCTTATGTACAGCTATGGTTCTTGTGTGCCTCATGTACAGCTATGGTTCTTGTGTGCCTCATGTACAGCTATGGTTCTTGTGTGCCTCATGTACAGCTATGGTTCTGGTGTGCCTCATGTACAGCTATGGTTCTTGTGTGCCTCATGTACAGCTATGGTTCTGGTGTGCCTCATGTACAACTATGGTTCTGGTGTGCCTCCTTGACAGCTATGGTTCTTGTGTGCCTCATGTACAACTATGGTTCTTGTGTGCCTCATGTACAACTATGGTTCTTGTGTGCCTCATGTACAACTATGGTTCTTGTGTGCCTCATGTACAACTATGGTTCTTGTGTGCCTCATGTACAGCTATGGTTCTTGTGTGCCTCAAGTACAACTATGGTTCTTGTGTGCCTCATGTACAACTATGGTTCTTGTCTGCCTCCTATACAACTATGGTTCTTGTATACCTCCTTTAGAGCTATGGTTCTTGTATGCCTCCTTTAGAGCTATGGTTCTTGTGTGCCTCCTTTAGAGCTATCGTTCTTGTGTGCCTCCTTTAGAGCTATGGTTCTTGTGTGCCTTATGTACAGCTGTGGTTCTTGTCTGCCTCCTATACAACTATGGTTCTTGTATACCTCCTTTAGAGCTATGGTTCTTGTATGCCTCCTTTAGAGCTATGGTTCTTGTGTGCCTCCTTTAGAGCTATCGTTCTTGTGTGCCTCCTTTAGAGCTATGATTCTTGTCTGCCTCCTTTAGAGCTATGGTTCTTGTGTGCCTCCTTTAGAGCTATCATTCTTGTGTTCCTCCTTTAGAGCTATCGTTCCTGTCTGCCTCCTTTAGAGCTATGGTTCTTGTGTGCCTCCTATACAGCTATGGTTCTTGTGTGCCTACTTTAAAGCTATGATTCTTGTCTGCCTCCTATAGAGCTATGGTTCAAGCCTTCTTTAGAGCTATGGTTCTTGTGTGCCTCCTATAGAGCTATGGTTTTTGTGTGCCTCCTTTAGAGCCATAGTTCTTGAATGCCTCCTTTAGAGCTATGGTTCTTGTGTGCCTCCTTTAGAGCTATGGTTCTTGTGTGCCGCCTTTATAGCTATGGTTCTTGTGTGCCTCCGTTAGAGCTATGGTTCTTGTATACCTCCTTTAGAGCTATCGTTCTTGTCTGCATCCTTTAGAGCTATGGTTCTTGTATACCTCCTTTAGAGCTATCGTTCTTGTGTGCCTCCTTTAGAGCTATCGTTCTTGTGTGCCTCCTATAGAGCTATGGTTCTTGTATGCCTCCTTTAGAGCTATAGTTCTTGTGTGCCTCCTTTAGAGCTATGGTTCTTGTGTGCTTCCATTAGAGCTATGGTTCTTGTATGCCTCCTATAGAGCTATGGTTCTTGTATGCCTTGTATAGAGCTGTGGTTCATGTGTGCTTCCTTTAGAGCTATGGTTCTTGTATGCCTCCTATAGAGCTATGGTTCTTGTATGCCTCCTTTAGAGCTATTGTTCTTGTCTGCCTCCTTTAGAGCTATCGTTCTTGTGTGCCTCCTTTAGAGCTATCGTTCTTGTGTGCCTCCTATAGAGCTACGGTTCTTGTGTGCCTCCTTTAGAGCTACGGTTCTTGTGTGCCTCCTTTAGAGCTATGGTTCTTGTATGCCTCCTTTAAAGCTATGGTTCTTGTGTGCCTCCTTTAGAGCTATGGTTCTTGTGTGCCTCCTTTAGAGCTATGGTTCTTGTATGCCTCCTTTAGAGCTATGGTTCTTGTGTGCCTCCTTTAGAGCTATGGTTCTTGTGTGCCTCCTTTAGAGCCATGGTTCTTGTGTTCCTCCTTTAACACCAATGTGCAAGGTTCTTTGAACCCTTCATTAGGCATGATATTATGCTTTGTTGAATGGCAATAGCTCTATAATATATGAAAGAGTAAAGGTTGTTGGTACCTCTGTCATAACATGATATATAAACATCCATTTTCTACTGAGCATGGTATGCTTGGAAAGAGATTTGGGACAGACAGAAAGACAGACAATGGGCTAGAAGTGATGAGAATTGTAACTCCAGATATCCTTACAAGGGAAAACAAGTTCCTGCAGAAGAAAATACAACTCGAGACAGTAACACCTAAACATATCGAGTAAACGGTTTCCATAACGGAAATTAATGCAGACAATTAACTGCTGTTCGGTGTCTAGACGACAATGCTTCGCTATAAAACTGTGTTCAATAACATCGGAACTTGATCAATACTACAGCTGCAGATTTCATTGCTCTGTCTGGCACTTACCAGAAAGAAACGTCCGGACAATATCATCAGGATACGCATCACTTCAATAGAAGATAACATTTTGAATACAAAATAAGGAATTGGCCTGGGAATCTGTCTGGTAAATATTTTTTTAGCACAATCTTCAGAATGTATATGAAATTCTTGGATAATGAAGAGGAATGAAATGTATGTACGAAATGCTCTTTCTTAGTTGTGTGGGGATTGGTCATGAAATTATTTCTATGGCCATTCTCCCCCTACCTCTGATTTAAGTAGGGCAGTTGTCAGTTACTGGCATAGGTATGTGCACTTAGTACTACCGCTTGGCCTGGGAAAGTGTGAGTAGGTTAACTGACCGCTGTGATACGACTTAAATACTGTTCAAAACGGCGAAAAATCCAATAAAAACAATTCCAAAGCTACACTACACTACACTATACTACACACCACACCACACCACCACTACCACTTACACTACACTACACTACACACTACACTATACTACACACCACACCACCACTACCACTACCACTTACACTACACTACACTACACACATACATACATTACATACATACATTATGGAAAGAGCTAGAGCAAAATAGCAGGGTGCTGCACCTCTTTTTTGGTTCCCCCCTGCTGCCCCTCTGGGCTGGTCAACACAGAAATGTTCTATATCTTTTGAAATTTAACATATTTTTGCAAATATTCAATGACAAATGCACATACATACATACATACACACACACTTTCCCATGAACGAATTGTTTGTCTCGTCCGAATCACTCAATTGCTCAATATCGGACATGATTGCGACTATATTTTGCGTAAAAATGCAGTCTGGATTTTACACACAGTGAAATATAGAGATTCTTTATATATATTATCGTTAAGATGTATTGAAGTTTATGTCCGAATTGAGCCGACGCCCTTGAGTGGCAGTTTAGGTTAGTAGCCAGTAAACAGAATCCCCATAGTGTCCCATTGTTAATGAGCAAAATCTAGAGTTGTCGTTCGCCACGTTCGATTATTTCACATGTTCCGATCTAGTTTTTTTAAGAAAGATGCTTTTCTCTACTTTCCAAAAAGTTAAGTTACTTATTTGATTTTAGTCACCCGTGAAAAACACAGATGCATTCGCGATTTTGAAAAAAAGTACCTGCCGTCTGAGACTATATATAAACTACTAAAAATCGGAATTTCAAGTAATTCCAAACTTGTGGATTTTGGAAGTGATATACTCGTATATAAGACCAATATCGTTTGTTTGCTTGTTTGCTTGGATTTTTCGCCGTATTCTTTTAATTCTGTGAAAACGGATTGTCGTGTTGTTGTTGTTTGCAAGGACGGACTATTTGTCATCCTTATGGCTGCCAATATTCGTAAATAAATGCTTATATGATTAAACTTATTTTTGAAAAGAATCAATGCCTATTTGGAATAAGTGGAACATTGTATGAACAATTGAGGACTGTGTGTAACCAATTGAAGACAGTGTGCAAACAACTGAGGACAGTGTGCAAACAATTGAGGACAGTGTGTAAACAACTGAGGACAGTATGTAAACAACTGGGGACAGTTTACCAACAACAGAATAATTTATGTTATGAAGTGAACTGGTTTATAACCTTATTCAACCAGGTTAAAGAACTGAAATGTTTAGTGCACGTACATATTTTTATTTTAGACTTAAAATCATAGTTAACATATAATTTCAAGAAACTGTATCAACCCTGATTAAGGTACAGTGCACCCACTGCTGCTTTTTAAGTAACAACGTGTTTTATAAAGCAACTATTTTGCTTTAATTATAACTTACATAATTATGTTTATTATCTGTTGTCTGTAATACATACATATTAAGCGTTAAAAGTTGAATGATTTTTGAACATGTAATTTATTTTCAAATGCAATCAACTACATACAAAACAATGCACTGCATTACAATATATTGTCTGCGTTTAAAGCAGCAATGGTCATGGACGTTGTGGGTATAACCATGTAAAGCCGCAAAAACATGATCAAACGCGTTTATGTGTTGCCTTTCAACACAAGCACATGAACTGTTATATGTGGCAAAAATGTACATTGGGCCGAATCAACAATACCAATATGCGTCAATAAAGTGAAAAAGTTTAAGAAACGAATATCGGTTCGACCGTCAGTCGGACCGTCAGCCTGTATGTCTTTTGACAAAATTGTCTCCACATTTTGCTCTTAAACAAATTAATAAAATTTCACAGAAGTGTGGCCATAAATACACTAAAGAGATAACATTTTGAAAATTGTCACACAGTTATGTCCTGTTTGTATTTTATTTTGTTTCGGTAAATTGCTATTATTTACAATATCTATCTGCAACCTTCTCCAGAAACAACGGCCCAAATTGGGGGATCCGGACACATGCCCTCCCGATCATTTTAGTCAAGCGGACATATGTCCTTCCGGACATTTGCCACATAGGACACATGCCCTCCCGGTCATATGCCTTCCCGCTAATTTTGGTCGAGCGGACATATGCCCTCCCGGACATTTGCCACCCAGGACAGACGCCCTCCCGGACATATGCCCTCTCGATAATTTTGGTCGAGCGGACATGTGCCCTCCCCCCCATTTGCCACCCAGGAAACAGACCCTCCCAGACATATGTCCTCCCGATAATTTTGGAATTTTGGTCGAGCGGACATATGCCCTCCCGGACATTTGCCACTAAGGACACATGCCCTCCCGGACATATGCTCTCCCGATAATTTTAGTTGAGCTGATATATGCCCTACCGGATATTTGCCACCCAGGACACATGCCCTCCCGGACATATGCCCTCCCGATAATTTTAGTGGAGCGGACATATGCCCTCCCGGACATTTGCCACCAAAGACACATGCTCTCCCGGACATATGCCCTGTCGATAATTTTAGTCAAGCGGACATATGCACTCCCAGACATTTACCACCCCGGACACATGCCCTACCGTAAATGTGTCACCCAGACACTGGCCCTCTTGCTATGTTTAAGATATTCATTCAAGTTTATTGCATTAAATATATACATGTAGATGTTTATGGCAAATAATAAATAATTAATACATGACGGGATGAGTTTACAGAAGAGCATAGGACAATAATTATAATGTGTATTAATTTCTTAGTTTGTTTTGATGGTAAATAAATTTGCTGAATCCATTTATATACTGATGTTGATGTCACGAGATTTATACATTTTTGCAATGTAGGCCATGTAAAATAATAACGTTTTAAATATTGTTTTCTCAATTTTTGGAATATTTTGGACATATAAGTAAAAAGTGATATTCATGTTCTATCAAATTAAAGGGGCAATTGGTGCAAAATCTTGTATTTCTAGGTGTATCAGTATATCTACCTGTTTCTAGCGCTTAATTATTAGCAGATGTTCGACATTTTGCATGGTTGTCTTAAATGTTTTAACCTTGATGAATTATTGCAAGTTATTTATTTTTTCATACCATGCTTCCTTATATATGTTAAGAATTCTGTGTTCGATTGGTAATACTTCTACAGGTGTATTTAAATGACTTTCCCATACTATCAATAGTCCTATTTCATTAAATATATTTTTAATTTGGTAAGCCAAATTTTTACCGTTATACGAAATTTCTTGTTGTGCATCATTCCTTAGCACGTTATAAGTTTTAAATAGGATACTGTTTTTGTTATTTTATCCAATATTTTATCATGATAATTTTTCTTTCATATAATTTAACGTTCAACCTATCTGTCATAATAGGTTATGTTATAAAAAAAAACTCCATAATTTAACCAGGGGTTTGAGGGCGTTCCTACCCCCTCCGGGTGTAGATCCCTGGCGAAATCATAACTAAATAAACAGAACATACAGGGGCAGTGAAGACAGAAAAAGAGAGCTGTTAATTGTACGGTGTCGTTCAGCCTTACTACACAATGGGGATAAGACTATTAGTTTAGTGTTTCCGTGATTCCATTGCTGTGAGACTGATCGAAATATAGGTTCAGGCACTGCAGCGTGTTGCTCCAACCATTAGACCCTGATCTTTCATATAATACAGTGAATTTCTCGGTGTACTTATATATCTTATTAAAAAATAAACTCGGGACATACGCTTTTTACGAATTATCAGAAATTAAAGGATTACAAATAATGTCGAGACAACAACGTTCCCTTTAGGGCAACAAATAAAAAGCCAATTAAATAAAAGAACTAGTTTTAACGTATGTACAATTATTATTATAATATTTACATCAATTAAAGCCAGACAAGAAGCGCAGTCCCAGTTTAACTTTAAAATAATCGATAAACGTGCTAAGTTATGGGAGGTCAGTGTCCGGGTGGCGTATTAACGGGGTGTCAAATGTCCGAGAGGGCGTATGTCCGCCTAACTCAAAATAATCGGGAGGGCATATGTCTGGGAGGGCATGTGTCCGACATTCGCCCAAATTAGATGAACCTAACAAGAAGTAATCGTTAGTTAATGTAGGCATTCATACTACAAGCGGAGTAATTTAAAGTAACCGAGCTGATAGTATCATGCCAGGTCCTGATGATAATGATGATGTTGATGATGAACTTCATAAGTGTTGTTATATTCCCTATTTTTTGTATATTACATTTATGCTAGTCTTACATCATATAAGTAACGATTGCTTATGCGTGTCGCCACATAAACGAGTCCGTTCTCTATATTCGTTGAAAATCACCGCATAAACCTTCCTATTCCTTATTCGCTGATTGTCGATAAACAACTGAACGAATAAGGAATAAATAACTTGTTTCCTCCCTGAATAAGGAACATAAGCATGACAAAAACAGCACTATTTCTATTTATAATTTCTATTTAGAGAACTAGTGCAACTGAAAGATAATCAAAGTGCTGAAAGCACTGATCGACTCAATTGGCTGGCCAATGGTCATGTCCCGCAAAGTATTATTATATTATATTTTCTGTGTATGATATGTGATAAATTAGTGTTGACACATTGAAGCAGTGGGTGAACATGCGAGTAAAGTGTGTTTACGAGTGAGGACTGTGTGTGAACAAGTAAGGACAATGTGCAGACACGTGAGGACTGTGTGTGAACAAGTGGTGACTGTGTGTGAATAAGTCAGGACAGCGAGTAAAAACTGAGGGCAGTTTGTGAACTAGCGAGGACAGTGTGTGTACATGTGAACAAGTGAATGTAATTTAAGGATGCAAATAGCATGCGTGTACTAGGGCGACAGGTAATAAGTTCAGATAATTATCATCGTTTGCAATTTGACCACAACATATACATGTAGACATGATTTATTAACAGTTTCAAACAATCAAGCATACAATTTTACTTCCTCTACCACTTCCACCACCACCACAACTACAAGTGCTACATATACAACTACTACTTCTACTACATTATTTTATTCAAAAACAATTTATGATCAAACTAAACACATTGATACAATCAGTCGAAAACAACAATTTGCTATATGCTGCAATTTAAATCCTGATTAATACGTTTTAAACTATCGCATAGCGTTTGAACGCTCATTAAAGAATTTATGTTGAAGTCTTATAGTATTCGTCTATTTATTGCACACAACCTACCATAACCTGCGTTACTTAACATTCCAGCGGATATCAACAATGAGCATCTATTGGCCAACTGCATTTTCAACTATGTGCGCCATCCAAATCTGATTGAAAAAAAACGACAGAGGCACATGATAATAAATGGGCGCAAGTAAAAAATCAACTACTGATAACTTGTCCCAAGTTTACATTTGCCATGGGCGCCGTGCCATAACTTGATCAATGATTTTCCATGCTATTTTAGGACATCGTAGATGGCTATGGGTTATACTAGTATATGGCGTATTTGTTTCAATTGCCTACGGAAACAGAACGGGATCTGTGGCGGCTGTCAGAGAAAAATCTGCACAGAGGTTGCGCGGAGATTATACGGATATCTTGCGATTAACTACATTTGCTGTGCGGCATCCACAGACTCCACATGGAAATCGTATGGAGTACGTGCGGATGCGGTGCAGAGTCTGCGCCGACATGGTGCATTGACTGTCGAACTGCTTTTGAGCGTATGTTTGCTGCATAATGCCTGGATTACATTGCGGGAGCAGGTGAGGGCAAATCAGTACGGAGACCGCACAGATGCAGCACGATGGTTATACGGAAGTCGTAGGATTTCCGTACGGCGGCCCTGCGGTCTCACTTCTCACGGAAATCATACTGAGTCCGTGCGGCATCCTTGCAGCTTCTGTAAAGAGATGGTGCGGCGACAAAGCAGCGGAGCGATATTTAAGCTTTTGGGTGCCGCGCGATGATCGCGCAATATCCGTTTACGGGTACAACTTACGGGCATCCTGCGGCAACCTTACGATACCTATAGGTGCGAGAGCCGTACATGATAACCCAGTGTGTTTTATTTTTGGGAACTGTTCTCAAAAAAACCCTAAGTAAGCCAATCAAATACAGCGATTTTTTAAAGGCAGAGTTTATACCTTACTTACAACTTTGACAATAATTACTATTCCTCCCCAGGAAAGGAAAAAAGGCATTTTAGAAACGTTCTTTATTATATTTACCATTAAATTTTATCCAGGTAATTCCCAATCGGTAATCCATTTCATAAATTGCCAATAAAAAATATTGAAATGAATAATGTGATATAGAACCCTATCTTAAAACACAATTTGACGTCGTCGAAGGTCGATTTGTTCACATAAATACAATTTGTAATTGAGCGCGTGACCAGTAAACGCACGTTTTTCAAAGACCTTGTGAATGGCGAATAAGCTTTGCGAGCTTTTGCAAAACCCGCTTTTCAAACATGGATTTATGGCCGTGTTTTATGTCCATTAAGAAACGCAATTTCAAATATTTAATACTAGTAACAAAGGTGATTGTTTTCGGCTTTAAATTTCGGCATGTAGTTTAACTGATAATGATTTTTTTCGCATCCGAACGTCGCCAGGTGGTGACAGTGTGTAGACATTCCGGGACTCGAACCCGGAATCTCTCGCTTACATGGCGAGTGCTCTACCGAGTACGCTAACACCCGCTAACACAGTTAATCGCCAATCTCGCTTGAGTTCGGTACCGTGACACGAATAAGAACAGCAGTGACAGGGTGAAGTGTAACAGTCCGAGTTGCTTTTTCCTGTATTTGCAGAAATAACAATGTGGTTGTAGTTTCGAAGGCAAAGTAAATAAATGAAGAAGTAAAGTGTTGCCAATCGTGTTTGAGTGATAATAATGATAATAAACATTACTTTGGAGTAATATTCACTTGCAATAAATTCGCACGCAACAAAAACGTCAGGTGCGCATGCTACTCTCGAATCGATTTGGTTTACATGAGTTTGATATGTTAAAATTGCATTGACTAACATCTAACAATTTATTGATACAGAATACTATTCTTGATGAGCATATTACATAATACATATTTTAACAGTACCTGTCGGAATTGTTCCCTTTGTATTCAACGGCAAATGAATACTATGTCTTAAACAAAATGTTTAAGGGGCGTATCGGAGGTAGATCGACAATAACGTTTGCAAAATAAAGTTCATTTGCAAACACTTAATATTGAAGCATTGATAAATACAATGGCTTTGTTTTTATAAAAATTTGACAAGTATACATTATTTTTTATATAAACAGTTGTCACTGGAGACACTTTATCGGGCGCGAGAAAATTTGTAGTATTTAGTAGTAAAATCGATATAAATAAAATGTACATGAGGTGTCGTGAAGCGTAGGTCCACAACAACGTGGGAAAGTTTTTATTGAAGAGCGCAGATATTAAGGCGCGAGTTGGAATCCTACTAAAACATGTTGCTTACAATTATTTTGATCTTTGTTCGTAATTTTTCTTAACAAAGCATAACAGAAATTGTCTTGTTGTAATATATATCTAAATGTATGCGAAATACGGTCGATATGTCCCTTTAACATGCGCAATAGGTATTGATTGCGATTAATCTGCGTTTCTTGCTGCCGCTATTACCTACGATAACAGAAAACATAACATCCATTATGAAGGTAATAACACCGTCAAGTCTATTAGTGTAACTGAATTGTTTGAGAGATGACGGATGGCGCTTATGAGGCGTCTGTGCAAAAATATAAATCCATGAATGTCAATAAAACAGATTATTTCTGCACAAAACGCAATGGGCAGCCTGTGTTTAAATGACTTGTACAGATAAATTGGCAATCCTGTCGAAAATACATGTAGCTGACTAATAACTAATGGATTCCTATGGTGTTCCGTTAGGGCCACTCGTTGTTACGCACTTTCGACCTTTGAATTACAAGCGCGAGAACGCGAGAACACGATACCATGTAGCAAAATCACAACGCGAAATTGCAAGATTACGATACGAGATCACGAAATTAAAATCGCGATCTTGCATCGTAATCTCGTGCCCTCGCATCGTGTTTTCGCGTTCTCGAGGCGAGGTTGCAAAATTAATATCGCGATCTCACGTTTTCGATGGGAGGTTGTGAAATTAATATCGCGAACTCGCATCGTGTTTTCGCTTGACCATTGTTCGAAATTGCGAAACAACTATAGTTATATCTTACTCTCGCCTTCCGGTTGCGTTTGCGCAGACAAGTTATTTCGGCAGATGCGAGATCGCGATATTAATTTCGCAACCTCGCATCGTGTTTTCGCATTCTCGGCCTTTCGATGGACACATGTATACCAAGAATTATTTGAATACGTCGAGCCATTCTTGAGTTATCATCCGGAAACCATGTTTTTAGGACATTTTAAGTCGAAAAGGGGCCATAACTCTTTCAAAATTTTAGTGGTTTGTAACCAACATCAAACCTGACCTGTATTCTATGATGTTACACATGTGTACCAAAAATTATTTGAATGTGTTAAGCCTTTATTGAGTTATCATCCGGAAACCAAAAACCAACAGACCGACAAGCTCACTCCTATATACCCCCCCCAAACTTCGTTTGTGGGGGTATAACAATGTCTTAACAAATGCAACAAAAACCACAATATAATTTATAATTTATATATATTATTTGCTAACGAATAAATTATACAACTCGCAACCAAGTTACTTTTTAAGAAATTAACAAAGCAAATCATAGTATCGAGACTAATAATGCACTAACTGTTTGCACACACATGTGCTGTTAAATTTATAAAGCATCAGCTTACAACGAGTCTCTCTGGTTTAGACTGCAAATGTTAACTCTTTGAACTGCTTTCATCACGGCTTTGAATCTGCCCATCATTTTCTAAATCATAATTACAAATGGCCAACAAGTGTCTATGCACATTCCATAAAATAAAATTAAGTATGTGTTTCCAAGTATGACTCAACGCTGTCGTCACCCAATCTCATGTATGTTCCACGCCCGTCAGTTATTGTTATCACAGTGTTCACACATGTTCTTTGTGATCTTCGCCCATATTCGCGCCTGTTGTAGCAGTGCAATGGGAAAAACAATTTTACTTTCAAAATGTTTTTTCAGCAGGCAACTGTCTGTCTTTGCTCCATTCCTGCAAAATTAAGACATTTAAGGTATAAAGTCCTTCTTCATGATAACAACAAATGTAAAAACAATATTCTATATACAATACAATAGGTATATCATAATATAATCATTCAGATGTACAAGCAGACGAGTGTGAACAAGTGAGGACTGTGTGTGAACAAGCGATGACTGTGTGTCAACAAGCGAGGACTGTGTGTCAACAAGCGAGGACTGTGTGTCAACAAGTGAGGACTGTGTGTGAACAAGTGAAGACTGTGTGTGAACAAGTGAGGACTGTGTGTGAACAAGTGAGGACTGTGTGTCAACAAGTGAGGACTGTGCATCAACAAGTGAGGACTGTGCGTCAACAAGTGAGGACTGTGCGTCAACAAGTGAGGACTGTGCGTCAACAAGTGAGGACTGTGCGTCAACAAGTGAGGACTGTGCGTCAACAAGTGAGGACTGTGCATCAACAAGTGAGGACTGTGCATCAACAAGTGAGGACTGTGCATCAACAAGTGAGGACTGTGCGTCAACAAGTGAGGACTGTGCGTCAACAAGTGAGGACTGTGCGTCAACAAGTGAGGACTGTGCGTCAACAAGTGAGGACTGTGCGTCAACAAGTGAGGACTGTGCGTCAACAAGCGAGGACTGTGCGTCAACAAGCGAGGACTGTGACAATGTAAACAACTGTTTTCGCCAACTAAGCATACATTCGCATATTATATTTTTATTATAGTAAATAAGTTTACACGATTATACTAATTATTCATGAACACATGAAAATACAGCTTCTGAAGAATAAGGAAAGTGCGTGTACAAATGAGGACTGGGTGCAAACAAATGAGGAATGTGCGTGTACAATGGGGACAGTGAATGTTCAAATGAATAACATATTTTACTCTTCAATTAATGATATCACACAATATTTGAACCATATTACTGTTCTTTTCAATATTATTTTTTAAATAATATACGAAGTATACTGTCATGAAACTATACGATTTAAAACATTAAATATCAAATAAGTTTATGTCACACACGAACAATATATACTAGACCATGAATGATTATTCCTGTCTTTCTTTATGATAACAAAACAAATGTAAAAACAAAATTATAAATATAATAAAATAAGTATATTATAATGAGTTAAATACTAAACAACATGCATTCCACTAAATAATCCTCTGTGAGGACATGTTTACATGTAAACTGTTTACCTTTCCAGTTACCATTTGATACATGTGACTTTCTGCTAACGAGTCTCAGCTGCCATCAGTTTGTTGGTTTAATTTCTGTAAAGAAAATGCTATCATTCAGATGTACAAGCAGAAGAGTGTGAACAAGTGAGGACTGTGTGTGAACAAGTGAGGACTGTGTGTGAACAAGTGATGACTGTGTGTGAACAAGTGACGACTGTGTGTGAACAAGTGAGGACTGTGTGTGAACAAGTGAGGACTGTGTGTGAACAAGTGAGGACTGTGTGTGAACAAGTGAGGACTGTGTGTGAACAAGTGAGGACTGTGTGTGAACAAGTGAGGACTGTGTGTGAACAAGTGAGGACTGTGTGTGAACAAGTGAGGACTGTGTGTGAACAAGCGAGGACTGTGTGTGAACAAGCGAGGACTGTGTGTGAACAAGCGAGGACTGTGTGTGAACAAGCGAGGACTGTGTGTGAACAAGCGAGGACTGTGTGTGAACAAGCGAGGACTGTGTGTGAACAAGCGAGGACTGTGTGTGAACAAGCGAGGACTGTGTGTGAACAAGCGAGGACTGTGTGTGAACAAGCGAGGACTGTGTGTGAACAAGCGAGGACTGTGTGTGAACAAGCGAGGACTGTGTGTGAACAAGCGAGGACTGTGTGTGAACAAGCGAGGCCTGTGTGTGAACAAGTGAGGACTGTGTGTGAACAAGTGAGGACTGTGTGTGAACAAGTGAGGACTGTGTGTGAACAAATGACGACTGTGTGTGAACAAGTGAGGACTGTGTGTGAACAAGTGAGGACTGTGTGTGAACAAGTGAGGACTGTGTGTGAACAAATGATGACTGTGTGTGAACAAGTGAGGACTGTGTGTGAAAAAATGACGACTGTGTGTGAACAAGTGACGACTGTGTGTGAACAAGTGAGGACTGTGTGTGAACAAGTGAGGACTGTGTGTGAACAAGTGAGGACTGTGTGTGAACAAGTGAGGACTGTGACAATGTAAACATAACAGTTTTTGCCAACTAAGTATACATTCGCATATTGTAGTTGTATTATAGTAAATAAGTTAACATGATTATTCTAATTATTTATTAAAACACGAAATTACAGCTTTTGAAGAAATGAGGAAAGTGTGTCAACAAGTGAGGACTGGGTGTAAAAAAATAAGGAATGTGCGTGTACAGTGAATGTTCAAATGAATAACATATTTTACTCTTCAATTAACAATATCAATTTTTGAAGCATATAACTGTTCTTACAAAATTATTTTTAAAATAATATACAATGTATGCTGTCATGAAACTATATGATTTTAAACATTAAATATCAAATAAAATAAAGTCACACACTAACACAATAATATACTAGACCATGAATGATTATTCCTATTCGTACAACTTAATTAGTACAAAAGAAAGGATTCAAGTAGGATACACTAACTGTTTTCAGATAATTCAATGCATCAACCCATATGTAATTGTTCAATAAATAAATATTTTGATCAGAAATACCTTGCAAAGTGTCCATTCAGTGTCTTTAAACATCGACAGTGAACCCATTTCAGCTGAAAACATTTAAATACTGTACATATTATGGGGACATTAAACCTTTTTCAATTACAAACCATTGTGTATGAATGCTGTCACCTTATTTTGATAAAAAAATACCGAGTAAATGTGTTTTTTGTAAATAATTTTTTTAAAGAAATTCCATTGAGGCTAGATATTAACATGAAAAAGTAATAATATATCTGTACATGTATACACAAGTACATGCAATAGAAAAATATTTTGATTATAGACTAACTAAAAAAGAATGATATTTTAAACAAGGAACTGTCCTTTTTTAGTGACCAGTATGCAAATGTTGTTTTTTTATGAATTATACATATGTAATGTAAATTCAATGTAGTTTATGAAACAAAAATATAGCAAGTTATGTACACAGCAGCATATAATGTATTTGACATGTATAATCGGATAAAATTTTAATTTTAAAATGTTTGCACAAGTTATTTAAAAATAAGCAATATATATCTCAAATCAATTATTGAATTACACTTGTTCTGTTGCAATTCAACATTGTGTCTTCAGTAAACATTGTAGAATATCGGACGAAGTGTACCATTACCCAAGCCTTCCAGAACAAAGCGGTCCACTTGTCAGGACAAAGCGTACCAACTTTGTGGTGCAATGTATATTGCATACCGACAACAATTGAAATTATATGCAATGATGAAATAAAATAACGTTTGCATTGTCTATCATCATGCGTTAAAAAACAAATCACAAAAGATATAGAAAACAAATACTTTCTTTTAATTGAAGTTATGAATTCACGGTTAAGGCACTGTACTGTGAACTGGGATTGGTTGTGTGATAATTAAAATATACAAGAGCTGTCAGAGGACAGCACGCTCGACTATTAAAAGTATTTCAGTTAGTACATATTTTGGAAAGTGGAAGGGGCATAAATTAGTTGAAATACAAAACTGAGTTATGGTAATTATTTCATCAAAATATTCCAAGTTTCAAACTTATGTAGTTAATAACTTGTGTAGTTTTGAAGTCATCAGATTCTTGAATATATAACTTTTAACCAGAAGATCTATGTGAAAAAGGGGCATAATCTGTCAAAATACAAAACACAGTTATAGGGAATGGTGCCCCTGACACTGGAGCTGATGACAAGGTATATTCCAAGTTTCAAGTGAATAACTTCTGTAGTTCTGAAGTTACAAAAGTTAAGAATACAATCTTTGACCAGAAAATCTATGTGAAAAAGGGGCATAACTCTGTCAAACTACAAAACAGAGTTATACGGAACATTGCCCCTGACACTGGTGTTGACGACAAAGATATTTTTAAAGTTTCAAGGGAATAACTCTGTAGTTTTGAAGTTACCAAACTTTTGAATATAAACTTTAACCAAAAATCTATGTGAACAAGGGGCATAACTCTGTCAAAATACAAAACATAGTTATAGGGAATGTTGAAGTTTGAATATAAACTTTAACCAGAAAATCTAAGTGAAATAAGTGCACAACTCTGACAGAATACAAAACAAAGTTATAGGGAATGTTGCCCCTGACAATGGAGTTGATGACAAATGTATATTCCAAGTGAATAACTTCTGTAGTTTTGAAGTTACAACACTTTTGAATAAAAACTTTAACCAGAAAATATATGTGAAAAGGGGCATAACTCTGTCACAATATAAAACAGAGTTATGGGGAATATTGCCCCTGATTCTGGAGTTGATGACAAAGGTATATTCCAAATTTCAAGTGAATAACTTATGTAGTTTTGAAGTTACAAGACTTTTGAATAAAAACTTTAACCAAATTCAGACGCGGACGCCGACGCCAGGGTAGTAGGAAACTCACCTGTTCTTCATATAGTCGAGCTAATAATAAGCGGTTTGCAATTATAAATTAAAGTACAGAATGTGTTACATTACGATGTAAATTGGTCAAAGATCAAAGTGTATGGAAAACGAAAATTCAGTTTGAACTTGAAATAGGATGAGAAAAGAAGCCTGAATGTATAAGTAGTTATTGCTGCAAATATTGTTCAAACCCCAGTTCTCTACACAGAGAGAACATCTGAAATCCACTTTCTCAAACCTAAACCTTGACTTTACTCTAAATAACATCCTAAATACTACTGGCAATAACAAATTGCCAGTATTCAAATCTCTGGCAACCTATCTGGTAGATTGCCAGATCACAGATAAAATTTAACTTTAAATTGGGTTCCTGCACCAAACCGAGAACACTTTTGCTATTAAAGCTCTATATAATGACCTATCATGACAGGTTGACCCAGGAGAATTTGAAAATTTTTATTTTTTGGAGTCTAACTCTAATGCCATACCCTAGAGTCAAGCATATTTGTCTCAATGCCCGGGGGCCCGTATTACCGGGATCTAAAATCCGACCAAAGTATATTACCCCGGGAACTGGAATCATTCGGAATATCAAATCCCCGCCGGTCGGGAATCGCGTTTAGTCTAAAGTCCCGTATATGCCCGCCATCCGCCCTAGGGGAAAACATTGATAGGTGCATAAATAACTGTTCACATATAACTAGGGAATATTTAATTATTTAAACATTTCTTTATTCCACTGATCAGATTTTCACGGTACAGTGCCTAACTTATTGCTAATATCTTAGCAATATTTCCATTAACATACTCTTTTGTTCAGTATACTAATATACTGATCTACCTATTTTATACATTACAAGTCCATATTAATAGGGAATTAGTTATATTTAACCTAATGTCGGGGAGGTAACTCCTTTCAAACCAAATTCTTCATCCATCTGTAAATCATCACTATCATTCCATGACGGGAGACTACCTTTCCGAAACCAACTTGTATTTAATCTAGAACTTTGCTATAAAAATAGACATTGCTCAGTAGAGCATTCAGAGGGTAAAACTAGTCAGTGTTTAAATTGTATACTACTGGCTCTGTCAATAATCAATAGTATTGTACTTTTATTGATTTAATTGTCAATAATCAATAGTATTGTACTTTTATTGATTTAATAATATCAATTTAATTCTATCTACCTGTGTCATAATGCAATTTAAATTATTAATTCAATGCTACTTCTGAATTATTCTATCATTTTATGCTCCTGTACTGTACACATCTGTATTGATAATTTAAATTTATATGTCTGTGTCTTAAGGCAAATTGTCAAATAATTGTTACCTTTTAATCATTGTATTATTAAAGTGTCATCATCATTGTGCACAATTAATATTGCTCTCAAGCTGCAGGAATTTCCCCTTCTCTTTCCGTTATTTATTCCCCCTTCTCCCCTCTGTGTACACGCATATGAGCGGTGCTGGGCTCAACGCATAGGAAGATAGCAACACAGATCTTAATTTAAATGTTATTTAATAATAGTGTTTCAACCATGTGGGAAGTAAGATTCTTATTATTATTATTACAACAATTTTGATCAAATTGTCAATATTGAACAAGATGTCATTATTTCTGATTGATATTGTTCATTTTGAAAACTTACATGTAGTCTTACCTACACTTTAAAATGTTTAATTCAGTATCTTGCACCTATTCAAATATCGCTCTTTTATAGAAGTTTTTCCCCACATAAATTTTTTTAAATTCATTAAACTACATATTTTATGTGTCCCTATCTATATAAATCATTCTAAACCTGTGCACCCCCCTCAGGGCCTGGTCCGAATGTATCAAAAAAACCTCCAACCACTGCCCGACAAAATTCCCCTCCCCCACCAGTGCTATATCCCATCTCCCAAAACCATGAACAAGACAGAGTCTTTTTTCTATGTTTTCCCCTGGGTGATTTTCTTTTATTTGTGTATACTTTACAGTCAAAACAATTTTTTTGTGTTTATTGCCTTTACTGTAAAGAATACCTTATGTGCATTTGCACATTAGTCCTTTAAATATTTCCGCTGCATAATAATAATTATTATTAAATAATTGTCTTTTATGGTTTTTTTTTTTTTTAAATATATAATAAAACTACGTGTTTCCATTAATAAATTCTTATTCCAGTCCGAGCATCGACAACACCAAACCTCATATTGTTCAGAGAAATATTCTCCTTCATAAACTTCTCTATTACTTTAAAATACTGAACCATCTATTTTTACACTCTTACCCTATGATCATAAGGAAATATAAGCTTTGTACTAGTATGCTTGGGAAACGGTCCGCTTCATCCTCCACCCAACATTGTATGAATTAAACTGACACTGAATCTGAAAATGTAAGCAGTGACTGGGAAACGATTTTTCTCTATGACATAAATTCATCTCGCGCAAAAAATCTATGGTTTTTTTTCTTCAAAATATATATGGGATTTTTATGGGACTGACAACAATTGCAGTTTGTGAACGTCTAACTGTTCATATCGAGAAATATAATCACGCTTCCCATTCAAGGTGTAATGAAAGTCTGCTGATATTGATTTTTTACTGTCACTGCCAAATTAAAATTTTATGGATAAAATCTCACCGCATAGTCACGCAACTGCAAACTTGAGACCGGGCATAGTGTATTGTACGGCTGCGGGCAGTGTTTTTCGATTCGTACTAAAAAAATTCAATGTGACGTAAAATCGCATCGGTGAACATTTCTTTGCGATTTTTCTCAATTTGAAGCGCAAATATCGCATGGGTTTCCCAGTCACTGTATATAAGCATCAGATGGAAATAAAGTAACACATTATATTACATTGATACTTAAAGGACTATGTCATTGAAAAGGGCCTCAATGGGGGCAATTTCTTATAAAAAAAAAAATATATATTAATACTGGATAATAACAGTTAAAATAGGGTATATATAATGGGAAAAGAGTGTATGCATTCCGAGATAAAAATCAATTTATAATATGGGTTGTGTTTGTTTGGCCCTTTTCCTGTTTACATTTTGACGTCAGAAGTGTAAGCATTTTATATAACCATAGTTTACAACGACGCTGTACCAAGCATGATAGCGCAGTTGGTTAAAGCGCAATCTACTGTAATTTGTTCGTATAGCTCCTAAGTCGTGAGTTTTTTTTTTATACCCGCTTGGGGTTTTAATTTTTTCAGGCTTTTTCAGCAATTTTTTTGTATCAAATATCGTATTGTGTATTATATTATTTTTATTTATTTAATGCACATGTTTTAGTAAAGCGCAATTCCATCAAATAATATAATTTAAAGTTCAATAAGAAGCCAATTTTTTTTTAACATAGTCCCTTTAATTACAAGCAATGCCTGTAATCACGGTAGATGTGATTTCAATGAGTGGGGCAAAGGTCAAGGAGGTTTCAAATCGCCTTCGTGCAACTGATGTGTCGTCATCATACAAGAAAGTAATATTGTATATCGGCGGAAATGATGTCAGCGACGGGAAAACACGCGCGGTACTAATGGACGAGCTGAAACAATTGACGTCATATTTGATTCAGCAAGGATGCTTTGTACACCTGTCGTCACTTACGCCCCGAAAAGACATGGATGTTATCCAGCTAAACGAGGCAATTAAATGTCAGTCAAGGCAATTCAGCGCTGATGAAGTTGACTACATAAATGTGCACAAATCGTTTGTCTTCGGTGACGGTGAGGTAGTCATGCAATACTACCATAGAGATGGTATTCACCTAAACCGGAAGGGAATCAGTCTCCTAGTACATAGGATCAATGCCTGCGTGCCTACCATCAAAGCACCACTGCCGGGAACCGGGCCTGAAAATCAGCAGAATCGCAGAAACCAGCCTACACCTGCTTACCCATTCAGACCTGGTGGTAATAAAAATGTCAAGACGGCTACAATCACCATGACACAATTGGACCAGCACTGTCAGGTAACGGAAGTACGCGGTGGTACCCGGGATATCCGAGCAAAATACAACCCTCGGAAAACATTATAACGGACAATCATCACATCCCGTTTCATCGCAGGAGTGGAGTACCGTACATGGACGGCGGATATACAATGGCAGCTATGCAGCATATCAGTATACCGGAAGTGACTCCTACCAAGGAGGGGACAGGCGCTCCCATCTGGTGCGACCCGAAAGTGAGAGTAATCACTCTGCCAAAGGGCCCGGGCAAAATAACTTTACCAAATGGCATTATCCTCGTGGCAACAGATCGTTGGGATACAGCGTCTTCTGTGAAAATTGCAACATGAACAATCACTCGACAGAAAACTGTAGGCGACGTTATTAGGGGTACGATGACAGTCACGCAAATGTTAACTTGAATGGTACTAGATTTACATTATTTAATCAAATTTGTTCAAATTGTAATTGCTTTAATTGTATTTGTGAAAATGCTATAATATATGAGGATAACAGTTTTATGAATGTAAATACACAAGAAGTTATTTCGTGTAATTTAATACCGAAGAAGAAACAAATATATCTAAGTAGTAATTTTCCTTTCACCTGTAAAGGTCTCCATGTAGTAAATTAAAATGTTCAACTGTTTTTTTCAAAATATGAGGAATTGAAATGCCATATTTTATCAGAAGCAAATTCAATAGATTTTATTGGTTTTTGTGAAACTTTTTTGACAGAAAGTACCTCTGATGAAAGTATTAGGATACCGAACTATGTTTTTGAACGTAAGGATAGAAGAGGCAAAAAAGGTGGCGGAATTTTATTATATATAAAAGATTGTATTCCATATAAACGTAAACACGATATTGAATCTGAATCTATAGAATCCGTTTGGATTGAAGTATGTTTTCAAAAAACAAAACCGTTTTAAATATGTTTCGTGTATCGTCCGCCGGATAGTAAATTAGAGTGGATCAGCATGTTTTCAGTTCAGATAAATACAGATGATGACAGACACTTAGAGTACCATATTGTAGGAGACACGAATGTTAATTATTTACCCGAATCTCAATCATTTAAGATTTCCGCATGGCAAGACTGTATAACAAACTACGGGCTATCGCAGCTTATTAATAGTCCAACTAGAGTAACAGATAAAACCTCTACAATTATAGACCATGTGTATACCAATATGAATGATCATATTTGCGAAACATTCGTTTCTCATTTAAGTATAAGTGATCATTTCCCTGTATGTTTTACAAGAGCTATTCGGTCTAAGAAACCTTCGAACCAAATCCACACTGCTATGACATATAGGTCTTTCAAGAACTTTAATGTTAACTCGTTTGTTAATGACCTACAAATGGAAAATATACATGAGGTAGAAAAAATTCCTGATCCGAATATTGTTATGATTGTATTATATAGCCGACTGAATTCAGTTTTAGCAATGCATGCCCCATTAAAAATAAAACGAATCAAATTCGTAACGCAACCTGATTGGTTTTCAGAGCAAATAACATTGGCCATAAAAGAAAGAGATAGACTTAAAAAAGATAAAAGGTGGTCGGAATACAAACAAATGAGAAATAAGGTAAATGCATTAATACGTAAAACTAAAAAGGATTTTTATAATAATGCGGTTAAGGGTCGTCAACAATCTAAGGTGCTTTGGCGAAATCTGAGATCTTTGAAAAATAACGAATCAACAACTAGTAATACATGTAATATACAGTTGCCTCGGTTCCTTCATATTAATGATACCGATGTTACTAACGAAGAACAAATTTTTAATGCCTTTAATCGGCATTTTACCGATATATCTGTAACCGTAGATAAGACACCTTTTAATGAAATAAATCATGTAAGGATGGGTTTGGTTCTTAACGGAAAACTTAAAAAAAAACATTTTGATATAGACTATATTACTCCGCTTGAGGTACAGGGATATATCAAACAGTTAAATTCGTCAAAGGCAACAGGATTGGATGGAATAGGTCCAAATATTCTTAAATACTGTGGTGATAATGTTGCTAAACCGTTAACGGCCATAATTAACAATAGTATACAAGCCGGTATTTTTCCAGATACGTTAAAAGAGGCAAAAGTGTTACCAATATTTAAACATTCTGATCGATCTGATCCAAATAATTATAGGCCTATTTCCATACTACCGCCAATTTCTAAAATATTTGAACGACATTTGACAAATCAAATCAAACTTTTTATACAAGAAACTGACATCATACACACATTTCAATCCGGTTTCTGAGAAAAGCATTCATGTCATACGGCTTTAACTAGAATAATTGATGACTGGATAGATGCAGTTGACCATGGCAAAATAGTTGGTGCACTTTTTCTGGACCTCCGGAAAGCCTTTGATTTAGTTGATCATGAAATTCTACTACACAAACTAAAATTATATCATTTTTCTACAAATGCAATCAAATTGATAAGATCGTATTTGACGAATAGACACCAAATGGTGAAAGTTGGTAACGTCCAGTCTTCGTGTCGATCCATAATGTCGGGTGTACCTCAAGGTTCAATTTTATGACCAATCCTATTTCTATTATATATAAATAACCTTAGCTTTGAGATAGAAGATTCTATTGTCGATCTATATGCGGATGATACTACGCTGTACTCAACGGACACTAGTACGCATCAGATAGAATGCAAATTGCAAACGAATTTGAACAAGGTGACCGATTGGTGGAAGATAAATAATATGGCAATTAATCCACAAAAAACTAAGAGTATGCTTTTTTATAGGTTCAAATGCAAAATACAAAAGAACTTAATATATACGTTGATAATATTCTCATTGAAAATGTTACCTCACATAAGTTACTTGGAGTTATTGTTAATTCAACCTTGTCTTGGAACATACAAATCGATTCCATATGCAAAAAAGCTAACTCGAAAATAGCTTTATTAAAAAGAAATAATTATTTTCTAAATGATCATATGAGAAAATTATTTTACAACGCTTATATACTTCCGGTTTTTGAATACTGCTTTAGCATATGGGGAAAAACGTCGCAAACGCAAATGAAAAGTGGCAATTCTGCAGAAAAGAGCTGCAAAAATTATACTTTTCAAACCAAGCAGAACCCCGTCACGCAAGTTATTTAAAGAACTTAAATGGCTGACATTTGAAAATCTATGTAAATATCAAACAGTTGTTTTAGTTTATAAATCACTGCATGACCTAGCGCCAGCTTATATACGAGAACTTGTTAAAATTACTACATATGAAAATTATAACTTGAGATCATCTGCCAGACAAGATATTGCAAATATTCATTACAAGACGCAGTACAAAAAGCAATCGTTTGCATTTTACAGCGTAAATGTTTGGAATTTTTTACCTGAACATATACGTAAATCAAATTCTGAAGTTATTTAAATGTTGTTCTAAAAAATTCCTCCTGGAATATCAGTTGAACGCAAATTCATAAATTGTATTTTGGCTTGAATTTAATTGTACACATGTAATATAAACTACATGTATGTATACTTGTGTGACTGTCGTTTATTTAATTGTGTTGTTTTCAGTCTATTAATATTGTGTGAAATGCGGTGTGATAAATGAACAATGTACATATATATATATTTTATAATTTGTAAATGAAAATAATGTATATATCAATATCTTTGTTAATGATGTATCATTTACATGTATTCGAGTAGATGTGATTTTGTTTTTTTGTTTGTTACAATTGTTCATATTTACATTGAAGGCCGCATTGTAAATAAGTTAATATGCGTTTGTGTATAACTTAATGTGTTACCTTATTATTATTATTATTATGGTAACTCTACAATTTATTTTTTATGGAATCATTGATTATGAATGTTACATTTTGTACAGCAATTTATAGCATTATTTATTATTTCAAATGTGTACTTAGAATAAGAGTTCTAACAATAAAAAGGAATTATTGTGTCAATGCGATCAATATTTGCTGCTTTTTAGATGATACATTATAGTTTCATCACATCTAGTTATCTGGTACTAGGCGAATACATGGAGATAACCCCGTCAGTTACTTCTCAATTTTATAAAGTAAACCTTGCAGGAAAAGTGTGCCTGGTGCGGGGCTTGAACCCAACACAGCTGAAACACTAGCACGGAACTCCACCATCTGAGCTAACCGGGCATTTGGTTCTTACCCACGCACACTACACTCCTCCTCCAATTATCCTTTTAGGTCCACTCCAGGCACTCCTGCCGTGTGATCCCGACACCATTAAAGTAAACCTGGGAGAAAAAGTGCGCCTGGTGCGGGGCTCGAACCCCTGACAGCCGGCACACTTGCACAGCGTTCTACCATTCTGAGCTAACCTGGTGGATGGTTCTTACCCAGCCACAATACATTTACTTGAAATGTTTTTTTAAAATATTTATTTGAAAGTGTGGCGAAAATATGTGATACTATATAATCTACATAAAACTTATGAACGCTTTATGTTCTTTTCCTGCAACTTTACTTTAAATCAATACGTTGATTTATATTTTTGCATTTTATAATAATACACAAGTCAGTTATAGTTTAAATTTGTACTTTAATTGATTTAAAGCTTGTCAAATATATTGCTGCTACGATTCGCTACCAACGTTGATTCGATACTACTGGTTAAGTACCTAAATCCGGACACTTTTGGCTGGTTTTTGGACGATTTCCCTGGATAATTGCATTTAACGAAAATAAAAGGTTAAACATAATAAGTAGGGTTTAAGCTTAAGCTTTGGCCAAAATCTGAGTTGAAACTGTTACAGAAAAGTAACTGAATTATGTGTTTAAAAAATGCCTGTAACACGTACCAAAATATGGATGGATAGTACCTAAATCCGGACACTTAAAAACAAATATGTTTTATTAAAAACACAAAAATTAAAATAAATATTTAACTACACCTTGTTCGTAATTTTTTTTGTTATTCTTCTTCTGTTTACCTTGTTCTGGTATTTACTTTTAAAATTTTCTCTGAAAAGCTTTTTTTCAGAGATACTGTTTTGATTTCATTCCCCCACGTGCAAATATCTACATTTGTAAGGAAGAAAAAACAATATTCAGTAAATGCATTAATACTCAATCGATTCTGTTGAAACTTGACTTACGTTGCTGAGACAGGCACATACATGTATCTTTGCTATAGAATTATCGGTCTTTATAATACAAACACACATTTTTCAAGTGTCCGGATTTCAGTACTGTCCGGATTTACATACTTTGCCAGTAATGGTCGATGATTTCTAAAAGAATGTCATAATCAATTCTGCGATACGGTAAATACATGTTAAATAAATATTTGAGTACCATTACAAACAACAGTGTTACATGTTAACTTACCTATACACGTTAAAAACCACAACACAAACTCGCTTACAATTACATCCAAATGTCTGGATGACGTAAACAATGATGACGTAATTATTACAGCGCATGCGCACTTAAAACCGAGGGCGTCGTCCCAAAGCGGCAAAATGGCCAAAATTTAAAACTCGACACACTATGGTAAAAAAAAACTATCGGACGGCAACTGGGACCATATACTGTTTGTTATTTTATTTTATGTTTTAGACAAAAATGTGCAAAATGAAGGCCATTTATACTTTTGACAAGTGAGAACGTCCTCACTCTGACAGTGAGACCCCACTCGTTACATACATTATATACATACATACAATTATTTCTTATTGGTCATCAAACCAATACGGTAAAATTGTGCATACTGCTAAGGTTGAACAATATATCATCCAAACTTTATTTGATTGATTTCGTGTATCTTTATTTCTTGTTATATTTGAAACAAGAAAATTAAACAACTGAACCCTATGAACATTTCACCAGCATGACATCCACATGTATTAGTTTCATGGTACTACAAGTATCTGGATGTGTCACCATCAGATTAGTGAAAGCACCTGGAAACTGTGTCCCATTAGCAACATCAAAGGGTCTGTGTGCAAGAGCTGATCATGTGTGAAGTGCTTCAGCTAGGGCCTCGTAATGACATCTTTTCAATACATTGTCTAGGTGACGAAAATTAAGATAAATCATGCATTTTGAAATACTAAGAATAATAAGAAATACTCATTAATATGATCAATAACGTTTTTGTATCTATTAGCTTTCTTACAGCAGTTGTGATAAATTATCTGACAGGGGGAAATCATATTTTGTCTATGAAAACACCAATGCACTAGCAAACAGTTGTGGCTACATTTACTGTTACTATATCAGGGACTTCCCCAGGCCATTTTAGAACCCCGGAACCGGGGCGCTTGAATTTTAACTTGAACATTCCCGGGGCGCCTTAGTGTTCCACTTATAAACATCACCTGGGGCGCCTGTATTTTATCAATTAATCAGCTATGTTGACTGAAGTAGACAGACCGTACCTGCTGTGAAAGCTAATCTCTTGCGTCATAAAGGCAGTTTTTCACTCTAGAAACATGTACACCCACTCAACCAAGTGGGTGAATGATCAAAGCGAAAATTTTAATAATTTGCAGTTATTCCTAAGCCGCAATCAATCACTGTGAAGCCCCGCCCCTGTAGGCGGAGTTTATTTACGCAGTAAAATCGATATAAGCCAATAAAAACGCTCAGGTTGTCTTCGCTATGGAACGACGTTATCATTGACGAATCAGCGCAATCGGCATGTATCCACACACAAGTAACCTCATATTCGTGTCAATATAAACCTTCGCCCTTACTTATTTTATAATATCCACACTTATTTATTTGATAAATTTAATAACTACAATAAAAAAACAAAACTGCAACAATCAGTCTAAAATACGCTAATATGAAATCGTAATTGGAAAAGCCTATCCAGTGTTAATGTTGTAGTTTCGTGAAATAAGCTGTGTTGTTTACATGCATGCCATGTAAAACCCGTGTTTTCTACAAAAGAAACTAGGAAATTTTCCCGCCATTTTTGCACGAACAAAGAATGTATTATATAAATACTTTACAATTCACCAATTAACCAATCAGTACTATGTTCAACAGTTGTAACGATTAAAACAGTGTTAAAACACTAAACGCATGCCCATATGAACATAATTAATAGAACAAAAAAAGGCTCCGTAAGTAGATCGAGTGTAACCTAAATATTTGAAAACGACGAGAATAGTTGGTTTGATCACGATGTCACTGTGCAAAAGGGATGCACACTGCACATAAACATCCGGAAAAAATTATTAGCTACTTTCAGTTTCGCAACAAACTTGACACCCGATGCTTCTAAAAGGCTCGAGGTATACCGTTTTAACTGTGATGTTTCATTTATTTCATTTCGTTTAAACGTTTACAAAAAATGAAAAGCTGTTTGCCTAAATTTTAAGAGCTAAAACTCACCCAATAACGTCATTTGACACACAAAAAATCCACATGGGAGGGGATATGATCTCCCTAAGCCACCCCCTCTCGGGACCGGGGCGCCTGAAAAAATCCTGGGGAAGGCCCTGCTATATATTGTGGCAAAATCGGGCTGAATACGTGTGTAGTGTCGTCCCGGATCAGCCTGTACAGTCTTCACAGGCTGATCCGGGACGACACTTTACGCTTATATAGTATTTTCTGTTTCAAGGATCTCTTCTAAACATAAATCCACTGTTGGCGGAAAGTGCTGTCCCGGATTAGCCTATGCGAACTGAACAGGCTGTTCCGGGACAACACTTTATGCACATGCATTAAGCCCAGTTTTCCCACGACAAGACTTATATTATGATATACTCTATCGTTCTTTTCATCCAACATTGAAACCTGACCTACCGATGACCTTTTTCTAAACGTGCATGCAAAACCCACATTAATCCATATGCTACACATGACAGTTACATTTTAAATGGAAATGTACCATAATTATCATTTGCTTGAAATGTACACTAATTACAGTGATACTCCACATAAACAACTATTATCCCATGTGACTGACCGAACAACTTTAAACAGTTAAGCCTATTTCCTGTATAAAACTAATTAGATTTCTAAGCATTGCTCAATCCTTTGATAAATGATTTGGTTCCTTATAAAAAAGGTTTGGATTATTTTCCTAATTGCAACAATACCATTTCTAGCAAAGTCACAATAATCCAATAGATTTTCTTGCCACTAATGTCCCTTTTCAACTACCACTGACAATAATTAAGGCCAATTAAGGCGAAGCGGGAGGGGGTTATAGGAATGCTTTTCGTCCGTCCGTCTGTCCGTAAGATTTTCGTGTCCGCTCCATATCTCCTATACCCTTTGAAGGATTTTCATGAAACTTGGCTCAAATGTTTAGGTCATTGAGACGATGTGCAGAAGGCATGAGTCAGTCACGCAGGCTCAAGGTCAAGGTCACACTTGGAGGTCAAATATTCCAGCCTCCATTTCGTGTCCAATCCATATCTCCTATACCCTTTGAAGGATTTTCATGAAACTTGGCTCAAATGTTTAGGTCATTGAGACGATGTGCAGAAGGCATGAGTCAGTCACGCCGGCTCAAGGTCAAGGTCACACTTGAAGGTCAAATATTCAAGCCTCCATTTCGTGTCCAGTCCATATATCCTATGCCTTTTGAAGGATTTTCATGAAACTTGGCTCAAATGCTTAGGTCATTGAGACGATGTGCAGAAGGCATGACTCAGTCACGCCAGCTCAAGGCCAAGGTCACACTTGAAGGTCAAATATTCGAGCCTCCATTTCGTGTCAGCTCCATATCTCATTTGCCTTTTGAAGGATTTTTATGAAACTTGGCTCAAATGTTTAAGTCATTGAGTTTATGTGCAGAAGGCATGGGCCTTTCAGGCCAGCTCAAGGTCAAGGTCACACTTAAAGGTTAAATTTTTGAGCCTCCATTTTCGTGTCCGTTTTTCTGTCTGCTCCATACCCCTGATACCCTTTGAAGGATTTTCATGAAACTTGGCTCAAATGTTTTGCTCATTGAGACCATGTGCTTAAAGCATAAGCCAGTCACCCCAACTTAAGGTCAAGGTCACACTTGAAGGTTGAATGTTTGAGCCTGTATTTTCATGTCCGTTCTATATCTCCTGTGCCCTTTAAAGGATTTTCATGAAACTTGCCTCAAATGTTTATCACATTGAGGCAATGTGCAGAAGGCATGAGGCAGTCATGCCACCTCAAGGTCAAGGTCACACTTGAAGGTCAAATGTTTGAGCCTCCATTTTTGTGTCTGCTCCATATCTCCTATGCTCTTTGAAGGATTTTCATAAAACTTGGCTCAAATGTTTATCACATTGAGGCGATGTGCAGAAGCCATGGAGCAGTCTTGCCACCTCAAGGTAAAGGCCACACTTAAAGGTAAAATGTTTGAGCCTCCATTTTACGTGTCAGCTCCATATCAAAATATCTGAAACTGTACTTTCATATCTGGTCCAACTGTGCCAGATTAAGGTCAGTGTGATACTTCAAAGTCACCTATAAAATCAAATGAAGGATCACGGCGGAGGATATAGCTGTCCTTTGGACTGCCTTGTTTATATAGAAATTATACAGAATATTTATTGGTTGTTGTGGCCTTGGTTTATTGTTGTTCTTATTTTAACATAGCCACTGCCGCGTGCTACTGTTTTCCCCGTATAACCATTTGATTTCAATTGTGAAATTAAATTTACTCCAAAGACTGCAGCTATCTGCTTTTAGCACCCAGCAATCACAGTATATAAGAGGCGTATCATGGGAAAACCAGGCTTAATGCATGTGCGTAGTGTCGTCCCAGTGCGACCTGCACAGGCTAAGCCAGGATGGCACATTCTGCATACAGTGAATTTATGTCTAGAAGAGAGTTCCATGGAACAGAAAATACCATAAAAGCAGACTGCATAGGCTAATCCGGTATGATACTTAACGCACATGCCTTAAGCCGGTTTTCCTGTCCTCATTATCTGTCCTCAGCTGCGGATGTCAAGTCAAAATTATTACAAAGTTATTATTAGTGGCTTCAGCAAAATAATGTGCATAGTATAAAACACACACTTTGGCTTATTTTTAGAATATTGCATTTCACAAGTTGCAAAATATGACTTTCAAAACTGTCAGTCTCAGTTGTGCAATTGTTTTTATTTGTCATGACAGATTGAAATAAAGAATGGAATATTTACAGCAATATTTGGAAGCAGAATTCCCCTCTCACCACTGCAGTCATCTTTCATCAATGCTACAGAAGCAACCCACCACAGTAAGGAAACACCAGACATGTGTCCCCTGGGTGGGGCAGCGTTCCATCACCGTCAGACCCTAGACTAGGAATAACTGGTGACAAGAAGACAATAAATGCCAAATTGTTTGTCTCTTATTAAATTATCCTGCAAGTCCTGACAGTGTTTAAACAAATCACTTGAAGTAATTGAAACAATAATTTATTTGAAATATATTGTGAAGTTTTGACATAAACCTAATAATAAAACTTTCTTGATGTTTGTGGCAACATTATGTTGCAGCTATCTTTACTTCACTTAAAATGGTAGCCCAAACACCTTTTGGAAAAAATAATAAGGAATAACAAAATTCTGAATGTGCTGCCAATTGGATAACAAATTTAAGAAATTTCAGAAAAGTTGTTGTCTTGAAATCTCATATCTGCTAACCAATGCTTGTAAAATTAGCTCACCAAGTAAGTGTGGTACATGGGTGGATCTTCAGAAAAACAGAAAAGAAATGCCATTGAACCAGTGAACAATTTTCCACAGAATCAAAAATTAACTTTGCACGTTTCGTTTTAAAAGTTACAATCCATGTCACTGGGACCTTTCTGTCTGTATTGATTCTGTGTAGATCCTCCTAATAATGTGTGGTACACCAAGTCTTGGTCTGGAAAAAATCTGAATCACCAACAAAATCTCCACAACCAAAACCACAATCACCAACAAAATCTCAACAACCAAAACCACAATCACCAACATCATCTCCACAACCAAAACCAGTATCACTAACAAAATCTCCACAACCAAAACCACAATCACCAACAAAATCTCCACAACCACAACCAGTATCACCAACAAAATCTCCACAACCAAAACCACAATCAACAATAAAATCTCCACAACCAAAACCACAATCACCAACAAAATCTCCACCACCAAAACCACAATCAGCAACATCATCCCCACAACCTAAGACACAATCACCAACATCATCTCACCACTAAAGACACAATCATCAACAAAATTTCCACAACCAAAACCATAAATCACCAACATCATCTCCACAACCTAAGATACAATCACCAACATCATCTCCACAACCTAAGACACAATCATCTACATCATCTCCACAACCAAAACTACTATCACCAACAAAATTTCCACAATTAAAGACACAATCACCAACAAAATCTCCACAACCAAAGACACAACCTTGCCTTTAAGATTCCGTATGTCCTTATTGACGCCCATGCCCTAACAGACACGCATGGGGTATTTTTTGGTCCCGAAATATTTTTTGTCGATCTATTTTTTCGAACATAACGAAAAACTAAAGTTAATTTCGATAAAAACGATTAAATAGACTGCCATATTTATGTATCCGGAATTGCCTGTATATAAATACCTATGCCCCACTATACGGGTTACACGCAACCATATATGACGCAAGTGAATGGGACCACAAAAATTCATTACGATATTATGAATATTTATTATAAGAACATGTAATAACAGTTTGCGCACGCAAAGCAAGTTTCACGCTTCCCACCTGGAGGTTTCAACAAGCGCTGTTATGCTTTTCAACCACTTTCCTTGTGCGTCTGCAGTGTCACAGCTCATCACGTTGATCATGTTGATAATTTAGACTGTACCATTGTGCATTCCGTCGTGTGAGTGAGCTCGTCGTGTCGATCGACGATATTAATTTAGACAGTACTATCGTGAATTTTCTCATGCGGACAAAGCCCATCAGCCGTATTTAGACTGTACCAATGTGCATTACGTCATTGGAAACTGCGCATACATGAAAACTTGATTTCTGGATAATGGCAGAATTAACAAAAAATGGCTCCATTTAAACTCACAGGGGTCCTAAAAGGACACACGCCCTGCGCATCAAAAAGGACATTTATGCATATGTCCACAACAAGGCTGTCTAGTAATAACTTGGGACATACCACGTCACTTAGGTTAGGCCAGGTCTATCATATTATCTTCAACATGTGACATGATTTGCGGCATGAACTGGACCCCTGCCACTTAAAATGGAGCACAAGCCCTTGACCAAAGTAAGAGTAGAGAAGGAAAATCTGGTGGAGGACCACCAGACCCATCCAGTCAGCAGATATGGGGGCACTTGCAACATTGGCGTGACATATCGTTACTCCACCGGGAGATATGGTATAGGTATTTAAACCATACACTGATGTGAACTTACTGATTCAAGTAAAACAGTTGTCAGTTACTTGCAAATCACTGTAGTCATACATCCTGCATTGCCATAAGAGTGACAACAGGTGATGAGGCCATGTATAATTGAAAAGTGTAAACAATTCCAAACATCGACAGAAATAACGCAAAAGGAAGTGCCATAACCGTTGCAACCGAATATTGTACAAAAGTTGGACATCACTACTCTGACACTGAAACAAACAGAATATTGCATGAGAGACACAACACAGTTCATGAAGAAAACAAAATCATATGGAATCATTTGCAAAACATTTCTTATTGTTAAAACTTCTCATGGTGGGAGTTTATATATTATATATATATATATATATATATACATATATATATATATATATATATATATATATATATACACACAGATAATATTATTTGTCTTCGTTTTATATTATGAACATGTTAGTTTATCATTAGTTAAACCTTAAAATATAGTTCCCGCCAGATTTTGGCGAGCCACTGAGACTACACAAGGACGGCGTATATCGTGCATTTCGCAGTCATTTTTCAGTTCTTTTGGGCAGTGAACTTTATTTAATTTAAATATCGATTAAGGCAGTCAAAAACATGATAAAATTTTGGTGCGATTCTTTTGATGGAATGTTTATTATTAATATGCTCCTATTCTAACTTTCAATATACTGATTTGTATTATTCCACAATGGCAAAACAACAGGACAGTTGTTGTTCCAGGAATATACTGGGCATTGGAAGTGGACAGCAGTTGTTGTTCCAGGAATATACTGGGCATTGGAAGTGGACAGCAGTTGTTGTTCCAGGAATATACTGGGCATTGGAAGTGGACAGCAGTTGTTGTTCCAGGAATATACTGGGCATTGGAAGTGGACAGCAGTTGTTGTTCCAGGAATATACTGGGCATTGGAAGTGGACAGCAGTTGTTGTTCCAGGAATATACTGGGCATTGGAAGTGGACAGCAGTTGTTGTTCCAGGAATATACTGGGCATTGGAAGTGGACAGCAGTTGTTGTTCCAGAAATATACTGGGCATTGGAAGTGGACAGCAGTTGTTGTTCCAGGAATATACTGGGCCTTGGAAGTGGACAGCAGTTGTTGTTCCAGGAATATACTGGGCATTGGAAGTGGACAGCAGGTCATTAAGATTGGTCCCAGACATGTAATCGTCTGGCCCCAATTTCTCAAAAATTCTTAAGTATGTTTTAACAAGATTTGCCTAAGCTCACTATTTTCAGATTTCAATCAAGCGTGCATAAATACTATTGACAGGTCACATTACATTTCGAATAAAAATTTCTGTGTCAGATCATCATGATTGACAGGTCACATTACATTTCGAATAAAAATTTCTATTTCAGATCATCATGATTGACAGGTCACATTACATTTCGAATAAAAATTTCTATGTCAGATCATCATGATTGACAGGTCACATTACATTTCGAATAAAAATTTCTATGTCAGATCATCATGATTGACAGGTCACATTACATTTCGAATAAAAATTTCTATGTCGGATCATCATGATTGACAGGTCACATTACATTTCGAATAAAAATTTCTATGTCAGATCATCATGATTGACAGGTCACATTACATTTCGAATAAAAATTTCTATGTCGGATCATCATGATTGACAGGTCACATTACATTTCGAATAAAAATTTCTATGTCAGATCATCATGATTGACAGGTCACATTACATTTCGAATAAAAATTTCTATGTCGGATCATCATGATTGACAGGTCACATTACATTTAGAATAAAAATTTCTATGTCAGATCATCATGATACATAATATTTTGTGTTGTAAAATCAATTTTAAAACAATAATTTTGATTGATGAAATAAGAGACTTAAGCCCCTTATTCTTATAAAATTTCTAGAAACTGGACCCTGCCATTGATCAAGACATCTCATCATTAGATGATCTGATACAAAGCTATAAACAACAATTAATTAACTTTTAATGCTGAAACTGCAGGCACACTTGGCCAATTATAAATTTGATGGAAAAATCACATAAACAGCATAATGATCCATTAGATCTGTAATTGTATTAGTCAGACCATGGGGATGAAAATTATTGATATTGGTTTCATTTTTAATACCTGATGCTTAATAACAGTCAACTTTGTCACCACTGTCATTAATGGTCATAATGTCACTATTATTAACTGTCATCACCCCTCAGTAGAAGATTTCTCGATTAAACCATTAACCTGCATGGTAGATCAAAGAAGCCCACACGCTTCTGCAGGATCATACAGAATTAATGACAGCCATCATCACAGACGCCAACAAAGCTGCAGACATCAAACACCATAAAACACAAGGGAGTAAATTATAATAGAACACTAGGGAGTAAATTATAATAGAACACAAGGGAGTAAATTATAATAGAACACAAGGGAGTAAATTATAACGGCTTTCAGTCCTTTCTAGATGGGCATTAGGTTTTAGTGATAATATAATTACCTGATAATGGTTTAATATAAAATCCTTAATAATCGCATTCTTATAATTATTCATACATCCAACATATAGATAATAAGACAGTATACAATTTTCCAAGTTCCATAGATATGGGAATTTAAACCAGCTCTTTCCCTATGCTCATGACAAAACAGACTCAACTTCTTTTTCAACACAAATCTATTATGGCAGTCTTTGTTGTGTAACTTGTACATAATTAAATATCTTCAAGACAACTGTTACACTTTATACAACAGCAGCACATCAATTATTCAATTGTATGGAATGTGTCTTGCTCACAATAACATTAAACACCCTACAGATGGATGGCAGAGCAATGCATGCAACATCAAACAACAGAGCAATGCATGCAACATCAAACAACAGAGCAATGCTTGCAACATCAAACAACAGAGCAATGCATGCAACATCAAACAATCAACAGCCTCATAATTGGCAGCAGTAGTCCAATGTGTCCCAATGTTAAAGACGATTTCTACATTTGTTCCCCTTCCATAAACAGATTTTCATTTTCACATATTTTTCCAAACTTTCAATGCCTAATTAAATGAAACCATCGTAAATATTGTGTTGTTTTTCTTTCAGCAAAAACGTTGTATTGCCCAATGATTGATCAAATATTGTCTGCATTTTATTGGTTGAAATTGCTTATTGTAAGAAACCAATATGTTACGTGGTGAAAACAAAATTGGCAAAATTGCTTTGATCTTCAATGTATTGTTGGAAAAAAGTTTTGTTTTGTGTATTTTATAAAGCAAAAAGCCAATTTTAACTTGGACCTCAAAGTGTGTCCTTGACCTTAGGCCTACTGACCTGCGCTTAGGTGTTTTTTTCCAAGGGAATTAAGAACAGTCTGAATCAGATAATATAATATATTATATGAAAAATTAACATTTTCTTCTGGTTTTGTTTATTCTTAAAATGACTGCACACAAAACAGAAAGACATAAATCTGATTGACTTGCATTGATTAATTAGGAAATTATTTTTGATAAGAGAGTTGTTAATTAGCTAATAAACAACGATTTGGAGTTCTGATGCCTAGGAACTAAACAATGAGGGCATTAGCCCGGGCATCAGAAAGACAAATCATCATTTACTAGCAGATCAACAACGATAATGCAAAAATGATTTTGTTTCTAACTTGACCTGACAACATATTCTGCAATTACAATGCAAAACTATATTTTACAGTTTTGAAACTATTTTTTCTGGTTTTTAATTGGAGATTTAACATCAGAAACATTACATTTTGCTCTTTGTCTATGAAAAACTCGGTACATCTGATGTTGGAATTCACTTATAAGCTCAACAAAGTTGTGGAAGTATTGGCCCTCACAAAACAGAAAGCTGCAAAAGAATACTTACTGAAGCATTTAATGTTCGAAAACATTATAAATTTCTAAATAGGTTATTCAAGGTCATGGCTGTATATATGTGCATTTCATGAAGGGTTTATATTATCAGTTGTAACGGCAGACAGCAATTGGTTGATAGAACCATTATTGTCTCTACAGTGGAATTTACTTTAATTTTCTTTCCAAAGGTAGGGAATCAATTGTGTTCTGCGAATAACAATGGATAGCTTAGACAAGTTGTCTTCTCTTGATGAAACAAGACTTGACAAGATTGGTCAGTTGAATTGCACGACGTTTTGTATGGTAGATGGGGGACTGTGATTATTTCTACAAAGACAACTTGGCTGACAATTAAAAATGGGAAAACGAATGACAAATCATCTGTTGAACTTAGTGGGCATTGCATTGGGTGGGATACTGTTACCGATGGTTCTCAGATTTAATAGCATTTGACCATTGTAGAAACCTATGGTTACACTGGTTGTACTTCGACAACTTCTTCACAGGTATATGTCTTAAGAAGCTTTTGGAGAAGGGCCTGTATGCCTGCGGGACTGTCTGAGTCAACAGGAAGTTCCTAGCCAGCTGAAGCAACCAGCAGAGGTGCAACAGCGCGGGGACAGTGCAAGATCCTCCAGAAGGGTGACACCAAGCCCACTGCCACTGTGGAAGGACAAGCCATTGGTCTATCACTTTTCTCCCACTGTGGAAGGACAACCCATTGGTCTATCACTTTTCTATGCTGAAGTTGAATTTGACATGTACTTTATGATGTTACAATTCTTTGAATATGTCAAGCCTTTCATGAGTTATTGTTCGGAAACCGTGTTTTTAGGGAATTTAGGTCAAAAAGGGGCCGTAACTCTGTCAAAATTTCGTTGTTTGCACCCAAAGTCAAACTTGACCTGTATTTCATGATGTAACACATGTGTACCAAACATTATTTGAACATGTCAAGCCTTTCTTGAGTCATCATCCGGAAACCATGAAAACAAACAGACTGACAAGCTCACCCCTATATACCCCCTCCCTAAACTTAATTTGTGGGGGTATAATTATATCTGCATATAATTAATGCACACAGTATTTGGGGACTTGCATGCACATATGGGCAACTTTCTAGTCTTACTGTGGCCAATGGGCTACTGCAAATTATTTGAAATTGTGGTCTTCAGACAGCCAATATGGTCACTCGACCCATCTACTCGGGAATAGTTGAGTTTGTCCAGCTGCAAACGACATTGATCCCATTGCCAGAGTGAGCCCAGCAGCGGATAAAGCAATAGCTAGGATTACGTAGAACTTCCAGAAGTGGAAGTCAGAGTGTGCCACACGTTCTTCATGAAGGCAAGAGTGGTATCAGGGAATGCATGCGCTCATCAACAGATGCCTCAAGCACTGCGGGATGACACTTTCTGCTTTTATGGTATTTTCTGTTTAAAGTAAGTCTCTCTTAAACGTTAATCCACTGTTGACAGAAAGTGCCATCCTGGATTAGCCTGTGCGGACTGTCCGGGACGACATTTAACACAAATTAAGCCCTGTTTTGCCAGGACACGCCTAATATGTTTTGCATCAAAAGTGGCAAAAAAGCAATTAGTTAACATCCATGCTTAAGATTGCTAGACTGTTTTCTGAGATGTATAACTCATGAGTAACTCATGAGTAACAATGAAACATTTCTTTAGAATGAAATACCAGATGGGAAGGAGCAAAGCATTGATTTCAGCTTTTTTCATTACAATGTCTGTTGATTTTGTGTTAAATTTGAGGACATTTTCACTGTTTGTTTTTATGTCAGTATGCACACACTGATTTACACCCGTTCAAAGATGAACACATGAGATCTGGCCTTATCAGCAAGTCAGGAATCTTGTGCATTTATTCCAATTTTCCATTGATATGGTTAACGTGACTTATTTGCGTAATATACTGAAAAATAAAAGACCCTTCCTATTCTTTCAGTTATTCATATGCCACCATTAGGTAAGGACCACAAAATATGGTATTATGTAATGCATTTTATTTCTTGTTGTATTATATATTGTCATATTACAAATTTTGAACTGTTCTATTCCAACATGATCTAGTTTTTCTTAACCAATAATATCTTGTACTTTTATTTCAGAGGGGCTAGCTACAGACACTCCTGTCGCAGAGCACGTTAGTGGTAGCCAGGCCTTTATTTGACCTCTTTGGGAACAGTTACCTGATTTGAAATTGGGAATTAAATAGATATAATACATTTGTACTTAGTTTTTATATTAGTATATATGTGTTATGTATTTTATGTTATTTATGTCGGTCAGTAGCTACTCGTAGCTAATGTTCTTTCGTTATACAACTATTCCACCTTTACATAAATAAATCTGAATCTGGTTACATAACTGGGGCCAAAGACAAATATTTAAAACAACCCGAGTATAATATCAACTAGACCTCTGCGAGTCGGATGCTTTGCCTGACAGGTCATGACTGAAGTAAGATAAGAGCAATTGTGCCATAAACCGAAGATTAACCTCCTTTTATGGCCACTAACACTTCCCTAAAGTTTCATAATGATTGCACAACAACTGAAAGTTATTGTCTGCAATAATTTTCAAATCTAATAAATTGCATGCACAAAGAGAACTACTGTACAATAGATCAAAGAGGACACCATGCTAGGCACTCAGCTGTTGAAAATAGTCTGGATCCACAGACCTCCACCAGCTTACGTGACAGATCAAAGAGGACACGATGCTACGCGCTCAGCTGTTGGAAATAGTCCGGATCCTCCACCAGCTTACGTGACAGATCAAAGAGGACACCATGCTACGCGCTCAGCTGTTGGAAATAGTCCGGATCCTCCACCAGCTTACGTGACAGATCAAAGAGGACACCATGCTACGCGCTCAGCTGTTGGAAATAGTCCGGATCCTCCACCAGCTTACGTGACAGATCAAAGAGGACACCATGCTACGCGCTCAGCTGTTGGAAATAGTCCGGATCCTCCACCAGCTTATGTGACAGACCAAAGAGGACACCATGCTACGCGCTGATGTTGGAGTTGATGAAAAAGGTATATTCCAATTTTCAAGAGAATAACTTATGAAGTTCTGAAATTACAAAACTTAAACCAGAAAATCTATGTAAAAAAGGGGCATAACTCTGTCAAAATACATAACAGATTTAAAGAGAATATTGTCCCTGACACTGGAGTTAATGAAAAAGGTAATATTCCAAGTTTCAAGTGAATAACTTGTGTAGTTTTGAAGTTACAAAACTTTTGAATATAAACTTTAACCAGAAAATCTATGTGCACAAGGGGCATAACTCTGTAAAATACAAAACAGAGTTATGAGGAATGCTGCCCCTGATATTGGAGTTGATGACAAAGGTATATTCAAAGTTTCAGGTGAATAAGTTTTGAAGCTACAAGACTTTTTAATAAAAACTATAACCAACTTCAGACGCGGCCTCTTGATGCCGGAGGTAGTAGGAAAGCTCCACCTTTCTTCGAATAGTAAAGCTTAAAACAGTATAAAGACACTGTCTGTGTTATTAATAAAATTCCATTCAAAACCTTTCAAGGTTTTGTTATGTGCATACACAGAAAACCAGACAGTTACATTAGGAAGAAAACAGTAAACCTGATAATCATAGTGTTCGAATTATAATGAACACAATACAACCTTGGAATCGACCAGTGAACACAATACAACCTTGGAATCGACCAGTGAACACAATACAACCTTGGAATCGACCAGTGAACACAATACAACCTTGGAATCGACCAGTGAACACAATACAACCTTGGAATTGACAAGTGAACACAATACACCTTGGAATCAACCAGTGAACACAATACAACCTTGGAATCAACCAGTGAACACAATACAACCTTGGAATCAACCAGTGAACACAATACACCTTGGAATCAACCAGTGAACATAATACAACCTTGGAATCGCCCAGTGAACACAATACACCTTGGAATCAACCAGTGAACACAATACAACCTTGGAATCAACCAGTGAACATAATACAACCTTGGAATCAACCAGTGAACACAATACAACTTTGGAATCAACCAGTGAACACAATACAACCTTGGAATCGCCCAGTGAACACAATACAACCTTGGAATCGACCAGTGAACACAATACAACCTTGGAATCGACCAGTGAACACAATACAACCTTGGAATCAACCAGTGAACACAATACAACCTTGGAATCGACCATTACATGATCAAGTGTACACATTTTCTACTAAGGAGAACAATATCCTACGAAATGTTGTGCGAGACTGATATGACTATCTGTAAACTCACTATTCAGGTATAACATCTGATACTTCAATATGAGGGTTGAGCACTTGATTAAAAAAATGTAGCATCTAGGACTGTTCTTATGAATATAGCATCTAGGACAGTCCTTAAGAAGGTAGGATCTAGGACAGTCCTCAAGAATTTTGCATCTAGGACAGTCCTCAATATGTAGCATCTAGGACAATCCTCAAGAATGTAGCATCTAGGACAGTCCTCAAGAATGTAGCATCTAGGACAGTCCTTAAAAATGTACCATCTAGGACAATCCTCAAGAATGTAGCATCTAGGACAATCCTCAAGAACGTAGCATCTAGGACAGTCCTCAAGAATGTAGCATCTAGGACAGTCCTCAAGAATGTAGCATCTAGGACAGTTCTCAAGAGTGTAGCATCTAGGACAGTCCTCAAGAATGTAGCATCTAGGACAGTTCTCAAGAATATAGCACCTAGGACAGTCCTCAAGAATGTAGCATCTGAAACAATCCTCAAGAATATAGCATCTAGGACAATCCACAAGAATGTAGCACCTAGGACAGTTATCAAGAATGTAGAATCTAGGAAAGTCCATAAGTATGTAGCATCTAGGACAGTCCTCAAAAATGTAGCTTCTAGGACAGTTCTTAAGAATGTAGCACCTAGGAAAGTTCTTAAACATGTAGCATCTAGGACAGTTCTAAGAATGTAGCATCAAGGGCAGTTCTTGGTATGTAGTATCTAGGATGGTTCTTAAGAATGAGGTATCTAGGACAGTTCTTACAAATGTAGTATATAGAACAGTTCTTAAGAATGTAGTATCAAGAGGAGTTCCTAAGTATGCAATATCTAGGACAGTTCTTTATAATGTAGTATCTTAGACAGTTCTTAAGAATGTAGTATCTAGGACAGTTCTTATGCTTGTAGTATCTAGAACAGTTTTTCTCCTTGTTGTAACTGAGACAGTTCTTATGCTTGTAGTATCTAGGACAGTTCTTATACTTGTACTATCTTGGACAATTCTAAAGTAGTACCTAGGCCAGTTCTTAAGTATGCATATAGTATCTAGGACAGTTCTTATGTATGTATGTAGTATCTAGGACAGTTCTTATGTATGTACGTAGTATCTAGGACAGTTCTTATGTATGTATGTATGTAGTATCTAGGACAGTTCTTATGTATGTATGTAGTATCTAGGACAGTTCTTATGTATGTATGTAGTATCTAGGACAGTTCTTAAGTATGTATATAGTATCTAGGACAGTTCTTATGTATGTATGTAGTATCTAGGACAGTTCTTATGTATGTATGTAGTATCTAGGACAGTTCTTATGCTTGCAGTACCTAGGACAGTTCTAACACTTGTAGTATCTAAGACAGTTCTTAAGTATGTAATATCTAGGACAGTTTGTAAGAATGTTGTATCTAGAACAGTTTGTAAGAATGTAGGTATCTAGGTCAGTTCTTCAGAACGTAGTATCTAGGACAGTTCAAGTATGCAGCATCTAGGACAGTTTCTAAGAATGTAGTATCTAGGGGAGTTCTTTGTTTGCTTGTTCGGATTTTTTGCCATTTGTAACAGTATTTCAGTCATATCACCGCGGACAGCTAACCTACTCACAATTTTCCTGGGAAAGCTTAGCCGATCTAAGGGTTTACCAGTACTACGTGCACATACATGCCAGTACCTGACAACTGCCCTACTTTAATCATAGGTAGAGAGAGAATGGCTGCAGAAATAATTTTATAACCAACCCCACACAAGCTATGTGGCCCAAATGGGGTCGAACTCACGATCCCTGGATTGACAGTCCAGCGCTCTACCAATTGAGCTAGCTGGGCCCGGCAAGGGGAGGTTGGCAAGGGGAGTTCTATCAATTTAGTATCTAGGACAGTTCTGTCAACGTGGTACCTAGGACAGTTCTATCAATGTGGTACCTACAGTTCTGTCAATGTGGTACCTAGGACAGTTCTATCAATGTGGTACCTAGGACAGTTCTATCAATGTGGTATATAGGACAGTTCTGTCAACGTGGTACCTAGGACAGTTCTATCAATGTGGTATATAGGACAGTTCTGTCAACGTGGTACCTAGGACAGTTCTATCAATGTGGTATCTAGGACAGTTCTTCAGAAACAGTGCCGGCCATACTACAGACCACACAGGCTCTGTTGAACAGCCAGCTCCACACCATCGGCTTCCTGGTTCTGAAAGTTGCTGAGGCCTGCAATAAATTTTACCAAGTTGCTGGGCAATAGAAATAATTCCCGACGGTGATTGGCACGTAAAAGCCCCAAAGACCAAGAATGGGTTGTGGTCCCTTATCCTCGAACAATAGTGAAAATCCAGTGCGTTTTTGACTGACTACTACCCCACAGGCCCTTGGCTGAATATTTATAAAGAATTTTATCCTATTATTGTTGACTCAAAATTTTTAACAATAAAAGTGGAAATTCCACAAAACCAAATTTATCGAATGAAATGCATAAAAGTCAGCACAATAATGAAAGAAAGTTCTGAGTGCCATATGCAATCCCAAGCGAGGTCTCGTTATAAGGTATCTATGTATGAAGTTTCATTAAAATATCACAATGCGTTCTCCAGTTATTGAGCAGAACCGTTTTTCTATTTTTAGTAACACTGACCTTGACCTTGATCTCACCCACCCCATATGAAATCCCAAGCGTGGTCTAGATATAAGGTAGCTATGTATGAAATTTTATTAAAATATCTTGATGCATTCTAAAGTTATTGAGCAGAAACCATTTTTCTATTTTTAGTAATGGAGACCATGACCCCACCCACCCGATATGCAATCCCAAGCGAGGTCTTGAAGTAAGGTATCTATGTACGAAGTTTCATTAAAATATCTTGATGCGTTGTCAAGTTATTGAGCGAAAACAGTTTTTCCCTTTTTAGCAATGTTGACCTTGACCTTGATCCCCCCCACCACATATGCAATCCCAAGAGAGGTCTCAAAATAAGGTATCTATGTATGAAGTTTCATTAAAATATCTTGATGCTTTCTCAAGTTATTAAGCAGAAACCGTTTTTTATTTTTAGTAATGATGACCTTGACCCCACCCACACCATATGCAATCTCAAGAAAGGCCTCAATGTAAGTTTTTTCTATTTTTAGTAACTGTGACCTTGACCCCCACCCACCATATATGCAATCACAAGAGAGGCCTCGATATAAGGTATCTATGAATGAAGTTTCATTAAAATATCTTGATGCGTTTTCAAGTTATTGGGCGAAAACCGTTTTTCTATTTTTAGTAACTTTGACCTTGACCCCACCCACCCCATATGCAATCCCAAGTGATGTCTCAATATAAGGTATATATGTATGAAGTTTCATTAAAATATCTCAATGCATCCTAAAGTTATTGAGCGGAAACCATTTTTCTATTTTTAGTAATGGTGACCTTGACCACACCCACACCATATGCAATCTCAAGAAAGGCCTCAATGTAAGGTATCTATGTATGAAGTTTCATTAAAATATCTCTATGCGTTCTCAAGTTATTGCGACCATTTTTCTATTTTGAGCAATGGTGACCTTGACCCCGCCCACCTCATGCAATCCCAAGCGAGGTTTTGGATATAAGTTTCATTAAAATATCTCGATCCGCTCTAGAGTTAGACAGCGGAAACGAAAAGTTGACGCTGTCACCCCGCCCGCCCGTACTCCCGCCCACCTGCCCAATGACATACCCCAATCTAATAACCGACATTTTTCTTCAAAATATTTGGTTAAAAAGATTTAAGTTGATTTTATCCAAACCTATTTTTCTTATTATTTTCTCAAAACTCCTTAGGAAACATTCAGCTTAATTTCAGATCAAGTTTTCTGTAAACATGTAAAATAAGAAACACGTGATTAATATTTTAAGATTAAAACTAGAGCTATGACGCAAGGTCATTAAACGCCCAACATACAGCTTGGTCTATGATAACATATGCAGTTGTGGCGCTTTGACACAGAACAATTGTTTTAAGTGACAAAATTATTTACCTTGTAGAAATGAGAATATTGAGACAACTGATGGATGCTGATTGGACTAATAAGGGTAATGTTACAGAAATTATTCCAAGTTAAAACATGGACAAGAAAAGCGCCAATTGTGAGCTTTGGCCTCCACATGTGACCATGACCTTTTAAAATGGAGCCAAAATGAATAGGATCCTCTACTACTCTTAACCAACCTACCTTCCAAGTTTTAAAAACCCAGGCCTAATGGTTGCAGAGTTATTGCCTAGACAAAGTTTTTAGACTGCGGCGATAGCCTGAGTCCTTAGTACCGCAAATCGAAAGCTAGTAAAGCTTTTGACATGGCAATTGCACAGTGACCTTCCCTGCTTCTCTGCGTTCAATATCGAGGACCAGGGGAGATCACTGATAGCACGCTAATCCGAACTGCGAAAGAATTCCTTGCTATCAGTGGATTGGTCCACTAAATACGGTCAGTAAATTATTTCATAGATTGCTATGGATAGAGGAAAAGAAATACGTAGATCCTAAATAATCCATTGCGAACATATCCATTAATTCCAAATTTACAAGTACATAACCTATAATGCCAATTCGGTATGTTTCATTGTGTGTGTTTACAAACTATAATTTATAACTTTGCAAGCTGCAGTCTTTCAGCGTTCAACGCTTTGATACAATTAGTGGGTGTTTTTCTTTAATCTTTTGGTAAATATGAGCTTGACCTTTGACCCCAAAAAATAAAAAATCAACATCAGGGATTATTGAACAATGGTTTTGTATATAATGCTTTGTGTTCATGTGTGTCACATTGGTGCAAACGCAGGAAGAAAATATCTGGTGATTGCATAAGACTGAGTAAGTTACAATTTGAGTACATATCTTGATCGATGATGAATTGATGATGACAATAATGACGACGATGGTGGTGGTGTAGGAGGTGAATGATTTGTTGCAATTTTATAGGGATTACATGCATTGATAATGATTCTGGTCATGATGTCGTTGACGAGGATGATTATTATACAACTGGTGATGTTGTGGTTGATGATGATGATTATTATGATGAAGGGAACTACGATTAATGTTTTTTAGTAAGGACTATACCCTTGATGACTTTTATGGTGTTGATGGTGATTTATTCTGGTGATGAATATGGTGGTCATGATGATGATGATGATGACGATATAAAGTCAAAATAAAACAACGACGCAAGATGGATCTTGGTCACTCACATGAGTTTTATAAATCATAGTGTCTTGTACAACTTTAATAGCATGTTAAGTGACGTTTGACATAGAATGGTGACAGTGGACAACAAAGACGGACAACACAGACAACAAATAAAAAATGTATGAAGAGATTTGGTCGAGGTTTCCAGAGAACATTTCTTTGGAATTATTTTGAAATCCAATTTCTGAAGCCTGGTTCCCAGTTTGTACTAACAAAATACTCCTGGCACAAACGATTGTGATGGTTTGTCCAAGTGAACACAAATGAGAGGCGTGTCGTGGTAAAACCGGGCTTAATTCATGTGCATCAAGTGTCGTCCCAGATTAGCCTGTGCAGTCCCCACAGGCTAATATGGGGTGACACTTTCCACTTTTATGGTATTTTATGTTTCAAGGAAGTCTCTTCTAAGCATAAATCCACTGCAGGCGGAAAGTGCCATCCTGGATTAGCCCGTGATAATTATGAATGGATTATATTGTGTGGATTAGCAAATATGCAAGTTAGAAATAAAATGCTTTTGACAAATATTTCAATATAATATGCTACGATTTTTTTGTGACCTGCCTCATAAGTCGAATGTACTTTATAAACACGACTTTAGAGGCTTAAAATCTCAACTTATGACTGAGTATTTATGGTATGCGACACTTCATCAGGTCATGTACAATAATAATCTGAAGTGACATAAAATTTTGTACAGGCATTTAGAAGTTATGGAGTGGAAAAAAAATATACTTGTCCACCTCAACACAACGATCTGGCCAGTGCCATAAATTCAAAGCTCTTTGACCATTCGAAGGACGACAATGACTAGTTTGCGGATGATTTTCCGCAGCCGATTGTAACGTGCAGGAACACGAAAAAAGTGGACATTTAAAAGTGTCCACCTGATGATTGCGGAACACGGTTAGAGGTCTAACAAGTCAGACCTGGCATGGGAGCCCAAATGTTGAGTAAGTCACGCAATGGAAATTAACGTTTGTGTTTTTTGGTATGGCAATGTATATGGGAAATTTTTGAAGGATTTAGTCATGTGAGTTAATAACAAAATTAATATTAATCATATATAATCAGTGTTTTTGATCATTATGATCATTTTTATCCTTTCTGTGTTGATAGTGTGCACATGTTTAGCATGTTTGGTAATTATTGAAATCATACATTTATTCTTAATCTTTTTTTCCTTTTTTTTTATCTTTGATTTGTGTCCATGTTTTTTTAATGTTTTGTGAAAAAAAGCTTGGCTTATCCTCATTACCTGTATCACCATTTTGAATATATTTTATATAGATAAAATCTATATATTGTTGCATCAATAAATAAATAAAGAAAGGAATAAAAAGAACTGTTTAAAAAAATCAGACATTGCAAAATAATCACATTAACGAAATAAACATACGGTCAAAGTATTAATTGCTAGTTTAATTACCACTTTATTATTGGGAAGTATGTGTGAAATACAAATTCAACTCACCAGGATCAATGTAAATTGTCACTTTAATTGGTAATTAATTTTTCTAAAGTATGTGCGAAAATCTCAACAACAGAGCGACGTCTTTTACTCTAAAAGCCAGCACACTGTGTTAATTGTATAAATAGATGGGTGTAATTTTTTGTGTACCATTATCATGGAGATCATTACAAGTAATAAAGGTTCTAAAAAACTTTGCTACTAAGTGCATGCCTTTACTAAGAAAAAGTTGGGAATGCAGTCAATGAGTTGCAAAACAATGTAAAGGAGCCCTGATAACTGACGCGAAAGCATCAACTGTTCGAAGTGTACGTGAGCATTTTGAAAGTGCGCACAGACATTACACTCTGTCAGATTTAAGCTAACAAGCTATCTTGCTGCTCTAAAGAGGTCGCTGCCACCGTAGGAACAACGGAAACCTTGAAGCGGGCAATAAGGCAAGTGAAACGTGGCTCCGCACCAAGCGAACCCACCAGTATTGGCGAGATCCCGAATCCCCTGCCGGACAATTACATAGAGAAGGTGATCTACGACCATGGCGAGCAAGACAAACGTGTTATATTGCTCGCCAGTGAAGATCAGCTGCAGCAACTCAGGCACGCGACCATGTGGTTCATGGATGGGACGCATTCCACGGCGCCAGCACAATTCCAACAGCTGTTTGTCATCAGGGTTCTACTTGGCGAGTCGTCAGTATCCGCCGTCTATGCACTACTACTGTCAAAAAACCTGGAAGTTTATGAAGAATGCCTGACAGCAGTACTCGATGCGTGTCTGCAGAGGGATATCAAACCAAATCCAAAAACAGAAGTTGCAGACTACGAGGTGGCTATTCACAACGCTGTGAAGTCGGCCATATCACCAACAATCCATATACAGGGTTGTTTCTACCACCTCATGCAGGCAACCTGGCGTCGGGTACAGGCGGAAGCACTACAGGCAGCATACAAAGCTGACAAAAGCGTCCGGCAGTTCTGCAGAATGCTCGACTCATTGGCGTTTCTTCCGGTTGACAAAGTTGAAGACGGAATGCGGACATTAAAGGAAGTAGCCCCCGAGTGTCTAATGGGCATTGTCGACTACTTTGATGTCAACTACGTGAGTGGATCCTACCAGTCAGTGATAGGGTCAAACGGCAGCCTGCATTTGCAGCGCACCGCACCAAGATTCAAGCCAGCTATTTGGAATGTCCATAATGCCACATTGGGAGACCAGCACCAGAGTAACAACATATGCGAGTCCTGGAATAATAGATTAAAACATCTGGTGGGACACTCAAACCCCTCTCTATGGACAGTGATTCAGTGCATCGACAAGGACTTGTGTATGGCCAACACAGACATCTATCGGCATGCCAAGCGGTTTAGGAAGTCAACTGTTGTGCACCAGAAGAGGCTGAAGCGGCTGTGCCTACAGTTTGTGTCAGGGGAGAAGACCATGGCCCAGTTTCTGTACGCCATGGGAAAGTGTGTGCGCATACATTAGAGGAACGATGAAATGTTATGTTGGTAGGCTATATAGTTTATTTTGTTTGTAAACATGTGCTTGCATTATGTGTGTTGAATTATGTATTGCAATATAACATTATTGCTTAACTAAAATGATCATTTTCATCGTTTGATGAAGCCGATAATCTTTTAGTATGTGCAGTATGATGTCTGTATCTTGGAGTTAAATAAAAATTGAATTTATATAATGCTTTATTTTGGTTCATGAAATGTTTCTTCAAACGCAAGTACTAAATACTAAAATAAGATAAAGAAAAAAATATCAGAAATATTAAAATTTCTTAAGGTATTGCCAAGGTTTGGATAACGTAGTGAACATTCAATCTCCAGGGGGGGATTATTTCCGGAATGTAAAATTATCGGGAGGGATTTTGTCCAGGTAGTAATATGACTGTGGGGGATTATGTCCGGGTATGCAAAAATGAGCAGGAGGGATTCTATCCGGGGGGGATTATGTCAGTGATTCATTTTTCTTATGTAAAATGATGAATGAAAACAACCAAAAACACACCAAAAATATTAAAAAATTATGTATATATTATAAGTTAAGTCTTGTGTGTTGTTATTAATCATACTTGATAATTGTTATAAATCATTTATCATTCTTTTCATCTTTATTGTCCATGTTTTTTCATGTTTGTACAAGTACAACCACTAAATTTGTAGAGAATAAACTCTCTTCAGGGATTCTTATTCCTCCCACAGAGTTGATTCAATCAACATTAGGAATGACCAGGTTTACCCCACCGCCGACGTCGCCAAAAGTAACCCCTATGTCGCCTTCTCAACAGACAAAAAAATCTATGTGAAAAGGGGGCATAACTTTGTCAAAATACAAAACAGGTAATTTGGATTGTGGCACCTGATGCTGTAGTTGATGACAAAGAAATATTCCAAGTTTCAAGCGAATAACCTTTGAAGTTATAAAACTTTTGAATAAAAACTTGAAATCTATGTGAAAAGGGACATAACTCTGTCAAAATACAAAAGTGAGTTATGGGGAATGTTGCACTTGATGTTGGACTTGATGTCAAAGGTATGTTATGCACCCCATATACTAGATCAATATTGCTGGAGTTGACCCCAAAGTTAATATTCCAAGTTTCAAGTGAATAACCTATTTAGTTTTGAAGTTACAAAACATTTCAATAAAAATTTAACCCGAAATTCTATGTGAAAAAGGGACATGACTCTGTCAAAATACAAAACTGAGTTATGAGGAATGTTGCACTTGATGTTGGACTTTGTGACAAAGGTATGTTATGCACCCCATATACTATATTATTATGCTGTGCATTTTTACTATGCAAAAATGCACATTTACAAATATTCTTTAGATGTTAATTAAATAAATTATTCAAATTCCTACAAAAATGGAATCTCTAATCCATCATGTATGTTTAAGACATCAAGTCATTTTCAAGTTTACATATCATGTTTAATCAGTTATGGCTTGACATTGCTTTTATAGCTAGCTTTTTGATACGTTATATGTGTGAGACATGGCTTTATCAATGACATTGTATTATCCTTCTCAAGTATTTCCTTTATAGATATTCTTTAATGTTAATTAAATATGTTTATTTAACCAAATTATTCAAATTCCTACAAAAATGGAAGCTCTAATCCATCATGTATGTTTAAAGCCACATTAAAGGTGAAAATTGACAAATTTAGAATAAACGATTAAACATACATTTAAATGTCTGGTAAAATTGTATTATTGGATGTTTAAGCTTCTGTTATATCCTGCATCAGGAAACTGTTTGATTTTTGGATGCAGTTTAAAATAAAAACACCGATCCTCCAAGTAAACTGTTTGTAAACACTTGCTTTGTTTATTTGCTAGTGTGGTGATTTTTCAAAAGTTCCATGCTTTTCATGAATAACTGTACTTCAATAGTAATATCAACTGGACAAGTCATTTTGAGGGCCGTCTATAAAACATTTGGAACAGTATTTAAAGTCTGTATTATATAATACATTCAACAATTTACAAACTAAAAATCGCTTGGTAAGTTTCTGACCACTAATAAGTTAATTTGCATAGATAAACCGTTGCTTTGTTTATAATTACCTGTTTTCTCAATTTGTTGTACCAATGTTTTAAATTTTTGATACTAGTATAGGTTTATTAGATGACCCTCGAAATTGAAACACCTCATTGACCACAATAACGGAATTTCTCCATGCAAAAATCATGCATGGGATTAACATTCCTTTTAATGTAAGCAATAAAGTGGAAATAAAACTAGTCAAATTCCATTTATTTTAAGAAAATGTAAAAAAAAGTGTTTGGTCATAATGTTTAATTTTATATGTTTGTAAAATCTTATTTAAATTATTGGTGGTTGTCTTAACTTGCAGCACTGTGTGTGTGCCTTTAAGACATTAAGTCATTTTCAAGTTTACATATTATCACGTTTAATCAGTTATGGCTTGACATTGCTTTTATAACTTTATGATACGTTATATGTGTGAGACATGGCTTTATCAATGATATTGTATTATCCTTTTTAAATATTTCCTTTATAAATATTCTTTAATGTTAATTAAATATGTCTATTTAACTAAATTATCCAAATTCCTACAAAAATGGAATCTCTAATCCATCATGTATGTTTAAGACATGAAGTCATTTTCAAGTTTACATATTATCATGTTTAATCAGTTATAAATGGCTTGACATTGCTTTTATAGCTCTTTTTGATGTGTCATATGTGTGAGACATGGCTTTAACACCGATATTGTATTATCCTTCTTAAGTATTTCGTTTCCGGTGTCTGTCAAAGATAGGTGATAATTGCTAATCAGGCAACAGATTGTTTATTGTTTACTTTTGTATTAATATTGTGATTGTTGTTATTAAGTAATTTTAAGAGCAGTAAGAATAACTCTATAAGATGTCATCACCTTGAGTATAAATGGGGTTACTTTGTGAAATAGATACAGAGAATTTAATACACAGAACTTAATCTATAACTTTGTGACTCTTTTCTTCGTGATTTGTGAAATAGCAGCTCTGTGAATATATAATTTGAGAACTTTTACATAAAATCAAACTTATCCATTTAATGTCTATGTGACCTTGTTTAAATTATTAACACTGTGTGACAGAACTTGATCACAGCTGAGGATTATTATTGCTGTTATTGTTGATTCTTGAACATCACTCTTCGTGAAATAATAAAAACAACAAGAGAAAAATGCGGAAACCGCATTCAAGCCGGATTTTTTATTTTGCCAATGGGGGTACATTAGACACATAATTTGCACATGAATCTTACTTTATAGGTGATTGTGGGACAGACCTATCGCGTGCAATGGGGAGAATTGGCCAAGAGGCCCAAGCCGAAGTATAAGCAGAGGGTCGCCAAAGCGAAATGGATGAAGCTATCGAGAAATACATGTACTTCAAGAATGGACCCCCCACAAAAAATTCTCCACAACCAAAAAGGCAAAAGGTACAGTTTCAATTATTTATTAAAATCATTACTTAGTTGTTAATTATCACGTAGTTACAATATAATTTACACATGAGGATTACATTTAGATCAGACGCCCTTGCAAAACTGTTCATGATGCTAATGCAATGGTCGAATTACGAGACATCTTGTTATGAATGTGTATCCAATCGTGGTTAGTGGACAAAAGTGCTCCTTCATATGTCACTTTCGTTGGGGTTATTAAACATAATACTCATTTCGAATGAAATTCCTTTGATAGCATCCTTGTATGTCTATTAGTTATAGATGGTAGAATGTGACACAGAAGAATGGTATTTCCTGTAAATTGTTGACAAATCCAACTAAGTCATCACAAAAAAACGTATTTAAGAGAAAAACTGACTTATTTCCTTTTGACAATCGTTTCAGACAAAGGCTGGGAAACCGGCTGCAGCAGTCCTTCGAGTAGTAACTCCAGCAACATTGGAAGATCTATCGACCACAGGACAACCTACATTGACAGCCACTGAAGAGGACCAACCCAGTTAGACCGCCGATCAACAGGGACAGACAGCGACATCCAGGACAACGACTCCGACTTCAGAGACAGCCCATTAACAGGGAACGACATCGACTTCAGAGACCGCCAATCAACAGGGAGCGCCAACGACATCAAGGACAACGACATCAATTACAGAGACCGCAAATCAACAGGGAGTGCCAACGACATAAAGGACAGCGACCGCCGATTACAGGGAGCGACGAACACCGAGAACACCGGACAATAGGAAGTGACAGCCAATCGACCGAAAGGAAACAATGAGCAACTGATGCCAACCCATACAAGTGGAAGGAGCGACGCAGTTCCGGGGCGTCTTATGTCAGCCATCAACCAGCTGGTCAACACCCAGAGGTTGATGCAGCGAGATCTGGATCGCAATCAGCGGCAGGAGGAAGTTCACACACGTGCAATCCATGGACTCGCGCAAGTCCAGTCGGCGAGTGAGGGCGAGGTACCGGCGTGCGCTTTCATTCTGGATGAAGAGCTGATGTCTATTCATATCCAATCACACAACGCCGGGAACTTCCCCGCTCACCTCGTTCAGCGGCTATATCCGGAGCTCTTCACGGATGCCAACGTTCGTAGCCACTACAACTATTTCGGTGGGGGGCACCGGAAAAAAAAAGGAACCACTGAGCCCAACTAGGAAAGCGGCCATCAAGAGTTATGTCTTGAGATTCTTCCCGGTTATGCAGAAAGAGGCAGATTGGAGAGCTCACTGTGTGAGCAAGATTAATGAAATCTTGCGGCGACCAGTCAGGCCGATTCGCCACATCCAGCTCAAGTTCCCGGGCTCACTCTCTAGTTCGTTTTCGTTTGACTTCCCAGAGTTGTAAGTGGGCAGGTCTTTTCTGGAAAAAAAACGACGGATATGTACATATTTTGTGTGTGACGTTACATTTGTGTGTTTTATGTATTTTTGTGTATGTCTAATATGTATATATCTTGTATATACGTAACGTGTTAATGTATAAAGTGTGTATATTGTATATTTTGTAATGTTCATGTGCATGTATGACATGTATGTTTATGTATATAATGTAAATCTGGTGTATATATTGTAAATTGTTTGTAGATAATGTTCCTTGCACTGTGTTTGTACAAACAATAAATTGTCACGCTAATGTGCTTTGTTGTGCTTCCCAAAAAGCATCAACACTACATAATTGTACTTTATTGACATTAACTGCAGCGCTTTATATTTTTTAAACCTACGCTAAACAATTACTAGCATTAGTATATGTTATACAATTTGTTATACAATATGCAATTCGTCAGTAAATGATCAACCTAAAATCAACCAGTTATTAAATTTTAAGTATGCTTGATATAATGTTACAATATTTCAGATCGTATTCGAAAAATGTCAAAATAGAAACAAACTTGTTATTTAAAAAATGGAACAGGTATACATGTACACAAATGTACATGCGTTTTCCGGTAACTATTTTGTTAAAGCTAATAAGTTTTCAAAAGCAACAATGTGCATGTGTGTTCTGAAAACTATTTTGTCAAAGATTATTAGTTTCAACAAGGAACATAATTCTTAAACTAGTAACATAAACAAAACATTAACAAAATATGAAACGCACACTGTACATGTACTTACGATCTGTAACATAGATTGGTAAAAGGAATCTGCAACTAGAGTACAAGAGAAAGAATGAAAAAGGGTTTGTTTTGAACAAATATAAATGCTCGTAAGTGTTATTTTACGATAAAATATGTGAAATATACAATGCCCACGTTCAAGCTCATGCTTTTCTTACAGTTTACTTAAGGAATTCACAGACTTACCCGTATTTCACCGTGACCCATTGCGTTTGCGGTGACCCATAGCGTTCGCGGTGATTCACTGTGAAATCGATTTCTCGATAATGCCGCGGTGGTCACTCGCAATCACCGTGATTGTATCGCGATAGAATCACTCCCGAATCGCAGTGATTTTCCACTCTAATGAAAAATTGTCCACTGTGAGTTTGTGATAGAGGCAAAAAAGTCGCTGGGTGTAGTGTACAAATAATTTGTATATATTATTGTGTAAACTTTCATCAATCTGTTTCTTTGTGGTCTACAACTAATTGGAAATTAATAAACTCAAATATAAACTCGAGTAATATAGAGTTCATCTGCTATTCTGTGCACAAGTCTAATTAAATGGTTTTATTGTACTATATTTCATAATTTAAATATCAATATTATTAGAAAATTCAATGTTTGTGTTATATTTGTTTACTAAGTTAATGATATATCACCATATCACTCTTTTTTCTTTGTGAAACTATCTGAGATAAAATCAAAGAAAATAATTATCTTGTATTCAGAAATGTTCTAAGAATTTTCTGAACTATACGTTCAGAAAATTCTTAGAACATTTCTGAATACAGACCAACTACACATAACAAACACACTATTTTTGTCTAAGAAAAATCTATTTTAAGAACAGTAACTGTTATTCTTATATTTTTTAATGTTTTTTTTTACAATAATTTGAGAAAAACTAAGAATTTCTTACATTTTCAGAAAATAATGAATAAATCTTAGAAAATTTATGAAATCTTGTAGTGGTCAGCGATTGGCTGATAAGCCACGCCTACTATTGGCTTAGCGAATGAGAGTTCTGTTGTATTATCATGCATGCTACTTTGTTACCAGTTGCCTTTAGATAGTGATAGAGAATAAACGTATGAAACACAAATCCCTCTTGGGTCTTGATTTAACCATCCCTTTATGGGTCATAGAACATTACAAATCTTAGTGAAAAACTTGTGTTAGAAAGGTTCAGAATACCACCCTAGATGGTCTTCTGGTCAGCATGACCCTGCTCTCACTACAGCAGTGAGAGTGGGAATCGGTGGCGGACTACATCATTAGTGTCACCGAAATGACCAATGGCCAAGGTTTGACAGAAGACATGATTTCTTCGCCGGCTGTGAAAGGGCTGCAGCAAAAACTGATGGATATCGTTATGCCTCAAAAGCTGCTGACCCTCAAACAGGTCAGGAAGGCTACCATCTTTGCATAGAGGACCGTCGAGACTGCATCAATGGATGTTGATGCCTTTTCTGCAAAGGTGACAGAGCAGGTTGTTGCTGTTCTGCCCTCATGATTCAAACAAATGATGCCACATCAACAGGAGTCACATGGACACACGGTCAGAATGTCATGAACAATTGACACCAGAGATGAGAATTTTGCCAGCCCAGCCAACCACAAGGAGGCTGGAACCAATGGGGACCACAGCGGGAGAGGAGATCAACTGCAAGGACATGCCACCGGTAAGGATGTAGGAAATGCATTTACAAGAGGGCCATAAGGCTCTAGGTCGCTCACCCGAGGGGCAAAGGAACTTAACAGTTCATGAAGATTTGGCCTGGTGACCTAGTTTTTGACCCCACGTGACCTAGTTTTGAACTTGTCGGATATATCATTGGGACAAATATTCTGAGCAAGTTTCATGAACATTTGGCAATAAATGTGACGTCTAGAGTGTTAGCCATATAAGGAAAACTCAGCCTCCCCCCCCCCCCCCACTGCGGCCATGTTTTTCAACCAAGTGCAACCATTTTCAAACTCTGCCGAGATATCATTAGGGCAAATGTTCTGAGCAAGTTTCATGTTCATTGGGCAAACAATTTGACTTCTAGAGTGTTCACAAGCTTTTTCTATAGCCATATAAGGAAAACTGCCCTGCCCTGCCCCATGCCGGCCATGTTTTTCAACGGAGCGGAACCATTGTTAAACTCGGCTGAGATATCATTAGAACAAATGTTATGAGCAAGTTTTATGTGAATTGGGCCAAAAATGTGACTTCTAGAGTGTTCACAATTTTTTTCTTCAATTTGACCTAGTTTTTTACCCACATGACCCAGTTAAAAAAATTTCAGAGATATCATTCAGATAAATGTTCGTAACAAATTTTATGAAGATTGGCCAATACATGTGGCCTCTAAAGTGTTCACAAGGTAAATGTTGACGACGCACGACAGACAAAAGGCTATTACAAAAGCTCACCATGTGCATGTTATGCTCAGGTGAGTTAAAAATGAAATGTTCTAATTTCAACTTGAAATGTAAGCTGATATCCAATATTAACTTCTATTTATGTGCTCTTATTTGATGTTTCTTTCCAGAGAAGTTTTTCCAATATACTTTATTGGTATTGTAAGAGAGAATTTTTTCCACCACCCATCCAACATTTCTGCCAGAAAAGTGTGTTAAAATAACTACATGAAGCAATTGCAAAGTATTAAACTAGAGCTTTGTCACAGGAGTGGCAGCGGGCCCCGAATGATAGCATGTTTGAAGGTGAGGAACCGTTTTTCTATTTTTAGTAACGGTGACCTTGACCTTGATCCCACCCACCCCCTATGCAATCCCAAGTGATGTCTTGATAAAAGGTATCTTAAGTATGAAGTTGAATTACAATAGCTCAATTCGTTCTCGTGTAATTGAGCGGTAACCGTTTTTCTATTTTTGGTAATGGTGACCTTGACAGTGACCCCATCCACCCCCTATGTAATCCCAAGCCAGGTCTCGATATAAGCTATCTATGGATGAAGTTTCATTAAAATATTTCAATGTGTTCTCAAGTTAGAGAGCTGAAACCAAAAGTTGACTCCGCCTGAAAATAAAAAATTAACAAAGGGCAATAACTCCAGAATTATGAAGTGCAGAGTAACGGTTCTTGTGCACTGCACTTCTCCTCAATGAGATCTATCCATCTATGAAGTTTCAAGTTAATACCTCTTATAGTCTTAAGAGTTATGTTCCAGGCTAAAACAAAGTATGAAAAATTAACAAAGGGCAATAACTCCAGAACCACGAAATGCAGAGTAATGGTTCTTGTGCACTGCACTTCTCCTTAATGAGATCTATCCACCCATGAAGTTTCAAATTAATAGCTGAAATGGTTTTGAAGTTATGAAAGAAAAACATGAAAAATGTGGACAGACGGAGGGACAGACGGACGGACAGACAGGGTGATTACTATAGGGCACCCGCCAAACATGTGCAGGGCCCTAATTAAGCTTTTTGATCACTTTCTTTAAAATATTTCTTTCATCATTTCAGGCCGTACGGTTGCTCTGCAACATCGTCCTAAGTCAAAGGAAGCGAAGAGGCCAAAATACTGAACAAGGTAAAAGAACCGGGTTATTATTCTTTTTAAAGCAATGTTACAACTAACAAGAAGATAGCCAACCCCTCCACTACAATCCATCATATATACGTATTACTAAGGTTGAGAGTGAAACTATTGAATCTGATACTGGGGCCATATTCCAGAAACATCTTAAGTGAAATCTTAAACTATTTTCACTTAAGTTCCGATTTGGGTAAGGTAATATTTGTAAAACTACATCTCAATTAGTGAATCAAATTACAGTTAAGTAAATAGTAGTCAATAATAAGTTGATAATTAGTGAACACTAAACTGAATTCCATGTATAAATGGAATAAAATGCTAAAGAAAAATGACAATTTTAAGGGTAAGGATAAGTTTTCACTATAGATGTTTCTGTAATACGGACCCAGGAATCTTAAGCAGACACAACAGTTTATCACACTTAAACCAGCGCTCTTGATACGGATTGAGGAAATGAGGAAAGGTACTTTTCAAACCTTGACAAAAAGGAGTAAATATAAAGGAGTATTAGTACTCTTAGTGCGTAAACAATTATGGGGTAAACAAATTGCATTTTTCTTTTTCACACTTATAGCAGCAAGTTAAAACTAATTTATGATGTATTTGTAAAGAACAATGTCAACATGTACTTTCTGACTAAATGCGAGTTAAATATTTGCAATATATTTTATCTGAATTTGGGATTGCTCGTGTTATGACCTATTTTATATGCTAAGTTATATTATACGTTTTTTTTATACATTTAGATTAGACTGCAGGAACATAATAGTGTTATTATATATCCAATATTGAATGCATTATGAAATACAATAAATTAAAATGCAGCAGGTACTTTCCTAGTCTGTACAATGATTGTACAATGATCGAAATATTTTATGGCGAAATTTATTATAAAAAGTCATATTGCAATAATACATGTAAAAATGGTCTATTTAGTATTTTATGCAGTTGCAAAAACTAATTTTGGTCTGCTTGTTTAGCCAACTTTTACATAGCTCACAATTCAGGCAAATGCTTTCTTTTATTTTTGAAATTTCCAGCTATGGAAATCAACATTTGCAATCATAAAGTATTTTTCGTTCACGTTTTGTCTATCGTGCTTTCGTGCTTCTTTAATTCTGTGTGAAATCAATCACGTTATCTACAATAATTTCCAATATTGGAAGAACAATAATTGAATATGCTTACGTACATTTAAGTGCACATTCAATGTTTTTGCTAAAGTAATTACATGTATTGCCGTTTCGAGGCGAAATCGTTTTGGCTGGCTACCTCTACACGAGAAGCAGAAGCCATTTTCCATTTTAAAAAAATCAATAGACCAGTCTGTATCCACTGTCTTATTGGAACTTCAGTATGCTGATAAAATGGAACTTTTTGCGTAATGCATGTATTATTTCTGCATAATCAATACGCACAAAATTGAAATTAATGAGTATTTGCATGAATTTATGTGCGTATTTACGACGATACGCCCCTTATCAAGAGCACTGACTTAACCCTTGAGCTTGTTTAGCTCGACTATTCAACGAATAGTTTGAGCTATACTACTCACTCATTCGTCTGCATCAGCGTAATGCTCTGGTTAAGGTTTGTATGCAACAAGTACATATACATGTAACTACTACAGATATTCAATTGAAGCTTCACACATGTCTTCGGAGTCATTATGTGAGGTCACTGACCAAGGCCCATAACTCTGATCTGCAATTTTGCAGAATTATACCCCTTTTTGTACTTAAAAAAATTCAGGTTAAAGTTAAAGGCCTGCAATCCCATGTAAACTGCGATCGGAAACCTAGACCTAGTCCCATAATCTAATATAAGAATAACAATACTTGTATTAATCAAATACCCATGCAACATTTAATGGCACCAGATTTACTACCAGAATTTGAGCTGAACATCTAGGGCTTGGGAAGTTGGCCGGCCTTCAGCACTTTGGTAGACCCCAGGGGAGGACACAAACCAGGCTAGAGCTGCAGGGTATAATATCAATACATACATACCTCATGATGCTGATAAATTGTCACTCAATACAATAGAACTGGATAGGATAGCATGACTGAACAGCTGACTGTCTGAAACTAAATGCATACTACATGTATTAAAACAGACATTATTGTTCAGCAAATAATTCCATGAAACAAGAGGGCCTAGGTTGCTCACCTGAGTTATAGGCACCATAATGGCTTATAACAAGAGGGCCAAATGGCACTAAAGCACTTACCTGAGTATAAAGATCTGGGCCTTGCAGTTTCAGGAGAAGATTTGTATAGTCTATATAAATAATGTGACCCACAGGGCGTGGCCACTTTCTAACCCAGGGATATAATTTGAACAATATTTGTGGAGGACCACTATACAATATTACATACCAAATATGAAACCACTGGGTCTTGCGGTTTCAGGAGACGATTTTAAAAGTCATTTTGCTATTTAAATCTATATAAACTATGTGACCCACAGGGCGTGGCCATTTTTTACCCCTGGGGCATCATTTGAACAATCTTTGTAGAGTACCACTTTACAATGTTACATACCAATTACAAGAAACTAGGACATTCCATGAAAACCAAATTTTTCGAACGAAATGCATTTAAGTCAGCACACAAATTTTTAGTCTATTTTTAGTAATGGTGACCTTGACCCCACCCACTCGATATTCAATCCCAAGCGAGGTCTCGATATAATGTATCTAAGTATGAAATTTCATATAAATATCTCAATGTGTTCTCAAGTTATTGAGCGTAAACCGTTTTTCTATTTTAAGTAACAGTGACCTTGACCTTGAACCCACCCGCCCCATAAGCAAAGCCAAGTGAGGTCTCAATATAAGATATGTGTATTAAGTTTCATTAAAATACCGCAATGCGTTCTCAAGTTATTGAACGGAAAGCGTTTTTCTATTTTTAGTAAGTAACCTTGACCCCACCCAACCCATATGCAATTGCAAGCAAGGTCTCGATATAAGGTACTTATGTATTAGGTTTCATTAAAATAGCTCAATGCATTCAAGATCTTTAGCGGAAACCATTTTTACTATTTCAGTAATAGTGACCTTGACCCCACCCACCGAATATGCAATCTCAAGCGAGGTCTCAATATAAGGTATCTATATAAGTATTAAGTTTCATTGAAATATCTCAATGTGTTATCAAGATATTGACAGAAACCTTTTTTCTATTTTTAGTAACAGTGACCTTGACCCCACCCACCCCATATGCAATCCCAAGCAAGGTCTCGATATAGGTATTTATGTATTGTATTAAGTTTCATTGAAATATCTCAATGCGTTTTCAAGTTATTGAGCAGAAACTGTTTTCTATTTTTATTAACAGTGACCTTGACCTTGACTCCACCCACCCCATATGCAATCTCATCGAGATCTCAATATAAGGTATCTATGTATTAAGTTTCATTAAAATGTCTCGATGCATTCTCAAATTATTGAGCGGAAACCGTTCCTCTATTTTCAGTAACAGTTACCTTGACCCCACCCAACCCATATGCAATCCCAATCGAGGTCTCGATATAAGGTATCTATGTATTAAGTTTCATTAAAATATATCAATGCATTCTCAAGTTATTGAGTGGAAACCGTTTTTCTATACTCAACAAAAAAAGAAAGTATCCACTAACACATTTTATTGTTTTTCTATACCTATATTTAATATATTAACCAAAAATATGGTCAGTGTAACTATAATTATCCTTCAATAAAATGAATCATTTTTCTGATTCATTTCTATATTTATGGTCAAACACAAAACAAAAACTTAACAGGTGTTAAAATAAAAATCACAGAGCAGAGAGTCAAAACAAAATGAGATCAGTTGAATCATTGTGTTCGTTTAAAGCAATTTGAACATTTACAGTCTCTTGTGTGTCCACCATTCGTGTTGATGCACTGTATGAGGCGTCTTTGCATGCTACCAACGTAACATCTGATGAATGCATTATTTAGAGAGTTCCATTCGTACACAAGTGCTGCAGACAGCTCGGCGATAGTAGTGATGTCGTAATGTTGAACACAGCGTCCGAGCTCATCCCATATGTGTTCAATAGTGCAAAGGTCGGGACTGTTCGCAGGCCAAGGAAAAACCTTGACGTCATTCTCACGTAAGTAATCCCTTGTAATTGCCTGGTTCCCACGCTGGTGAATGGACAGCTTCAGGCTCGAGAATATCATGGATATACCTCTGAGCGTTGATATTGGCTTGCAACCCAAGCAATCTGGTTTTGGCGTTATGTGTAATACCGCCCCACACGAGTACATTCCCACTGCCAAATATGTCTCTCTACAGCACACAAGCATTGGCGTATCGCTCACCCTTTCTACAGTACACAAGTTGGCGGCCGTCCGCATGGCTTACGTTAAAGCGAGACTCGTAACTGAACACAACGTTGTTCCAGTCGGCACCACTGAACTCTAGCATCTCGATGGCCCGGCGTTAGAATTTGGCCAACATAGACGCGTAGGGCTAGTATGCGTCTTACATAACCCCAAAGTCTGTTCCTTACCGTCTGCACTGTGACACAAAATGCATGTGCCTTTACAGTCGCCGGCTGAAAACGACGGCGTAGGTGAGTCAACGTAATGTGATGGTCATCTGCTGCAGTAGTAGCACTTTGTCGGCCAACACGTGGTCAGTTGCGGACAGTTCCACTGATGCGGTAACCTGTGAGAAGACGATTAATTGTCCTCCTAGTGCAATTAAACGTTCGACTGATGTCAGTTACACTCTGTCCTGCTCGCAGCATACCGATAGCCTGGTTTCGCTCATCCAAATGTAGACGTGCCATGGCAATTTCACAGAACTTGGATGATTTAACGAACTGACTATCCACGCAGTATCGATTGCAATAAAAACTTACACAAAATTTGTGCACATGGTCCTTGTGCATGAGGAAATCGAGTTTTGGCGGGCTATTGGGTATTGACTGATACGGTTTAGTTAGTAGACACATGATACTATGATTGTAATAATATGCTTTTTAAATCGATAATCGTAAAATTAAATCTGATAAATATTCACAATTTATAATGATATAGAGGTTACAAAAGTGGATGCTTAATTTTTTTGTTGAGTATATTTTATGTAGCAGTGACCTTGACCCTACCCACCCTATAGGCAATCCCAAGCGAGGTCTCGCTACAAGGTATCTTTGTATGAAGTTTCATTACAATAGCTTAATCTGTTCTTGAGAAAAGAGAGCAGAAACGAAAAGTGCTACGCCCGCCGGGCGCCCACCTGCCGGCCCAACGACATATGCCAATCTAATAACCAAAATTTTTCTTCAAACAATTTTATTAACGAAATACTGGGTCTTTCAGTTTCAGAGGAGCAGATTTAAAAGTCATTTTGCTATTTAATTTTATACAAACCATGTTACCCCAGGGGCGTGGCCAGTTTTGACCCCAGCTGCATCTTTCGAACAATCTTTGTAGGGGACCACTATACAATGTTACATACCAAATATGAAACCCCTGGGCCTTGCAGTTTCAGAGAAGATTTAAAAAGTAATTTTCCTATTTAAGTCTATATAAACCATGTGAGCCCCAGGGTATAGCCAGTTTTGAACCCAGGGGCATCATCTGAACAATCTTTGAAGAGAACCACTAGAGGATGTCACATATCAAATATGAAACCTCTACGCCTTGCAGTTTCAGAGGAGAAGATTTTTAAAGTCATTTTGCTATGTAAGTCTATATAAACCATGTGAGCCACAGGGTGTGGCCAGTTTTGACCCCAGGGGCATCATTTGAACAATCTTTGTAGAGGACCACAATACAATGTTACTTACCAAATGTGAAACCTCTGGGCCTTGCGGTTTCAGAGGAGATTTTTTAAGTCATTTTGTTATTTAAGTCTATATAAACAATGTGATACCTCCGGGCATGGCCAGATTTGAACCCAGGGGCATCATTTGAACAATCTTTGTAGAGCACCACTTTACAATGTTACATACCAAATATGAAACCTCTGGGCCTTGCGGTTTAAAAAAGGAAGATTTATCAAATCATTTTGCTATACAAGTCTATATAAACCATGTGACCCCCGGGGTTTTGCCACTTTTGACCCCAGGGGCATAATTTGAACAAAATTTGTAGAGGACCACTAGAGGATGTCGCATATCAAATACGAAAGCTCAAAGCCTCAAGTTTTTAGAGAAGATTTTTATAGTTTTCAGTTTTTAAATCTATTTTTAGCTCTGGTGACCTACATGTGCAGCGGACCAGAACGATTTGAACAATTTTGAAAGAGGGTCACCCAAGGATCATTCCTGTAAAGTTTGGTGAAACTCTGCCTAGCGGTTAAGGAGGAGATGTTCTTTGACTGAAAATGTTGACACACGACGCACGGCGGACAACGGACAAAAGGCGATCCTAAAAGCTCACCTTGAGCACGTTGTGCTCAGGTGAGCTAATAACACTTGTCCAGCTGTAGGTAGAATATGTCTTCAATATGTCAGAAAAGATCATTTCTCTGAACTTTGTACAAATAACAATAACTCTAGGCAGGGCTTTATGAATTCCCATCAGGAACTTGAGCCTGTCTACACATCCTCACATGTGGATAGGAACGCCAGTAATAATCTAACAAATTTGAGAACTCAGACAAGGGGTAAAACTGTAGAGCCTACTCTCTAAATAGAAATACTATTCTTACTGATATGTCTCTTCAAGAGATTTACAGTCCTTGTTGATTCAGGTGCGAGAGTCAGCTGCATAGGCAGTACTCAAGTATTAAAAGTCTGATATACTACTTTTAACTGAAATCTCAAATATCATAGGTGTTGGTGGTGAAAGGCATAAGTTTTTTTTCAAAAAGTAACTCTCCCTATCAACATTTCAAATGTAATTGTTAATCAGGAATTTATTGTTGTAGGAATCATTTTGGGCCTTGACTTCATGTCTAAAAATCATGTATAAATTGACTTTCATCACAAAGTGCTAACCAAAGATGAACAAACAGTTTCTGTACACCTGATGTGACAGCCAATTTGGCTTTGCTAAGTGTTGTAAAAAAAGTAACTCTTAAGACTCAGACTGAAACTGTTGTGCCTGGCTATGATTTCTGTATATTTAAGATACCTTGCCTTAGTTCAGTTTCAACCGTCGACCAATGATATCATATGTGTTCCTTAGTGGCTACTACAGTTGTCACAATCATGATTATTGGTACAAAATACTAAGTTAACAAGAGGCGTGTCATGAGAAAACCGGCCATAATGCATGTGCGTAAAGTGTCGTCCTGGATCAGCCTGTGCAGTCCGCACAGGCTGATCCAGGACGACACTTTCCGCTTTTAAGGTATTTTCTGTTTCAAGGAAGTCTCTTCTAAACATAAATCCACTGTATGCGGAAAGTGTCGTCCCGAATTAGCCTGTTCGGACTGCACAGGCTGATCCGGGACTACACTTCATGCACGTGCATTAAGCCCGGTTTTCCCACAACACGCCTCATAAGTTGACTACTACCGTTGCATTGTTACAAAATGTTAAAGTGTGCAAGGCATTTGTAACTGATGTTCCCTCATTTATATACAAACAATCAGGCTCTACAAATGACTGAATTCCATTCTCAATTTATTTAATTTTTTATTTCATGCTATGAGGTGAATGAGTGGAGAATACCAGTGAATGATTACCCGATCATTTCACTCTAGGTTGAGTGAAATAATAACGTTTGATCATTTCACTCTTGGTTATATGGAACTACTTATAACTTTGTTTTTATGTTTCTTTTTTGACTGTATGTTAATACCCTAATCGTCAGTGTAAACATCGGCTTTTTTAAACAACAGAAAACACATTAAAAAAATTAATACAAATATAATTAAGCAACAACGATGCACTAAGAGTGGCACTATTATTTTCCCAACACAACAGTGATTGACAATTTTGTTATCATAATGACGTTCAATTTATGATGTCATAATACACAAAACTTGTGACACTTAAGCAAATCTTGCGCATTTTTTTAAAAATTTATAGTTCAAAAGCATGAAATAATTTTATTTTTTTTAATACAGTGTAAGATCGTATTATTTTTCATTTGTGGTAATAGAAACTAGATTCATTAAAATATCTCAATGCGTTCTCAAATTATTGAGCGGAAACAGTTTTTCTATTTTTAGTAATGGTGATCTTGACCCTGACCCTGAAACCACCCACCCCATATGCAATCCCAAGCAAGGTCTCAATATAAGGTATCTATGTATGAAGTTTCATTAAAATATCTCAATGCGTTCTCAAGTTATTGAGTGGAAACTGTTTTTCTATTTTTAGTAATGGTGACCCCACCCACCCCATATGCAATCCCAAGCGAAGTCTCCATATAAAGTATATCTATGTATGAAGTTTCATTAAAATATCTCAATGCATTCTCAGTTTATTGAGCGGAAACCATTTATCTAATTTTTTGTTAACGGTGACCTTGACCTTGACCCCATATGCAATCCCAAGCGATGTCTCGATATCTATGTATGAAGTTTCATTACAATAGCTCAATTAGTTCTCGAGAGCAGAAACCAAAAGCCATCCCTCTGTCAAAATTTAGTGGTTTGTAACCAAAGTCGAACTTAACCCGTATTTTGTGATGCTACACATGTATACCAAGAATTAGATAATGTCAAGCCATTGTTCAGTTATCATCAGGAAAACATAATTTTAGGGAATTTAAGTTGAAAAGGGGCCATAACTCTGTCAAAATTTAGTGACTTGTAACCAAAGTCGAACTTGACCCGTATTTTATGATGCTACACATGTATACCAAAAATTAATTGAATTTGTCAAGCCATTTTAGAGTTATCGTCCGGAAACCATGTTTTTAGGGAATTTAAGTTGAAAAGGGGCCATAACTCTGTTAATATTTAATAGTTTGTAACCAAAGTCAAACTTGACCTGTATTTTATGATGTTACACATGTGTACCAAAGGTGACCATGACCGTGACCACATATGCAATCCCAAGCGATGTCTCGATATCTATGTACGAAGTTTTATTACAATAGCTCAATTCGTTCTCGAGAGCAGAAACAAAAAGCCATCCCTCTGTCAAAATTTAGTGGTTTGTAACCAAAGTCGAACTTAACCCATATTTTACGATGCTACACATGTATACCAAGAATTATTTGAAAATGTTAAGCCATTGTTCAGTTATCATCAGGAAACCATAATTTTAGGGAATTGAAGTTGAAAAGGGGCCATAACTCTGTCAAAATTTAGTGATTTGTAACCAAAGTCGAACTTGACCCGTATTTTATGATGCTACACATGTATACCAAAAATTATTCGAATTTGTCAAGCCATTTTTGAGTTATCGTCCGGAAACCATGTTTTTAGGGAATTTAAGTTGAAAAGGGGCCATAACTCTGTCAATATTTAATAGATTGTAACCAAAGTCAAACTTGACCTGTATTTTATGATGTAACACATGTGAACCAAAAATTATTTGAATATGTCAAGCCCTTCTTGAGTTATCATCCGGAAACCAAAAAACCAACAGACTGGCAGACCGACAACCTAACTCCTATATACCCCCCTAAACTTCGTTTGTGGGGGTATAATTATATGTGAACATATATATAGTTTGTTATATGTAGTATGCCACCCCAACGTCTCGAACTTAACAATTACGTGCGACGCCTAATTGGCTCCAAGTTTTCAAATTTGGCGAAAAAAGTGGCGACAACTTTTCAAAGGCCAGAAGGAACCCTGGCCGGGACGAGTAGGAAAGCTCACCTATTCTTCTTATAGTCGAGCCTCTGAGGTGAAAGAGAGGAAAGGATCTATGCTGGTATAGCGCTAATAAAATGTCCAGACAGGTACAGTGTTAAAGAGTTTTTATGCCTTTGTATCTGCAGACCTAACCATTTATTTCAGGCCATGCACAATATTTTTAAATCATGACAAGAGCATACCAAAAAGATGTGTAATTTCAAGCAACTATGTCAAATATATGGAAGACTTGTGTTGGCATCAGGGGTGGTTCGTTCCATTTGAGGGTTTCACTCTAGTTCCATTAAACTTTGATGCTCATCTTTTCCAATAAATGGTGCCCTTAGGTAGGCCATTTCAATGTATCTATCCTAGGAGAAATGGACTGAATTTCATTATGAATTCGCAAATTGTCCAACCAAGGCTTCCAAATCAGGAAATAACCAGACTGATCAGACGTGAAAAAAGCTACCAAGGTCAATGTTCGAAATGCCATGTCCAATGTCCCCCCAACTACAACTCCCATAATTCAAAATGTGATGCTCAACAGTACATCAACCAAACCTCAAAATGTAAAGCCCCACATTTCTGAAACCTCAACCAATACTCAAAAGTTTTAAAACATCTGCTAGAATTACATAACTACTGAAATCTCAAAGTTTTGTGGAATTTTGTAGCTGTACCTAAAGCCTCCACTCAAAGTTCTTGTAGTCTCGAGGTACTCCAGGCAATGGGCAGTCATATGCATACGAACCGCACATGTATAAATATGGGGAACTCCACACAGTGATTGGGTTAACAAGCTGGAGCACACCAGCTCAGTAAACCTGAGAATGAATGTGGACCTAGTAGGAGTAGTTGCAGTTGACTGCGATCCAGACACATATCAACAATTTTCTATAGGTTTTTGTACAAATATCAGACTATTTAGTACCAACACATTAATTAATACAAGCATTTCCATCATAAAATAAATACATGTCATTATAATAATTTTTTTTATCAATAAATACAAAACAATAACAAATATTGAGTATGAGATCAAATATTGTGAGCAGATGGAATTCTTCGTCTTTCTTTGTGTGGGCATTTACCTAGTAAAAGAAACAAGTACTAAGTATTAGTTACACATACTGCCTGTTGAAAATAGGTAGGCAATACAGTTATTACAATAATTCATTTAAGCAGATTCAGAAACTCACCTTTCATCAGTGATTAATGCTGTCTTATAGAGTGCATGTTGTATGAAGTAAGTAAGTTGTGAGTGTACCCTTTTTCTGTTTACAGCTTGCTGCATAAGCAGCACAATCGTGTCCCTTTAATATCACACATTTTAACCACTACTTTTAGGTGAAAGATATGACAATTCAATACTTGGAGCACAGTTATACTCTAAGGTTTTTGAAATTGTTAAGGAACATTGTGGAAGATTACAATCTATCCATTTCCATTTTTTAGTGGAAATGTTCTTGATGTTACTTGTTGGTTTAAGTGTTTGAAAAAATTGTTACTTTGGATTTTACAGCCATGGTTAAGGGACACCCATCGACTGTTGACGGTTGGCAACTTCTTCACCTTACATGCCACAAAATTCATTGGGGATGTGGGAAAACTCATTGCAGACAAACTGTGTGTAGAATACAGCACCCTGATATATAGAATACTCCAGAACACCCATAGTATGTACAAATAGCCAGAAGCACAAGTGAGGCAACTCCAGAACACCCATAGTATGTACAAATAGCCAGAAGCAAAAGTGAGGCAACTCCAGAACACCCATAGTATGTACAAATAAACACCCATAGTATGAACAAATAGCCAGAAGCAAAAGTGAGGCAACTCCAGAACACCCATAATATGTACAAATAGCCAGAAGCAAAAGTGAGGCAACTCCAGAACACCCATAGTATGTACAAATAGCCAGAAGCAAAAGTGAGGCAACTCCAGAACACCCATAGTATGTACAAATAAACACCCATAGTATGTACAAATAGCCAGAAGCAAAAGTGAGGCAACTCCAGAACACCCATAGTATGTACAAATAGCCAGAAGCAAAAGTGAGGCAACTCCAGAACACCCATAGTATGTACAAATAGCCAGAAGCAAAAGTGAGGCAACTCCAGAACACCCACAGTATGTACAAATAAACACCCATAGTATGTACAAATAGCCAGAAGCACAAGTGAGGCAACTCCAGAACACCCATAGTATGTACAAATAGCCAGAAGCAAAAGTGAGGCAACTCCGATTCATGTGCACACTTTAATTGACAGAAATCTTGTTTGGCAAATACAAGAAATCTGTCTGTCACAAAAATCTCTATCCTGCAAAAATGAAGCCTCTATTCTGCACATAAGTCTTTTTTAACCCTTCTTGGCATTTTTTCACAAAGTGCAACAACTCTGGTTTCTGTACCCCTTATCTAAGCAATTCTTGGGAAATGCTAGATCAAGTCAAGCAGAACACATGGACAATTTTTAACACAACAGTTATGTATAGAGAAGACAATTTCCTTACCCGGTACACGATGTCATTGATTCTATTAATTAAATCGTTGACATTTCTCAAAGACTCAAACGTTTGCTATACGACTCGTAGGTTTGCAAGTCAGTTTGACTTGGAGGACCGGTCTGTGGAACAAATATACCAGAAGAATGCAAGTCAACTCTCTGCAACCCCTCCAGGTTTCTATCTAGCAGGAGAGAGAGCCAGGCTAGCGGCAATGACCCCCACCTCGGCGCGTAGTCCTTCCTCTCTAGAGGAGAAGGCGTCACCAAACAGCTGGACAAGCCAGACTTCAAGCCATCAAGCGACTGGCTATCGATGTGGAAGTAATGGAACAACATAATCTTTAAGAAACTCCATAGCGAGAAGAAAGGCACAGATCTATTGCAGCAGACCACTATGTGAAGAAAGTTCTACCATACATCATGATGAACTATGCAGAGGACGACATCTACGACGCCAACAAAACAGGGATTTACTACAGGGTTCTAATGCACGATACATTAGTAAACAAACACAAAGGGGTAGCAAGAAGCAAGAAAAGTAAGGACCACATCACAGCAATTGTGGCCTGCAACATGAGCGGAAGACTCTGCCAGTTGCCTATGACAGCAACTTTAACGCCTGCATGACTGGGGCCATCTTCACATCATGGCTGACCAGCTACAGAACAGAAAGGTGATGCTGCTAGTTAACAACTGTTCCACCCACCCACAAGGCTGACCAGCTACAGAACAGAAAGGTGATGCTGCTAGTTAACAACTGTTCCACCCACCCACAAGACGCAGCTTAGAACTTGAGGAACGTGACCCTGAGCTTAATGCCACCAAATACAACCTCCTTAATCCAGCCATTTGACCAGGGGATAATCTGAAATCTGAAGGCCCTATATCATAAGCAGGTGGTGAAAAAAATTATCAAGGACATTTACAAATAGGAATTGTCAGCCAATTACACTGCACACGGACTGATGTTGTTGGACGCTATGCACATGCAGACGATCGAGAACTGCTACACCAAAGCGATGACCCCAAGATGATCCTTGCACCAGTGGAACACCCCAATCATAATGTTGAATTAGATATGGTTTGACATTGCTTTTATAACTCTTTTTGATTTGTAATATGTGTGAGACATGGCTTTACACTAATATTGCGCGTCAATCAAAGAATGGTGATGATTGCTAATTATGAAACTGAATGTTTATCGTTTACTTCTGAGTTAATCTTGTGATTGTAGTAATTATGTTATTTCCTAAGAATTACTTAAAAGAAACCACCACCGTGTATACAGGTAAAGAACATAGATTGCAGGAAGCAGATAGAACTTAACCTAACTTTGCGACTCTCGTCTTTGTGACTCTTTGTGAATTAGAAACTTTGTGAACAAGTAAATTAATTACAGTTTTAAACAAGTGCTGTCACTATCAGGTGACATATGCCCCCAAATGCTCTTCAGTAAGTGCGATATTCACACTAAAATGAAGTTTTATAGATAAAAGTGAATGAAAAATGTAAACTTCAGTCAAAATCGCTACTCTGGAAAAACTTTAACCAAAATGTGTAATATCAAAAAGGGGCATAAATCGGTCAAAAACAAAACACGAGTTATGGGGGTTGCTTTCTCGGGTGATTACATTGGAAAGCGGGCTGTCGACAACTTGGTGGTCTTTATAGCTGCATCTTTCAGCTTCCTGGGACGGCCTAATATACATATGTGGCGCGTCATGAGAAAACCGGTCTTAATGCATGTGCGTAAAGTGTCGTGCAGTCCGCTTTTAAGGTATTTTCTGTTTCAAGGAAGTCTCTTCTAAACATAAATCCACTGTAGGCGGAAAGTGCCATCCTGGATTAGCCTGTGCGGACTGCACAGGCTGATCCGGGACGACACTTTACGCACATGCATTAAGTTCGGTTTTCCCACGACGCGCCTCATTTTTCTTTATTACAGCTTGCACTTCCTCGAAGTATGGCGAGCCATCAGTCTGTAGATTATTGGGTGACTACATTATTAGGTGGCAACAGGCGTGGTACATATAAGTTTGGATTTAATTCGTCTGCTTATAGAAAATGGCAACTGCAATCAAAGGACAATGTCATGGGTGGCGTGCGCGAGAAAAGCCAATTACGTAAAACACTTTGATGTTGAGCAGGTCAGTTTATTGTTCGTCGAACACAGATGTCAATGAAAGAGTAGCGATGTAGGCGAAAAAAATTTGGTGCGCATTATACACGGCAACAAGGATTTTGGGCCATTTTTCTGGACGAAGATTATTATGTATATGTACAGCACATATGGATATCAATGACGATTGCCATTTTAGACATACCTTAAACGTTATTTTTATTTTTTTGTTTATTTTCAGGTATGTATCCCACATCAGAATTCTTAATTTCTGTTATTGATTTAATAAAGGAAGCCATTTTGTATGTTGTTTTTGTAAACATTAAAAACTATCACCCTACCATATGGCATTGCAACAGGCAGTCTGTGGCTCTTGTCGGTATGTCAAAATTCATGTCGTATTTTCATGCTCCGAGATAGGTGTTGAGTATGCCGAGTAGATAATGATCACTGGAAAATGTGATATGTTAATAACAATGCATGTTGTGTATAAATATTGGAAATATGACAGTCATCACCATGATGTGCTACCGCCGAATCCGGTTGTGAATATAAACAAAGGAAAAAGAAACTGTGAAAAGAATATATAAAGACAATATTACAAAGACATTTCAATCAACGACCCTTGCCAGCCATTCCAGAGGAAATCCAATTCCAGAAGAAATCCCATTCCAGAAGAAATCCCTGTGGAATTCCTGCCCCCACGTCCAGTCCAAAATTTTTCTTCTGGACCATTTTGTCCGAATTAATACTCATACTTGAACATTTTAGGCGGCTATTTGGTTTCTAAAGACCCTATATGAACTACTTTTGTTAACTTTTTAGGCGTTAGTAATAGCTTCCACCAAATAGCAGTTTATACCAGTTATAAGCAATATTTACGGTAGTTAGGTTGTTTAGGTTGTGCCAAACCATTACCCCACCCACTCCTTTTACATGTGTATTTATTTAACTACATTTCAAGCTAGTTTCTGTGCTAAATGCCAGTTGTGTACTTTTATTAGTTTACATAGTGTCCATCACCTGTTTTGTATAACTTTTGTTGTTTTTTCTAGAATCTTTGTTTTCTTTTTTAGTGTTTTTATTGTCTATATAGTGTTTAGGCATACTGCCAGTCCTCCAATCTTTGTCTCTTTTTTTCCCCATTATACAAGGATGGTAGGTGATAAACGTGATTCCTGTACCCAGGGCAGTAGCGAAAACCTATTCCCATTACTGGGGGAGGCTCTGAATTTGCAGGACCCGCACCATGTGTCACATAACACCATGCAATTCAAGTCCCTCCTGCAGTCATTTGGCCAGGCAGGGAAACTAGCCTCCCTGTTCACTATTTTTCAGTTAGCATCGCACCAGGCTAAGACCCTGCCCGGCTTGGTCCAGAAGACCATTCCACTGGCATCGGGAAGTATCCTGCTCCAACTCAAGGCTGCTCAATGTCTTCAATCGGTTCTTAGTAAAAACATTTTCAAACTTGGCAATCTAAGTGTCCGGGCCACTCTTCCTAGAAACGGACTGTATATGCCACCTTGGCAGGCATACCAAACAATGAAGATCTTGCCCAACTCCGTAATTCACTTGTTTTTGACCCCCATTTTCATTTTATCGCTGGACAGACTTACCCCCCCCCCCAGACCCCCTTTAAAGGCTTCCCACATCTTGTCCGTGTAACTTTTGCAACTGCCCGTTCTATACCCAAATTCCTAACAGTAGCAGATACCAACATAGTTATTGGAGTCAGGCCCATGCCAGTTACCCCCCCCCCCCCCACCTCGTTGCTTTCATTGCCAGTCCTTTGAACATATAGCTGGTCGCGGTGGCTGTAAAAATAAACAACGGTGTAGTCGGTGTGCTGGTTCCCATTGCCGCAAAAACTACCGCTGTTGTGCTTACTGCGGTAATCTGCACTCAGCTGCCTACCAGGGATGTCTCTCTTACCTACGGGCCCAAATGGGGGCCACTCTAGTCAAAACGCACAGGATAACCTGGTATGAAGCTGAGAAGTGGCTACTAGCACGGTCACAGAAACCCGTGACAGAGAACCCCCCCTCAGAAGCAGACGCTGGTACAAGTCGTCCCCCGCTATGGCTACCAATCAGGTATCGGCCCCCGAAGGTAACCCTAGTTGTTTTATCGTTGACTCTCTGGAAACCCCTAGTTACAACAAACCAGTCAGCTTCATTGAGGTAACCTATTTCTCCCATTCCGGAGAAAAGGACACCTAGCCCCAGGGTCCCTCTGTCTCGGGGACAGGGGGAGGTAACCCCGGTGTCCATGAACTCAGACAGTCTAACTACTGTCTCGGACAGTTCTGAGTTCAATGTCACCGGGCAGGACTCCCTTGTGTCCATCCATGATATAATTTATGCTACCATGTCCATCTCCGGTGTCTGTGGCATAGAGGAGGAGCACGTTGTTAGTGCCCCCACTAAACCCCCGAGAATGGTTGACACCCAGACCTCCACAATGGCCTCCCCCTACATGAAAACCATAAGATCTAAAGTGGACCCATTACTCCATGTTAAAGATCCACCACACAAAGGTCTTGAGCTACGCCCCATTCCTGTCAGTGAATTGGCGGATCTTATGGCGGAAGTGATTAAGGATCCCCCGATGTCCAACTTCCGTGCCCCAGCCCGGGGGTACCTCTGGCGTCAGTGGAACTGGCGCAGCGTGTGGTTCCCGGCCCCGGCCCATTCGGCCATTGCACTCAACCGGCCGGCAAAAAACACCGAGGTAGTGCCGGAAACGCGCTCTAGAAGCCCACATTCCTCCCGTACCCCCCAAATCTCTATTTAGTGCAGGTTATAAGCCCCGTCATGGATAGAGAACTGAATATCTTTTCTCATAACACTGGTGACCTATCTAGCCACAAATTAGTTGAAATTAAACATTTTCTTGATTTAAATAATTTTACAGACATCCTGGCTATTCAGGAAACTAAATTTTCAGATCATAATGTTAAGAAAATCTCCGGCTTCAGAACAGCATTGAACAAGAGCTGTTGGAGGACAGCGCGCTCGACTTTTCTCGTGCTTGTTAGAGTTACTGGCATTTTTTGTCTAAAACAAAAAATATGGAAATTCCACAAAAACCACAATTTTTATAACAAAATGCATTAAAGTCAGCACATCAATAAAATTTATAAAAAAAAGTGACCTTGACCTCACCCACCCCATATGCAATCCCAAGCGAGGTCTCAATATAAGGCATCTATGTATGAAGTTTCATTAAAATATCTCAATGCATTCTTAAGTTATTGATCGGAAACCGTTTTTCTATTTTTAGTTCCAGTGACTTTGACCCCATCCACCCCATATGCAATCCCAAGCGAGGTCTTGATATAAGGTATTCATGTTTAAAGTTTCATTAATATATCTAATTGCATCCTCAAGCTTTTGAGCAGAAACCATTTTTCTATTTTAGTAACAGTGACGTTGACCTTGACCCTATATGCAATCCCAAGAGAGTTCTCGATATAAGGTATGTATGTATTAAGTTTCATTAAAATATCTCAATGCGTTCTTAAATTATTGAGCGGAAACCGTTTTTTTATTTTCAGTAACCGTGACCTTGACCCCACCCACCCCACATGCAAACCCAAGCGAGGTCTTGATACAAGGTATCTATGTAAAAAGTTTCATTAAAATATCTATATGCGTTCTAAAGTTATTGAGCCAAAACCGTTTTTCTATTTTTAGCAACGGTGACCTTGACCTTTGACCTGAAAATTAATAGGATCTTCCTTTCCTCTCAAGTAACCAGCATAGCAACTTTCATGATCGTAGGTCCAAGCGTTGTCTAGATATCGTGCGGAAACGAAATGGTCTACGGACAGGTGCAAAGCAATATACCCCCACTTCTAAGGGGGGCATAATAAGTGTAATAGATGCCTGCATATATTTTAACGGCATCATCAAAATTGATTTTACCACAAAGCTGTATACTTGTATGGATTTACAAAATGTAAAGAGAGACGCCTTTTTAAAAGAAGACAAGTTAACCTGTGCAGGACTGGAATCCACAACTGCCCGAACACAGACCATGCAAAACAAGCTTAATCTAACCACACAACGCCAATTTTGAAAATAATTGCTCTAAGGTCTCAAAAAACACATTAAATTTAACTATATCAAGAGAAAAGTCCAAATAATATGACGTTATGTTTTTGGATTTTCTTATGAAGTCTAAATTTTTATTAAAAAGAGAAACCAGTTTTAACATTTGTGTGTGTGTGTAATATCAACTCTGTGTAAATGCACAATCTTCATGTATATATGAAATTTATTATGCCCCTCTTCGAAGAAGTGGGGGCTATCTTGCTTTGCACCTGTCCTTCTGTCCGTTGGTCGGTATGTCGGTCGGTCGGATGGTCGGTCTGTCCGTAGACCATTTCGTTTCTGCACGATATCTAGAGAACACTTTGACCAACGATCATGAAAGTTGTTATGCTGGTTACTTGGGAGGAAAACACCTATACATTTTGAGGTCAACAGGTCAAAGGTCAAGGTCACCGTTGCTAAAATTAGAAAAACTGTTTCTGCTCAATAACTTGAGAACGCATTGAGATATTTTAATGAAACTTCATACATATATACCTTATATCGAAGCCTTGCTTGAGATTGCATATGGGGTGGGTGTGGTCAAGGTCAATGTGACAGTTTCTAAAAATAGAAAATGGTTTCCACTTAATAACTTGAGAACGCATCAAGATATTTTAATGAAACTTCATACGTAGATATCTAATATTAAAGACCTCTCTTGGGATTGCATATGTGGTGGGTGGGGTCCAGGTCCAGGTCCAGGTCACCGTTATTAAAAATAGAAAAACGGTTTCCGCTCAATAACTTGACAAGCATTGAGAGATTTTAATGAAACTTCATGCATAGATACCTTATATCAAGACCTCGCTTGGGATTGCATATGGGTTGGGTGGGGTCAAGGTCACCATTGCTAAAAAAAGAAAAACTGTTTCTGCTCAATAACTTGAGAACGCATCGAGATATTTTAATGAAACTTCATACATAGATACCTTATATTGAGACCTCTCTTGGGATTTCATATGGGGTGGGTGGGGTCAAGGTCAAGGTCACCATAACTAAAAATAGAAAAACGGTTTCCGCTCAATTACTTGAGAACGCATTGAGATTTTTTAATGGAACTTCATACATCGATACCATATATCGAGACCTCGCTTGGGATTGCATATTAAATTTTTTTTTTTTAAATTGCACATATTCACACCATGGCTGCATACATGTTTTACAAACATCTCTTGTCAGATATAAACTGAACTGCTAGTGTGTGTTAAATTATTGCATTACAATTGTGACAGAAACAAAATACAAGGCAAATAAAAAATTATCATTGTGTCGCGAAAAATATATATCAACAAAATGCAACCATGACTTTCTCTTTTAAGTTTATACGAGACAAAGCTGTCTGTCCCCACATCCTCATTTTGATGTGCCCGCAAGAAGTTCTTGTTACTAATGATATTATTTGTTACAAATGCCACCTGAAAGTATAAGTCCAGTGCCTACCATAGGATTTTTTTAGGCGTCCCCGTCCTGAGAGGGGGTGGGTTAGGGAGGGGTATCCCCTCCGTACGTCGATTTTTTTTGCGGCATGTGTCAAATGACCTTATCTGGTGCATTTTAGCTATTAAAATAAGACGTTTTAAATTTTTTGTAAAAGTTTAAACGCAATGAATAAACGAAACATCACCGTTTTAACGGCATACCTCGCCTTCTAAAAGCAAAAGTATTATCGTTGTTGCGAAACTGAAAGTAATGAGTTTTTCTGGATGTTTATGTCCAGTGCGCATCACATTCGCACAGTGATGTCATGTCCAAACCCACTATTCTCGTCGTTCTCCAATCTTTTGGTTACACTCGATCCACTGATGGAGCCTTTTTTATTTGATTAATTATGTTCATATGGGCATGTATTTAGTGTTTTAACACTGTTTTAATCGTTACCGCTGTTGAACATAGTACTGACTGGATAATTGGTGAATTGTAAAGATCTTGATTAAAATATATTTATATCATATACATGCTTTGTTTGTGCAAAAACGGTGGGAAAATTTCCTTGTGCACATCATGACTGGGCGTCAAATGTTAAAGACCTATATTTAGTAAAGCACAAGATCAGTACGCGCATGCTTTCCATGCGTGGAACGTGACATCGTGTTTCAGCAGACATTTCGCGCTCTTTTGTAAAAAACACGGGTTTTACATGGCATACATGTACATAAACGGACGTCTTGCTTAAAACAATTGTCTGTGAAATTCCGGAACAATTTGTCGATCTCAATCGGCACTCATCGTGTGATACCGTCAAAAACAAAAATCAGTGTCTCGGAAGTAAACGGACTTACCGAGCAAATAATGATATTCGTACTCGAAATATTTCGAAAATTTGAACGTTTCGTCCCCCATCGCTAAAAAAAAATAGTAATTATAATTTTTATTTTTTTTCACTTTCGGAAAATTTACGTTCGCTGCTTTTGTAAACCGTCAAATCAAAAAGTCCTGGTGTAAGTCAAAGTGTAAAATGGCCCATAATTTTGTCAAATTTCAAACCAGAGTTACCAAACTTGGCCTATAGGTTTATTTGAATGTGGGGAATGAATGTTTTAAGTTTGAATGAAATCCCTCAAGCCATTCCTGAGAAACTAGCTTACTGAAAAACTTTTACCTGGCTCGGACGCCGACGCAGACGTGAGTAGAACAGCTTGCCTTTTCTTCGAAAAGTTTATCTAAAAACCACTTTATTCTCTACTCTAATATTGCCGGAGGACTAGCTTTTTTTATGAAGGATAGTATAAACTATGAGCTAATTGGAGTGGATAACCCGTTAAAGGATGATGGTAGTATGGCCATTGAGGTGCTGGCAATCAAAGTTTACCATACTAAGAACCATCCACTAATATTGGCACTTGAGTATCTTAATAGCATCAGTCACCAACTTACGATAGTTAAAGGATCAATTATATTGTTTACACAAGGGACTTTAACACACACCACCCTGTATGGGGTTCCACACATACCACCATGGTCAAGCTGTGCTTGACTGGTTGGAAGAGCAAGACCTTGTGTTGCTTAATGACGGTTCGACAACCAGGTTTCACTCTACCGGGTCACTTCATGTATAGACCTTACCGTAGCCAGCCCCTCCTTGGCCAGTACTTCTGTATGGGAAACAGTCAATGATAATGTGGGGTCTGACCCCTTTCCACCATTGGTCACCCTGTGTGACACTGTTACACAGGAGGCCGGCACCAACTCCACTCAGATCAAATTTCTTCTCAAGGAGGCTGACTGGGACCGGTTTGGGAAGTAGTGTTCAGACCTCTCCCTTGCAGATGTCCACTCCCAGGACGTTCAACAGTTTTGTCAAAATTTAACAACGGCTACTCTATCCATGGCGGAGCTTAGCATTCCTGTCTCCTCTGGTAAGCATAAAACAAAAGGTCAATGCATTGGTGGAGTCCCGAATGTGCCAAAGGATTGGAAAAAGGCACTAAAACAACTAAGGAAAAACCCTGCTGAGCACACTATTCAAAATTATACGTCTCTCGAAAACAAAGCAAAGCAGGTTATTTGGGCAGCTAAAAGAGAAAATTTAAAACAGTTCTGTAAAACAACAGTACTTTATAAACATAATACTTTGAACTTTTGGCAAAAAATTTAGAGACTGAAAGGAATTTCAAGAAAACCTGTACCGCTCCTTAAACATCAAGGCGAAATTGCCACTAACCCCAGAGACAAGGCCCAATTTTTTGACAAACGCTGTTTCTGTTTCTAGTGACTCAAATTTACCTTCAGAAACTTTGGACAACCAAATACATTTCGAGTCACACAATAAACACATTTTGAACGAGCCTGGGGACAATTGTACTCCATTAAACATTCCATTTACACGTTCAAAACTTAAAAAAGGCAATTGGCACCAGGAAGGACTCCGCCACGGAACCAGACTCAATAAACTATGCACTGTTTAAACATATGCCAGACATTGCACACTTAACGTCTGGCTAAAATTGTTAACACTGTTTACAGCGCGGGGACCATACCACAGGAATGGAAGCAGGCCACTGTGATACCTATTCCAAAACTAAATAAGGACCATAACGATCCAAAATCTTATCGTCCAATAAGTTTAACATCTCATGCAGGCAAATTATTAGAAGTAATGGTTAAAAACAAATTAGAACACTTATTGGAATCAAAACATATTTTGAACCCCTTCCAGTCTGGCTTTAGGAAAGGGCGTTCCACTATAGATCAGCTAGCACGTCTTCAAAATGACATCATCTTTGCAAAAAATCGAAGGAAATCAGTATTAGCAATATTTTTAGATTTGACCGCCGCCTTCCATTTAACCTGGAACTTTATAATTCTTAAAAAGCTGATTATGGTATCAAGGGAAACTGCTTCCATTATATAAGGGCTTTTCTGGAAGGTCGAAAGATACAGGTAAAGTTTGATGGAGAACTCTGTTGAGGCCATAACTCAAAGAGGTACCCGCCAGGGGTCTGTCATCTCCCCCTGCTGTTCTCCATCATTGTAAATGACCTGCCGGATACCGTGAACACCTAAATGGACATATTTCAGTTTGCAGATGTTTCTGCCACCTGGTTAATGGGGTCCAACCTGTCATCCCTCAAAAGAAGACACAAGCAGGGCTGGACTCCATTTAGAAATGGGCCACCAAATGGGGGTTTAAAATTTCACAGGCTAAAACTATAGGTGTACTGTTTGGCAACCAAAGTAATCACCCATTTGGACGTATATATAGGCGGCACCAAAATTGTTTTTCAAAAATGTGTGAAATTCTTAGGAATGTGGTAAGATGAGAGACTTACCTTCGCTCACCACATTAAATATTTGGCAGAAAGGTGCGAGGGACCTAAATTTAATGAGAATGCTAAGAGGCACAGGTTACGGGGTCAGATAAAAACAGCCTCTTGCTTCTCTTCAAGTCCCTCATACGTCCAAAAATAGATTATGGCGCTAAAATTTATAACTGTGTCATGCCAAACGCCCTTAGGATCCTTGACACCATCCAGAATAAGGCCCTTAGAATAGCCCTGAGAGCCCTGCCCCGTACTCCAATTAGCATGCTCGAGGAGGAGGCAGTGATCCTGCCCCTCAAGCTGCGCGGACAGCAGCAGACTATCCAATATTGGGCCAGGGCCCAGACCAGGTGCGGCTCAGGCCCGGTAAACAAGGTTATCAGGACCGGCGCCCAAACACAGTACCCTTTTGGGGCTAGTACCAAGGACTTGCTGAGGCGTGCCAGCCTCGATAAGGTCTCAGTGGCAGATTTGAGGCCCTCTTTGACGTCCCCGTGGACCCTTCATCTGGTCAGTGTCGACATTTCATTATCTAACAAGTTAACGAAAGCTGACCCTCCGCACCTCGTGAGGGCAGAAACTGAATTTTTTATTAATACAAAGTTTGCTGAGCATCTAAAAATTTACACGGACGGCTCAAAAGACCCTAACTCCGGAAAGTAGTCTTCGCATGTGTTATTCCTTAAAAAAACCTCAAAAGAGTACATAGACTCAGCAACAATTTATCAATCTATTCAGCCAAACGTTTGGCAATGAAGTGCTGGATCTTGGTTAATAAACCAGCTAAAACTGCTATTCTCTCTGACTCCTTATCATCACTTGAGTCTCTGAAATTAGGGAATAGCAGATCTAGGCCTTATCTTTTACAAGAAATTTTGGCTCTACACACACAGTGCCTAGAAAAGTCATTATTAGTCACTTTAGCTTGGTGTCCAGCACATGTCAACATTGCCGGTAATGAGATGGCGGACAGGGAGGCAAAGGAGGGCCTCAATACACCGGTGGTGGATGTGGGAGTACCACTAGCACCCTCGGAGGTCTATTCACTGGCCAGAAAATTTGTACTTGGGGAGTGGCACAAGTTGACCCCCGGTGCATCTGCACATGGCCATACATTCCATAGATCCTCCAAGGTTCTCAGGCACCCAGATGTTTATTTCACCAGTATTGTACTGGATAGGTGCATAACTCATCTTATAATGGGTGCAACACTCTTGCCAGGTACCTTCGGCAAGTATGTTCTGGGACTTGATCCCAACTGCACCCAGTGCGGGAAACCCTTCACCGCTGTTCATCTGCTGCTGGAATGCCACCAGTTTGACAGTCCAAGAGCAGTTTACTGAAAATGCTGTTCCCTTTAACCCAAAAACAATTTTAAACCCTGGTGGGCCAAACAGGAGACTCTACTACAGAGTCCTTGCCACCCATCTCTTGGACTGTCAGATCACTGACAAAATATAATTTTCTATGGGGGGCCTGTTGTGATAAATAACTCAAATTACTTACCCATTTATTACCATAATTTGTGCATCTTGATACATACAGTACAACTCACGCAAAACCAACAAATTCCTCGATCCGCGGAGTTTGGTGACAGCGAGTCTACGCAGAGTCGACTCAGCATCGACAATTGTAGCCGCGTCTGTTTGCAGAATCACTCTGCATCTGTTCGCTGAGGCACTCCGAATAGGTTCGCCGCGGCATGATGCCGAGGCAACCAGCGTATCATATTATTAAATAATTCAATTATATATCGAAACAATTAATTAATTTTACTGTGTTATTGTTTTCAAAATTCAGTACATGTAAAACAGTCCGTTATTCGATTTGAACCCGTTTCTCAAGTGAAAGCATAAAATTTACATTTGTTATGTTGTTGTAGTTGTGGTATGATTATTTTATATGGTAAAATTATGTGATAATAAAATATTTTGATTTTAACACCGGCTCACAATTATTGTATTGTTATAAGTGTTCATTATTTGATAAATTTATGTGACGTAACAATTATGGATTTTCGACACCAACTGCTAATAATCACTTAGTAGGCCTAGCTTATAGTTCTTTGTTCCGAATTATTATTAAGTTCAAATGATTTATTTCAAAGTCAAGTTTATTGCATGAAACAATTTACAATGTTTATAGCAGTACATATAATAGGCATGTCTAATTTTCATAGCCTCCATTTGTGTACCCGATGCATTTTTTAATTGACATATGTTTGCTTGTCTTTTTAGATGCCGAGGACGCAAGGAAGCCGTTTTCGCACCTAGCTTAGGATCCCCCAACTGGTGGATTCATAATTACGTGTTGTTTCTGCTATCATGTTTGAGCTGAGATTATTGACAGTTTGAAGCCACATCAAGAACCAAGAATTGATTGTGCCAATAACTTTTGAGTGTCGTTCTGTTAATTGATGCTGTGCCAATTATCTCTTAATTATAACACATTGTTTGAACATGCCTATATGTACTCCTTTCGTTTTGCTCATTTATATACTGTTACATTCGACTCGACTATATATAGCTTTGCATATATAGCAGTTACCTGTGAATTATAGCTAAATATGTATATAATACAAGTGTTCGTTGTTATTTATAGTTGTGGATATATTTGTGTGTTGTGAGGAATTATTTGTGTACGGTGTGCAAGATGACTCTGCGACAGCTGCTGGCAACGGAGACGTTGTTCTTCCTTGTGCAGTTCTTGGAGGACAAGAAGTTCCAGGTTCGATCCAGAGACAACATAAAGCATGCCGGCGAAGTAAGGCTCATTTTACCTTGCATTGATGTACATGATTAATTTAGTAAAATAAACAACTAATTTCAAATAGCAAATATATGGAATTTGCAAATTTTAACTGTATGTGCACATAGGCACATTTAACTAGACCTTTGCTTAATCCGCTACAAATTTACTATTTATAATCCGAATAACTAGACCTTTGCTTAATCCGCTACAAATTCACTCTTTATAATCCGAATTTCTCCAAACGTTTGAAGAACAAAAATAAACATATTATGCTTCGATGTTTTTAATTTCATTTTCATTAAAAAAAAGACAGAATAAAACATCAAAACAAAAATTCGCAAAATTCAGTAAAGAAGGAAAGTCGTTAAATACTAAATAAATAGCAAATTTACCATAAAAATAATCCCAGTACTTGGAACGCTGGTACCTATTGCGCACGTGGGTTTTGTATTAGGCATTCTTAGTTAATTATAAATGTTTTTTGGGTAGTAGTATCGTTTGATTATAAATGAGTCTATTGTCTGTTTTGACCCCTTAGAGCACGAGGAAATATCACTGATTCTGAATTATACAGTCAAAACTCGTTATTTCGAAGTCATCGGGACCAGAGAAAATACTTCGAAATAACGATTATTCGAATTAAACATTTCTAGATTTTCTTGAGAAAAAAAAAGTTGTTGTAAAAATCGCATAGTTATATAGTAGAGATGCGGTTACACTACACACTTTAATTGAACTTAAAAAAAACAACTAATAAATATGATAACTTGATGTACGTGAGTTTATTTGTATAAAATTCCTCAGCGATCGTTTTCTTTGACTTTACATCACGCTCCACTTCCATGATGGCACCATACTTTACGTGGTAGGTTTTAGATGTATGGTGTCGTTTAACGCCCTTCCCTGCTGCCAATCCGGATATCCTCCCGGGTTGGTTACCGGGCCCTTCTCCAGATTGCTTGGCAATAGGATTGATGTTTTCTGTATTTATTACTGCTTCTGACATCGTGAATATTAGCGCAAGTAAATATGAACCGATGATCTGACAAATTCAAGTCTAACTTAAATACAGAAACCTAATGATTGCTCAAACGTTTTGACATCCGTTTTTGCAATTCAGTCTTGTTAAAGCAATAGCTTGCCACGCTTTAATTATACAAACACAAAAGCTTGGTTTAATCGATTATTAACTCCGGAAAGGTGTGAAAATCAAGCAGAGTGCAAATGCTGTCACAGCTGATACGGTTAAGGTAAAGGTGTGAAAATTATCTCCATCTCTATTATCAACACTTCGAATTAACAATTGATAAATGCACTGAAAAACTGGTGTTGGGACTGGATTAATGGGTTCGAAATAGCGATAATTCGAATAAACGGAGTTCGAATTAAACATCAAAATTCTAATTAAAATATGAAAGAAAAAATCGGCACCGAAAAAAAACGTCGAAATAACGAGGAATTCGGAATACCGGTGTTCAAAATAACGGTGATTTACTGTACATTTATTAAAATCTGTGTACGATGGGGCGATGCAAAATTTGAAACCATGCAATTGTCATTTTTACATTCAATTCACTTAAAATAAGGTACAGTTGAAAGTGCCCATGATTGTAGATATATTTTAGTTCAAACAAGTTATGACGTTATTAATCTAGTGACACAAAAAAATAACACTTCAGTGGCTGTTGTAATATGTATGAATGTGTATGACGTAACACTTATTTACACTTAAAGTTTTTATACAACGGTGTGCGAGTTATTAATTTAGTCAACGAACAAGTTACCTAAGTTTACTGACTCTACAGCGATGAGATGGTGTCTGCATTTTTTTATTGTATATGTCAGAATAATGCTCAATATTGCACTGTGAACTAAATAGCAGTTTTCAAATTTTAAGAATGTATACAAAGTAAAATCTCATTTTAAATGATAAGTTTTTACGTAAAATGAACACCTGGTAATTTGTGTTAACAAACCAACGACCATATGGAGTTTGCATGTTATAATTGTATGGACCAGAATATATAATGCAAGACCTACTGTGCATGAAATAGGCATTTTCAATTTTTGAAAATGTGTACAATACATAGCACTCATTTAAACTTCCAATGTGCGTGTTTTAATTTACTAAAACAAAAAAACGTTACATTGACTGACTGACTTTAAATAGCGATTACATTTTAAATGGAGAATTTACTAGAATAGTCCTGAATAATGGTGGATATATTAATAAGTCATCACAGTCCACAAAATATTTGTTTCTTTTTTACATTTGAAGCATGCATAAGAAGCAACACCTTTAACTAACACATTAATTTTTTTTTTAATCTGATAACCTAGATGGAGTTTTACAGAACAATACTAGATATATTAATTAATATTGACATGAAATAGCCGTTCTCATTTTTGAAAGAATGAGTACACTCGCTTATCTGACTGGCGGCAAAACAGACCGTGCATCGTGCATATTTTAGTTGCATGGAACAGAATAATGCTAGATGCTAGCTGTAGTGTCGATGCAATGGTAGTTTTCCATGAAGAAACAGACAATGGTATGCGTGTTATTAATTTAGTAAAACAAATCAAGACACATTTTAAATGACCTATAAATCACAATAAATAAGATTCTATTTGCTGATTTTAATTAATATTAGTAATTGTTACTCTTTACGAAATAGTAGTTTTCAAGTACGATATAACACTTATTTTAACATAGTTCATGTTTTTATTTTTAAATACCAGAAAAGTGTTCGCAATTTGTACTACGTATGAATATTTTGATATATATATATTTTTTTTTTCAGTTATTTAATTTAACGAAGACGGTAATTTTACACTTATCATTTTGTCTATAACAACTTCGACTAATTAAAAGTAATATTTTGACAGGTGTCAATTTTCGATGTTGACAAATTATAAATATTGTTAAAACAGTAAATTCTGTCCTACTGAATTGCATATTGTTTAGTTTTTCCATTTACGTCCAAGTTTATCGTGCCGCTAATGCATAATCAAAATCGCAAATCTGAGCATAATTATGTTTCCTACAATGTATCTGGACGTTGTTTCTACAGTCCTGTATGACTCCATATATATTATAAGCTACATGTGTAAATTGTATGAAGAAAATAACAACAATCAAAATTCAATATTTTAATAAATACAGTAAATTTATTATACATGATTACAAAGTCAATAAAGGAATGTATATGTATGCGCTCATTAAATACGCATGTAATCATTTTGGTCACATGCGTAATGTACTGCAGTGGTTCAGTTAAAATGCACAATACTACTAAATAGTAATTAGCAAACAATTTAATGCAGTTCTATGACGAGACTTGGCGTCCACGTTTTAGTAAATACGATTTACTAGATAATGAGGAGTGTAGCTTTTGCACGGGTTTCCTCATCATTGTCCAGTAGATTTTGAATGAAGTTTATCGATTTTGCTTTGGACTCCTTTCTAAATATTCTATTAGGCGTATCACCGGTTGCACTGCCGTTCATTTTAATGCAAATTGGTACAACCTTGTACATGTGGTCGATGTACAGGTTGCACTGATCTACAGTCATGTGGAGTTTCCAGAAAGATTCAATAGCCTTTACCAGTTCATCCTTAGTTCTGGGTTCACTTTTTGACACATGTGACTTAAGCTGATTCAAAACCATCTCGATTGGATTTCCGGACTCTGTGCTGGCCATTTCGGGTTTTTAATTCCATTTTTTTCCATGAAATCCATTGCCATTCGCGAACGATGTTTTGGATCATTGTCCGGTTGAAACCTATGTTATATGGGGAATGTAGAGCGAATAAAAGGCACTTAGTTATCACCTAAGATTGAATTGGTATAAAATTCTGAGTCCATAATGCCTTCAAAATTGTAATTTTCGTTGGTTCACGTCGACTTATCCCTGCCCAAACATGTAACTTCATTGGGTGTTTGGGCCTGGGCATGCACTTGTTTACTGACTGTATAGGCCTGTAGGACGTCCGTTTGTTGGAATGTAACTGAATGGTAGATTGGTCTGTGAAGATAACGTTGTCGAACGTGTCGTTAACCTTAAGAAGACTCTCACAGAAAGCTTTTCTTACGACCTTGTTCACTTCGCTTACTAGCTGTGCATACCTAGGAGTTGCACTTGTAAACCCAGCGAGCTTAATGGCGCGTTTTGTAGTCGACAGACTGAATGCCGCTCCTCCTTCAGCCAACTTGTTATGAATGTCCGTACTACTAACATTAGGATCATGGCTGAATGTTTCTCTGATTAAATCAATGTTACATTGAAACAACTTCTTAGGTGTCCCTGTATCATGACGTACATTAATTCCTACATATAAAAATCGTCCACTTTCGTACGATCTAATCCAGTAATTCACCTGATTCCGGGAAATAACTACATCTTTACATCCTAGAGTTGAAATAATACGCTTAGTTGAATTCCCACATCTGTACAAAGATATAATTTCAAGTTTTGATTTAACATCAAGTCCCCATTATACAATGTAATGCGCGAACGTATGGACAGAATTGTGAGGAAAAGTCTGTATATAGGCGAATAGAAGTGACATGTTTAATGCCAAGTTGATGACACGTATGTCTGGTATAAATTAACCTGTATAATCCCAACCTTGGATGCGGCATGAAATACCAACATTCCAAGTGTCAGTTTTATGACGAAACATAAACTTGTTTGATGTCAGAATATACCTTTATCTATATTAACTGATAAAACAAATCATGCATATTGGTACTACGACCTACATAAACAAGACCAGGCAGTAACCTGTTATTACCCTCTCAGCCATGTGTTATTTATATAATATGCTATTGGAAATGTTGGGATTCTTGCTTATATAACATTTTAACTTCTAATGTGATTTTTTTTAAAGCGGTCACATTTTAAAAATAGATTTTATAAACAATGTGATTTAGTTTGGTATAAAATAAATATGAAAATGAGAGATCAAGTCTTTACTCTTTGTTCTGTTTCTGCTCTTAAATTGTCGTATCTTTGTCACACTTTAATGTGTAATTTAGTACATGTTGTTTAATTATATATAACGGTACATATATTGGTCTTTAAGATTACCAATGTTTCATTGTTACGTTACTATCACTTTGTATCGATGTGTTGTCTAATGAGATACCTTATAAGATAAATAAAGGAAAATAAAGAGATTATTATTATTATTATTATACAGATTGAGATCGATCAGGACTACAATGTTCGGTGGGGAACTGCCAAGCAAGTTGCGCGAGCAACTGTTCTTGCCTGGGGACAAAAGAAAGACATGGAGAATGAAATGCAGGTCAAGGTCAATGCGGCCTCGTCAGCCCCGACGAAGAAATGGAAGGCTAAGGAGCTGGCCAACACCAAGGCCATGATTAAAAAAAAGGCGAAAGTTGTTCCGTTGGGTCTCCACCAAGGGAAGACGACCAAAACGACCATTCACAATGTGCCACAGCCACCATGGAACGACCAGCCACCACACCCACCACCGAAAGACCGGCCGCCACACCCGAAACCGAAAGACCAGCCGCCACACCCACCAACGAAAGACTATGGACACACACGATAGAAAAACTTCTTTTCACTCGCCCGATCAGTTCGAACCAGCTGCCACACCCACCACCGAAAGACCAGCCGCCACAACAGACACCAAAAGACCAGCCACCACACCCGCCACCAAAAGACCAGCCGCCACACCCGCCACCGAAAGACCAGCTGCCACACCTACCACCAAAAGACCAGCCGCCACACCCACCACCGAAAGACCAGCCACCACAGCAGAACAGAATTTGCCTCTCCACAGGAGACAAGTACCCAGGTAAGGAGGGTTGCCACACCGATGGAACCGCTAGGACTTTCTCACATACTGGTACTGCTCAACCGAATAGAACAGTGTATGAAGGAGCAGATGAGGACACTAAGTACCATGGAACGCTCTGTAGTAACCTTGAGCAAGCGCCTCACTGCCCTGAAGGCTCTGCAAAAACGCCTCAACTGTGTGATTTGCCAGCAGCGACGTCAGCCACTGCAGCCAATAAACAACTGTGACAACATCGGGGCACCAGACGGAAACCTTGTCAGCATGGCCACAGTGGCAGCCATAAACAGAGAGGCCAACAACGAGGCGCACTTCGCCTGCCTCCTCATGCCACACGTGTTCCCAGAGTTATTTTGGGGCTGACAAGACGCGATTCCTATACAACTGGCATGGGTTGGCAGGAAAGCAGTCGTTGGACGCCACCCGAAAGGCGTACGTGGAAAATTTTACCAAGTTTTTTTACACCGAGGCTAGATACGCGACAGGATGGGCGGCTGTCATTGGGCGGATCAACTAACGTCTTAGAAGAAAAAGAAAAAAAGAAGCAAGCGATCCAGCAAGCTGGAGTGTCCGGCACCCAAGAAACAAATGAAGGAGTGTCTGTCGAAGGTGACAACAGAGACGTAGTGTTCGAGGATGACCTCACTGACTTCACTTATTTTGATGTAAATGTAGTTGTGAGTTTTGCTTTACGTTTGTATGTTGCTTTGTCTTCTTAAATGTACTCTGCAAACTGTAATTTTGTAATAAAGAAATTTGCATTTAGCTACGTATATATCAATTATTTAATGCCGTGTATGATCTGCTTTATCCTTCACTGCAAGTATAAAAAACACAAACTGTCAGCCACACATTTTGAGCTCTGAAACTGAAACAGAAATTAGTTAAGCAGTATGCAAACCAAGAAAAAAAACACTAGTTTACTAAGCATACAATGCTTTAATGCTTATTAATAGCAAGAATACTATGAGGTACTTCGTTGGGAATTGTACAGACAATCACACAGCAGTAACAATTACGATGCATTTTTGAAAATTAAATGCACGTTTCTTGAAAATTATAATAAGTAAAAACGATGTTTAAACAATTCAAATATATGAAAAACATGCGCTAGGTAGACGTTTTAGTTACACATTATACATGTATATAGTGCACCTGTAAAATTTCTACTCGGTGTTCCGCCGCGTGAACGGACATGGCGTCATTCCGCGGATCGATTCCGAGCCTGAACAGATGCGGCAGCATACCGTGGATCGATGCCGAGTGCCTCGGTGATAAGCCGCGGAAATACATGATGCGGACTCTAGAGTAATTTCGCGAATAAAAGATCTGTCCGCGGCATAGCCGAGGGATTTGTTGGTTTTGCGTGAGCTGTACTGTACACACCCTTTTCAATGTTACTAGGTCTTAAACCTTTTCATCTTTTCATATGTATAGTGCACCTCACAAAAATGGAGTGTTTTGCTACATATATTCCCTTCCCGGGTACAAATATCAGCATTTTGTACTTCTTCTACATATATCTTGACCTTTTATTTACCATTTTGGCAGTGTTTTCCCCTATTTATTTCATCAGCATGTCCATTCAACATGCAACTAGACTTATTGGGTAAATAACATCATGTTTACCCTTAAATACCTTTTTTCTCCCAAATTTGGGATAATACTCAGCTTAATACTGAATTTGCAGTCAAAGGGAAGCAACCCTAAGAGGTTTAATTTACCTGATTTTACAACTGTTTTACAGTAAAAGGGAGACTACTCCTGCTTCTAAATATTCTGTATGTATATCAATACTCTTTTTTTATCCCTTATACCACCTAAGGGAGACTAGCACAGCAAGCACTCCATGTCCCTAACTAGGACACACAGGCTGCCCATAGTCTACACTCACTGAGCCGCGATGGTTGGAAAGGGAGGTGCCATCACTCCTATATATTGCTCCTTTCTTTTAAATCATGCGGTGAAATGCCCTGGCCTTTCCGACCAAACCCAACCTGCTGGACTTTGGTTCCTTTATTTTAAGAACGTTTCCTTCCAGTAAACACGTTAGTGTACTTACATTTTTTTTTAGAGTTTTCATTAAAGCCCGTCTTAAAGCAGCTTTTAACGTATATGAAAGGATGGGTTAATTCACTCTTTTAACTACAGTATAGTCTGTTTGTGAGCAGAGCAGTTTTAAATGTCCATATCTTGTTTCTCAATGGCTTATTACATACATTTTGTATCTAAAATTTTATTTTATTCTTAACAAGAATTATCACATGAGTGACGGATATACCCCCACAATATGGCCTTGTCACAAAACTATGGCATCCATTCGAAACAAATGGACAGGGAGAGAATGCTTTAATTTGTAAATGGCCAACAGTGTATTTGGAAAAATTTAATTTCAATAGGAGCCATAACTCTGTCAACATTTAGTGGTTTGTAACCTAAGTTGAACCTGATCTGTATTTTATGATGTTACACCTATGTACCAAAATGTATTTAAATATATGAAGCCTTTCATGAGTTATTGTCCATGTTTTTTCGGGAATTTAAGTCAAAAAGGGGCCATAACTGTCAAAATTTAGTGGTTTGTAACCAAAGTCGAACTTGACCTGTATTTTATTATGCTACACAGGTGTACCAATATTATGTAAATATGTCAAGCCATTGATGAGTTATCATCAGGAAACCATGTTTTAAGGGAATTTAAGTCAAATAAAGGGCCATAACTCTTTCAAAATTTAGTGGTTTGTAACCAAAGTCGAACGTTGCCCATATTTAATGATGCTACACATGTATAGCAAGAATTATTTGAATACGTCAAGCCATTCTTTGAGTTATTGTCCGGAAATCATGTTTTTAGTAGGGATGGGACCGAATATTCGAATATCGGATAATATTCGAATATAAAAAAACGAATACGAATATTCGATTTTCAAATTTATTTAAAGAACAAAATTTCTTTAAAAATCATTTTGTTTTTTTCCAGTTTGATTGCAAAGTTAACATGAATTCCAGTCATATTTCCTGCCTAGCAGGTGGGCGGAGGCAATGTAACATTTTTACAACACATGCCAAACATGTCCAATTAACGATAATTGATAATTGGCAGGGGGCCACGTCTTTAAAAGGGCCGCAAATTAACGGTTTGTAGGAGGCGCGAATATGACGCATTATATCCACAAATAACAAAACTGGGCCATGTTGTGATAACGGTTTCACAGTTAGCACAAGGCGAACATTGTTGTTTATTATCCTTAAGTGACATAAGCAAAGTTAACATGAATTCAAGTTGTATTTCCTGTCTAGCAGGTGGGCTGCGGCAGTGTAATGTTTTTAAAACACATGCAAAATATGTCCAATTAATGACAATTGATAATTGGCAGGGGGGCCACGTCTTTACAAGGGCCACAAATTAACGGTTTGTAGGAGGCGCGAATATGATGCATTGTATCCACAAATAACAAAACTGGGCCATGTTGTGATAACGGTTTCACAGTTTGCACGAGGCGTACATTGTTGTTTATTATTCGTAAGTGACATCTATATGGTTAACTTGGTTACAGTAAATTACAATTACTCTCTAAGTAAAGCAATCAAAATGAATCCATTATCAGCCAATCAATTTCTTTAACAAAATTTGCATGATCTGGTCAATCTTAATATACGTCACTTGTAAATTATTCTCCATTATATCAACACTGTATATTATACAAGTCTTTATTAATAAACAATGCCACCATCACGTGCTTGGAAGTACTTTACTCGGTCATTAGACAAAACCCAGGCAACGTGTAATCTGCACAGCAGATACAAACTCCATGGTTCTGAAAAAAAAAACGGAACGAGTAACAAATTAATTAACAATACATTTAACAATATCTGACATTTCTTTATATCTGCCCAACACTCACTAGGTTATATCGCTCATATACCACTGAAACAAGGTAAAACAACTATGTACACGTAGTATACATATTTCGGACAGGTAAATATTCGGACAGGGTGCCGTATATAGTAGTATATAGTAGTATTTACAAAACGAATATTCGAATATATTCGAATACTTTAAACGAATATTCGAATATTGATTTCAGTATTCGGTCCCATCCCTAGTTTTTAGGGAATTTTAAGTCGACCATAACTGTTAAAATTTAGTGGTTTGTAACCAACATTGAACTTGAACTGTATTCTATGATGTTACACATGTGTACCAAAAATTATTTGAATATGTCAAGCTTTTCTAGAGTTATCCCGAAACCATGTTTTTCGGGAATTTTAAGACGAAAAGGGGCCATAACTCTGTCAAAATTTAGTGGTTTGTAACCAACATCGAACTTGACCTGTATTCTATGATGTTACATACGTGTACTAAAAATTATTTGAATATTTCAAGCCTTCCTTGAGTTATCATCCGGAAACCAAAAACCAACAGACCGACAAGCTCACTCCTATATACCCCCCCTCTTTAACTTCGTTTGTGGGGGTATAATTGTGAACTGCTTATGGCTCATTCTATTTGTCAGAACCAGTAGTACACCTAAACCTGGTTCTTCATTTAATTTCAGTTTTTATTGTCTAAATTATGTTTGTTTTTCTAATCTTTCTTATCCAGATGGCATCTTCTCAAAACCCTGGTCTCTACAGCCGCCGTGCCAGCTTGTGTCCCTCCACACTCTTCAAATCCATCCTATATTCTTACCCTCCATTTAAGTTTTTTACCCCACCCGGTGGCTAACTACCTTTTTAACTATGCCAGTATAAATACTTTGTACATATTTATGGTGTAAATACATTGTTTTGTTATTTTTAACAGTTTAGTGCTTTTATTGTGGCTCTGAAAACGTGCCCGTCGCGCAGAATACTTTTTAGTTTTGTTCTTTTTAACAGCCCCCGAGGTGGGGAGCCAGAAATCTAAAAGTTACATTGGATATTGTTAGGAAAAGCTGTCTAGAATCTTCTTTTATACATACATTAACCGACAGGGTCTCAAGTTGGAGCACTGAAGGCTTTATTCCCTGTCAGCAAGTGTGAACAATTGTCAAAATCTATTTTTCTTCTTTATTATTGCACAACATCCATATTGTGCAGTACACGTGTACATATCAATATTAATAATGTTGTATATACTGTAAAATACCCATGTTTTATTTATTATTATTTCTTTTAAACAGAGAATTATATATTCTCTATTGTATATTAATATGTCTTTAGGCTAAGAAAAATTGATCAATTGTTTCTCAGGCACTTTTTCCAAAAATCAGGAGGGAGGGCGAATTTGTTATTTATTTATTTTTCTCCTCTTCTTTTCTATTGGCACTATGTAATAGCTTATTAAAACAAGTAAATTAAGTGCAGATTAAAGACAATTTCAAGTTTTAATAAGAACATAAGCATCCCTTTTGATAAAATTCTAAATATACATTTATTAATCAAAAATGGTCATTTAATGGAAGCTGACATAAAAAGGCAATCAATTTGAATGTTCATAATTAACGCGAGTGCCTTCAAATTGATATACCATCAGCATTACTCTTATTTATAGAATTTAACTTTTCGTACTTCATATTTTCATAACTGTCAAAAATAGGAATTACTTTTGCAATTAATCACCAATAATTTTTGGAAAGGAAAATCAACACTTGGCAATGCAGCTGACATTTTTGTTTGTTTCCAAAGGACTTGTATTGACACAGTTTTTCTTCAAAACTATGGAATTCTAAATATTACACAAGCAAAAGCATCTACGAAACAAAAGTTAACAAATAGACAATATTCATAACGGTTCATATGACTTGACGTTTAATTTTAAGCCGCTGTCCTTGGGATGTAAATCAATACATCGTAATTTTAGTAAATAGTTCTTATGAATTTTTATGGTGTTTATTCGTCCAAAATCTGTTTCTTATTTACGAAAGGCATTGTTCAAAAGCACTTGGTATGAATGGAATATACTGTAATATACATGCTGGTTTACCCAAGAGTCATCACCAGTTATCGCATACAGAAAATAGACGATAGCAAGTTACCAAAATGTTAACAATTCACAGATTTCAATGGTTTTTAGCTGGATTTTTCAACAAAAAATCTCGGCTTATAGATTAGCGAACACCGGTCGGTTGGGCGGGCGGGCTTTGTGATGTCGTTAACAATTTGCGTTGAAGTTTTGTATTCCTGTCATATTTTCAAAAGTTGTTGGTAAATCTTCATGAAGCATTACAGAAATGTTCCATGGATGGTCCTCTACGAAACCTGTGAAAATGGTTCCGCTTCACTGCACAAGATGGCCACCAGAGCTAAAAATAGAATTATGTCTAAACGCCGTTTTCTTCTAAACCTATGCAGTCTGCGCGAAATGCTTTTGAAAGTACAGGCCATTCGGGCTTGTGGGTTAAGAAATTTCATAGGCCGGAATGAAAATCTACAGGCCCGAAGCAGTTTAGAAAAATTTATTCATAAAACAACGGATTAACATGTTTTATGTTCATTTAGACAACAATCATTTCAATTTGAATGTGTCCTGTATTTCAATAGACAGAACACTTCGTCTTCAGTCATTTCCATATCTTCCGATTCATCCTCAGAAGACTCGTCAATGCTCTTTCCCTGAAATTGTGTATAATAAATTAATGTACAGTACACACTATCTTATTCTATACATTACAGTACTGTTTATTAATGGACGATTCACTAAAGAGAAAAGTTAACCGGGAGATATTACAAGAAAATTATTACCATGTCTATGTCACAGCAGTCCCCAGTGGCTGTCTGGTCAACATCTACCTCGCTCGGGCCAGGGCTGTCATCAACATCGTCAACACTGCCCTTCTCAATAATGACCACATCATCGTCCACTTTTCTCTTCCCCGTGTAACTAAGGTGCCTTCCACCAGCACTACTTGTCTTGGGTAAAACAAAAATAGCAATGAGTGATGCAGCTAGATAGTATGAAATCGTACACTAGGATGCCAAAACGTTAATGTATGATATTTTAAAATATGTATTATAAGTGTTAACATGTATATTTTAGTTTACACAACATGTTAAATGTTTTTTTAGTGTGTTAAGTTATTGCAAATGTGTCATGTGTTTGTAATTACCATCCAGTGCCTAATAGCAGGTTCTGGGTCGAATTCCTTGACACTTGGTGATTCCATGTGGATGTGGAGGAGATTATTTAGGGTAGCTGTGTTCATCCTACCCCGACGCTTCGTTTTGATCAACTTCATGGCACTGAACGTCACCTCATTTTTCACTGACGTTGGGGGCAGGGCTAGCAGCAGATCAATCACCTTCAAGGCCTTGGGTACATCCTTGGTGGACATCAACCTGAATATCTCAGGCCACGTGACGTTGTCTAAAGAAGCTGGGTATCTGAATGATTATATAGATTCAACATTGAAATACCGGTAGGATCATTTTTCAATTAGTAAGATCATTCATATCATTAGTTCATCAAATGATGTGCATGTATTTAAAGCCATATTGATTTTAAATTATCTTACTCTTCATAGATCAGGTTTCTCATGAGTTTCCATTCTGTCAGGATGTCATCTCTGGGGTCAACTAGTACCTCTGCAAAGTGGTCAGCAATCAGCATCACTGTATCATTGCCAAATGCTGCAACATTATGTTTAAATTAAATAGTTTGTAATAAAATAGTAATAAAATTTGTAATAAAATTTATGTTGAATGTTAACCCGATTTTCTACTTTCCAGATTGGTTGAGTCAACCATAATAAAATATTTATACACTTTAAAGTTTTTCTCTATGCAACAAAGCGAAAAGGTATTTGAATAAAGTGTATCCACGATTATCGTATTAATAACTTAAAAGTATAAATCTTTCAGCGCAATTGAATACATGTTCACCTAATTTAAAAACATAAACAAATACTGCATAAACACTCAAGCAATAAAATAAATCAATGCACAAGAACTTTGAACGGCAGCAACACGCTGAATATGTGAACCCAACAACATAATTACATTTGGCATTGATATGATCTTTACAAGGCCAATTGGACAGGTCAGATATTTTGGTAGCTTCAACCACAGGGCTAGTTTCCGGAAACCTGTCATCAATACTCTCACACAGAGTATCAACTAGTTTGGCTGTGATTGGATCTGCACGATTGCCACGAAATGTCAGCGCAACTGACTGGTACACAGACAACTCTAACACAGAGTCATATTGTGCATTTGTTTCCCTAAAATAATATTAGTAGTTCATGACATAGGAAACCATTAGCATAGTACAATATAAATTAATCTTCAAAATAATTATGCTCATAATGTAAAACTTACTCTTTCAATTCCTGCAGGCTGACTTTGGTTACTCGGACACGGGTGTGAGCATCAGCCAACGTTATTCCATCCTTCTGCAGGTACTTGGAAAGCCGTGAAAGAATGTCAACTACAACCTCAAAAAAAACATTTCTTTAATAACGTGTTTGTTATATAATATTATTGAAACATGGAAGGACTAGCTACAGCTACTAGCGGTACAATAATTGAAGAGCTTATAATTTGCTGTTTTGTTCATTTCACCTTAAGCTGGAGAAGGTACAATATGACATGCCCATCTGTACACAGCTTCGCTAGACCCTCTGCTTTGGCATTCTGGTGTGAGGACGTCTCTAGCTGCATTACAAATGCTCTGAAAATATTATATATGAGATACGGTTATGAATACATCAAACGTTCATGCAATAATCAATGTGAAATCATTTATACCGTGTTTAGTACAGTTGTCAGTTTACAGTTTTGCTAAATAATGGTGCCTTAATCAGTTCTTTATTTCATCACTCACCTATATCCGTACATAAATGCCTTAAGGGCACGCTCAAGGTGCGGCAACCATCTCGTTCCTCCGATGCGGGAGGGCATCATGCTTTTCGTGTTTAAGGCCTCGTACGTAACGAGAAGACCCTTTTTTTGTTTAGGCGACTCGTTGTACACGTAATAAAGGCCAATGAGGAGAGTCATAGTTCTTCGGGCTGGTGATCTTGATGGCGTCCTTGAAGGTTAGCTCTAGCCGATGTGCCAGACAGTGGGTAACTACTAGATGAGGCCAATCTTTCAACAGTAATGCCGCAAGACCTTTCTTGCTTCCTGAAAAACGATCTGTACTTAAGACTAGTTTCATGTTTTGCAGTTTAAATAATACACTCAACAAAACTGTTTTCAACATGACTGATGAAAGCAGCAACTGACAGTGACATACGAGTATAATAATAATATATATATAGCAATAGATTTTTATTGCTTTTGTTGAATAGTCTAATTTCATTTCATAGCTGTTATACTATAGAAAGAATATTATCACCAGTGAGTGTAAGTATAGCTTTCATAGAGTAGACCACAAGTGAAGTAAATGTTCTATCATATTTTTACATTTCACGTGACTGAGAAATATAATACAATTTAGCTTTCTGCCTATTATAGTCATAATCATTAGTATGATAACTCATAATTGCAGTATACCCCTGTCCTTATACCTTGCATATTGGACGCACCATCTGCAGTAAATCCCACCAGTTTTTTCCTCATTACTTCATGCAAACTGCACTCAGTGAAAACGCCCATTATATGGTCATGAATGTGCTGAGATGACCCTGACGCGGCACACCCAATGTTCAAAAAAGTTTCTGAAATAATGCCATTGTTGACCGTCCTCACATACATATTTTCCATGTCGTCACCCGAAAAATCTGTGGAGCCATCTATTGTAAAACTACAAAATGTAGCATCGTGCATTTTCTTCAATGAATTGCTCTTTACAACAGAAGAAATTGATTCCGTAAATGCGGCGACAGCATGGTCATTCCTGTATGTGTCACCCACAGGCAACCCCTTGGCCTCATCTAAGTCACAGATCATTTTGTAAGATTTAAAACTTAGGTTGTGTTTGGCTAGAGCATGGGCCGTTCTGAATTTTACAACAATGCTGTCATACTGACTTTTAAGTAATAATTTCAAACAGTCTGCGGCCTTGCTCTGTGCCAATGGCTTGCTGCTCGCGGTAATATATTCTGTGGCCCGCTGGTGAATTTTACTGTTGTTGTGCTGGCTTAAAGCTTCATGTTTGAAATTATCGGTACCCTTTACAAATGAAATTTCTGAAATGGCGCCGGTCTGTTTTGTTTTGCTACAGAAACTTTGACAAGTGTCACAAGTCATTATTTTGTCTTGCTCACTGTACCTTAACCAAGCGAATTCCGTTAACCATTTTGGCAGAAACTCTCTTTTACGTTTTTTTTCATAGTCAGCTGGTGTTTGCGTTTTACATTTATTTTTTACTCCAGGTTTGGCACCCGCAATGTACTTCAAGTTCAACATTTTGACATTGCTAATGTAAACAATGGACTGCTACTCAGTTTGTTTTTCCAAAAATACGATCGAAAAATGAAAACGATAAACCAGTCAAATCATTAACTTGTAAGGGTAAAACCCGGTACACGGAGCATTTAACAGTTGAAGAAGATCCTAAATATTTACATGACATTTTTAATAATTTCAAACCGATATGATAAGTTCTTGTCGTTAATAAAACAATATATATATTATATTTTTATATACCTACTACAATTCTGTTTCAAATAAGGTGATGAATGCATACCGTTAGACAAGAGGACGCCGAAAAAAAACACCGGGAAATTGGCTCCGGACAATAGACGCATGGTTGATGTTAACATGTATATCGGTGACGTAGAAAGGTCGCGCATGCGCTATATCGTAGTACACTTTTCTAAACAGAAACCAGAGTACTGTGAAGTGTTTACGTGAATTAAAACGTGTTTTTTTTTTCAAACATACTTTTTTTTTAATTTACAAAATGTACACGCCCGTCGGGCGTTCAGCATCGAATATTTTACACGCCCGATACGATTTCTATACGCCACGGGCGTCGGGCATGTGGCATTTCGCGCAGACTGCCTATGGCTAGATTTTCAAATAATTTTACAAAAATGTTTGTTTAGTGTTCCTCTACCAAACTTATCCAAATGGTTCCGCCTCACTGCACAAAATGGCCACTAGAGCTAAAAATAGAATTTGCATTTTAAAGTTTCGCATTCCAAACGTTCTTGGTCAATCTTCATGAAACTACAGAAATGTTCCTTGGATAGTCCTCTACGAAACCTGTGAAAATGGTTCCGCTTCTCTGCACAAGATGGCCACCAGAGCTAAAAATAGAATTATGTCTAAACGCCATTTTCTTCTAAACCTATGGCTAGATTTTCAAATAATTGTATAAAAATGTTTGTTTAGTGTTCCTCTACTAAACTTATTTAAATGGTTCTGCCTCACTGCACAAAATTCCCACTAAAGCTAAAAATAGAATTTGCATTAAAGTTTCGTATTCCTGTCATATTTTAAAAAGTTCTCGGTAAATTTTCATGAAACTTTACAGAAATGTTCCTTGGATGGTCCTCTACCATCCCTGTGGAAATGGTTCCACTTCACTGCACAAGATGGCCTCCAGAGCTTAAAATATAATTATGTCTAAAAGCCATTTTCTTCTAAACCTATGGCTAGATTTTCAAATAATTTTACAAAAATGTTCGTTTAGTGTTACTCTACCAAATTTATTCAAATGGTTCCGCCTCACTGCACAAGATGGCCGCCTGAGCTAAAAACGGAAATATATCTAAACGCCAGGAATTCAATGCCATCTCTCTAGTCCACACTTTTTTCCCATTTTATTTTGAGACCAAATTTTTGCTAAGTCTTACCAAACTGCATACATTTTAGATCATCGAAATGAAACTTCCATACTTCTTCACCAACATTGACTTGTACATGTACCCTCATCGGCAAAATAAAAAATCTGGCTTTAATGCGGTTTCTGCATTTTTCTCTTGTTGTATTTCGTTCGGTCCATACGAAACACTTTCTGCAAAGTTTTATTTTTCATCAACATATTTCTGGACTGCTCCTTAAAAACCCGGGCGTGATCGTCAAAAAATAGTAAATACACTTTTTTTTGGCATTAAATCAAATTCGTGGTGGGCCATTAGAAAATGTTGCGGCACTTCCTGAGAAACAAATCATTAATTTTTGTTTAGCCGTGCATGCATCTTTTTCATTAAAGCATACATCTACATGATGTAATAGTCTAATTTGTTTCTTAGTGTACTGTAGCCTATCTTATAGGCATAAGATTACTTCTATGAAGTTCCATATACACTACATGGAACAAGTTTTTGACAATCCCAAGACATATTCTTTCTGGACATTGTTCACCACATAAGTATCACAACCTTATTTTTGTATTCAAAACACTACAAATTTCAGTTTCTTAAATACCACTCTGACTCCGCAGTTATATTTCTTTAATACACCTCTTTTAGATAACTAAAATTGCCTTATAACACTATTTAAGGCATTGCTCCAGATACATATGCTTCAAGACTCCAACAAATTCTATGAATTATCAAATATAATCATAGGGATCAATAACTTGGTGAAAAACCGTGCATAAACTGTTCTATGCATACAACTCATTCAGCCTTTTACTCCTCTAGGCAGCAAACAACAATTATAGTTAGAAATATTCTAAATATTTATTGTTTTCATCCCAAAGTGTCTTTTTTCATTAAATTTTGTGAACCACACCCATTTCTATAGTAAACAACACATTATACATGTGCTGTGACCTTCACAATCATGATTGCTTCTGATTGGTCAACAGTCACAAACGCCCAATTGAAGTAGGTCAATCCGTTTTTGGTAAATTTGTCATATTTTTTCGACTTCAAACTGCTATTTCCACCGTTTAGCATATTCCTAGTCCCCTTATTCTAACTTAATTATTTTAGGTATTTACTACCTTTACAGGGCGTTGGTTCACCAAAATAAGTTATATTAGAATAATTATTAAACTACTTGACTATATTTTATACTTTCAAATATTTTATATTTCCCAGTATACCATGTAAGGTAATGTTAATATATACCATGGTGACATATACATAATGCATATAATAGATTAAACATAGATCATAGTATAATTTAAATGGTGGGTTTTTAACACTATTGTGTAATATTTACCCAGAGATTTTATCCCCACATAGATTTTTAATACTGAGGCACCGTATCCACACTGCACTCTCTACATATGTTGTGAATTCCCATAGTGGAACAGTTATCATTACTGTGATATTATGTTAAACAGTGTGCCCGGGCAATGGTTTAAAACCGAAGTCCCGAGGGTAAACAACCTAACATCGTCGTAGTGATCACCATAAACTCTGCTATTGTCCAAAGAGCCTTACTGCTGCCATAGAAAGAATTATTGTCATGAAATTATCACTCACGAAAGTGTCAAGAAATTTATCTTAGAATTGTGACTGTCTTGGAAATTGTCAATATGGGTCGCATACGGCAAGCCTTTACTGCTAAACAAAGTATGCAGAGGGCCATGGAAACCGAGCTGCAGGCCGGGTGTAACAATGTTGGGGAGTCCTCCATACCCAAATGGAGGAAGATCAAGCAGCACCTTTGAGGACTTTGAGGACCAGTTGCTCCAGTTCCAGCGCTACATTATAAAATCAAAGGACCCGGTTTGATTATGAGCTGTCTCAAATGGGAAAAGCTGACCAGACACCACTGACCTTTGACCTCCCCTACAACACAATGGTAACAACGAAAAGGGAGCCGGACAGTCACCATCAACATGATGGGTAATGAAAGAAAATGATTCACCGTGATGCTGGGTTGTACAGCCAACGGAGGTAAATTACCACCATACGTTGTATTAAAACGAAAGACGTTGCCTAAGGGTGTAAGGTGGCCAAAGGGGATCATCGTGCACTATCAAGAGAAGGGGTGGATGGATGACCAGCTGGTCAAAGCCTGGGTCAAGACGGTATGGGGCAAGAGACCAGGTGGCCAAACCAAGCGCAGCCTTCTGGTACTTGATGCATTCAGGTGCCACCGGTCCCCGGCACTGAAGGCCATTCTGAAAGATGAGTTCAGGACCACCCTGACCATCATTCCAGGAGGCATAACGGGTATGTTGCAGCCCCTCGACGTATCCTTGAGCAAGCCAATGAAGGCTTTGCTACAGCGATGGTGGTGAAAAGCATCGTACGGCGAAGGTGCGCACACCTACACAACAACCGGGAGGATGAGAAAGCCAGAGCTTGAAGAAATATGCAAGGGGATAGTCGACGCATGGGAAGAACTTGACGCGGACATCATCGGGAGAGCATTTAAGAAATGATGCATCTTTTGCAATCTCGACCGAACTGAAGACGACATCATCTGTGACTAATCAGCAGGCCAGCTTAACAAGGAACCAACCACCGAAACCACAAATACTACGGACAACGATGACGATGATGGATTCTACACTGACGAAACACCAGCCGGTATGACCGATGCAGAAATTGCAAAGCTGTTAGAGAGTGACAACGAGGAAGAAGAATTTGAGGGATTTGACGCATCAGACATCGACGGAAGATCGATATAAACGTACCAGCCTCATCTAACATCGTCGGAAGACAGACGCCCTCTTTAGGGCTACCCATTTGTTACGAAAGAATTGTCTAAAAAAATTGTCAAAATTCAGTGTCATTGAACCGGCACTCTTCGCCATGAAGGTGATTTTTTATCAGTATCAGTAAGCGGTGATTGTTTATTGAAACCTATGAAAATCTTATTAAAAACTTTTTTTCCTGATTTTTACCTGAAAAAGGGTGCGCATTATACAAGGCCGCACATTATACATGGTCTTTTACGGTACATACATTTTTATTGATAAAGGGAAAATTATCCACATGCATGCAAAAAATGTCGGATCCATGGCATATTCGCGATATATTGGACATCACAAATAATATATCACAACATAGCAGAACTACAGTGCATTACGACAGGAAACCGTATTATCAATATAATTCCAATTTAATCACATTTTTCAGAATCATCAAGGCCCTGACTGAACCCCGAAACAGCAAACAACCAAAAAACAAGATTCTGTGTTTGATAAACACACATGCCCCCGGTTGGTGCTGGATAGCCCATTTCTTAGTCCAAATTAGGTCAAGGTCAAAGTGAGGTTGGGTGATATGGGTGGATTGGAATTGGTTATAAGTAACAACTGTGTAAATATCCAAGTGCTGTAGTAAGCGGTATTGGTGCTAGACAAAACGGTAAAATCCAGTTAACCAAGAAATGGCAGTTTTGAATTATTGTAAGTCCAAATTAGGTCAAGGTCAAAGTGATGCTGGGTGATATGGGTGGATTGGGAATGGTCATAAGCAACTGTGTAAATATCCAAGTGTTGTAGCAAGCTGTGTCAGTGCTAGACGAAACGGTAAATTCTAGTTAACCAAGAAACAGCCCATTTGAATTATTCTAAGTGCAAATTAGGTCCAGGTCAAGGTCAAAGTGAAGATGGGTGGATAGGGAATAGTCATAAGCTACAACTGTGTAAGTATCCAAGTGTTGTAGTAAGTGGTGTTGGTGCTAGACGAAACAGTAAAATCTACTTAACCTGGTCACGGACAGACGGAAGGACAGACAGGAAACCACTATATGCCTCCAAGAAGCCTGGGGCATAAAAAACAGTGGCACAAGTTGGGTTGTCCATGCGACAATCAGTAAAGTTCATTACTGGCAACTGAAAGTTCATAAATATGTGGGCTACCATCAAAGATTTTTAAACCATCCATGTCAACATAGTCAGACCAAGCAAAAACAGTTGAAGTAGCCCATTCCAGAATGTATGTGTATTCCAACTTTACATAACGGAGTGTTCTTAGTAAGTCAAGATGCAGATCAAACATTTGAGCCCGTCTGAAGTGTCCATCAAGCTATTCTAAAGACACTTTTGACTGTAACATCCGCCCAAAAATGACAAAATGTCACTATGTGGTAATACAGGCCTCATTCTATATGTCTCAAGGGCAGTAACTCTAGCACGTATAGCTTAAGGTAATGGCCCCTTTCATAGATTAGAGCCTTTAAATAACTCGTTTAATTCTGTCCGAATTGGACAACACATTACCACAATGAATGGTCTGAAACAGGCCTTTTATTAAGCTAGTTCAACAGTGAACACAGGTATAGGAGGTTTAGAATATTTAGGTTATTTAAATTCAAATCAATTTTTACACGGACATTGACAGATTACAAGGGTTCATCATGAGCTCTTCGTACCCAGCTGAGCCAGTGATTTTTTTTCAGTGACTTGTTATTATGCCATTTTCTGTAAAATTGTGAAAAATGCGTCGTAAAATGCCAATATATTGAAAATATGTTATCATTAAAACAGGGAAATGCAACCTAGTATCAAATAATAACTAGTGATTTTTTTATTTAATCACACTTAAAGTACAAATACATGATATTAAAGTGTGATCTTTACATTCATGAAACCTTACCATGAAACATTCCAGTTAAATTTCTCTCTTTTGCAGATTTGATATTGTCAATTATTCTTTAAATTTACAAAATGTCTAATGGCTTCACTCGAGTCAGACACAAGAGTCAATAGAAATGTCACATGATTGAGATATAAAAGGCTCATCAAGGGGCAAAACAGGGGTTTCAACGATGTTATTTTGGTCACCACTATCAGTATGTGAATCTGACTGACCTGCACTCGTTACTGACAGTAAATCTACTTGTGAAGGCACTAAAGTTGAAACTGTTGAACTGCAGCACAAATTGTCTTCTGGGGCTTCACTTACTGTTTTCTTGCTTAAAATTGCCTGTTTGAAACAATGACTCATTTTCCTGTAAGATAAGCTTGTCTTTTTATAATTTTTATTTCACATAGTACCGAGAGTTTCGATGAAAATTGCTTTGTGATTACTAAACAAAAGAAAGATCCACAGTGTTTACACTTTAAAAATCCTTCAAACGCGTGATTCAATACAGATTATAACCCAATGAGCGTTTACAGTGACCCGGATGAGCACGTTTCACTAACCGACTGGTTCATGAAAATATCGATAAAACATGACACGAGTTGTGTTAAAATTGAGTAACCTTTCAAAGCGATGTAGACATAAAACTATTACCAAAATTTTATCCTGTGTAAACAAAACTCACAAAATTAAGATTTCGTATTTTTTCATCCACTTTACCATTTGTGAATTTTGGGCCAACAATTGTGAACAAAGTATACTTTTTGGCTTTGTGAATGGTACCGAATATCGGCATGAAAACAATGCAAAAAAAACGCTGTGAGCTAAACATAAAACAACCCATTGTTGTACATTAGGAAAAACTTATGGGAGGGTAATTCCATGCAGTCTTTTCTTGAATGTCCATGTTAAATTTCTTAAATCAAGTAATTCTTCAACCAAATAAATATTCATGTTACAATCACTTAAAATTCATAAAAGCAAGAACACAAATATGCATATGATGTATGAAAATATCAAACCAATTACATTAACTGCATACAATGCCATATGTCTCAGATTGTCTGGGATTGTCCCGGAAATGCAGTACCTGTCCCGCAGTCCTGCAATTCGTTCAGATGTCCTGGAAATAGTTAAAAACCGTGTATACCTATATTAGTTGAATTTTTGACAGACCGCTAATCCCCTAATTTGTCTCCAAGGAAATGCATACCAGATTAGGCAACTTGTCATAAATGAGCAATTAACAGCAGTTGTCACACTCACTCCATTTAACTGCATTCTTAAGCTGCAATCAGTCACCATGTAGCTCCGCCCTTAAGGCGGAGTTTCATCCCCGAAGAAAAATCGATATTGACCAATATAAACGCAGAAGTACTTCAGTTTACCAATGACGTGAAAGATCGCCCTATCGGCATAATACACATTTATACACACATCTGGAAGTCAGTACCTGCGACAGTTAATAACGAAAGAGTACCTACAGTCCCCCCATGCATAGAAGCAATTTGTTCACAAGTTTCTGTTGTTCACAATATCCACATTTAGTTTACTTCCTAAGTAAGTAATAGTTTTCAATAACCTTCCTTGAAATTGTGAGTACAAAATGAGCTGTTTTTTTTTAAATTAGAACATAAAAAATTCTGACTTTGAACTTGCACAAAAATTTTCGTATATCCAAAATGCCCATCCCACTTTACCATTGAAGTGTCATAAACACATAGTTTTTTTATAGTACGTGTATGCCATGTAAAACCCGTGTTTTGCTAGAAAAGAGCGCGAAATGTCTGCTGGCACCAACCACGTCACGTTTCACGCATGGAAATCGTTCGTGTACCGACCATGTGCTTTGCTAAATATAGACCTGTCAACCGGGAATAAAATACTTCGTAGTGAAAGAACTTTGAAATCTTTACTTTTTGTATAAAACTTTTGTAGTGCCATAACTTAGCGATCTTCAGCATATTAATGAATATTTTTATTGCTACTAGTACTTCTACAATGTAACAATAAAACGTCATGAAATGAATGTACTGTATTGGGTTGGAATGAAAACGCATTTTAAACCTGGACAAATAATTCACACACAGACATATCCCCGGAAATAATCCAAAAAAGTATGGCATGTATGTTAACTGTTATAAAGAGGAATGTGTACACAGCAATTTATACTTAAGTAAATGCTGCCCATTTTTTAACTGATCTTTACTGGCAAAATTTGATTGCTGAAACACAAAAAAAAAAAAAAAAAGTTATGATACAAAAACTTTGAACCGCATAATGATAATTTTGGTTTGTTTGGATTTTTTGCCGTTTTGTACAGTATTTTAGTCATATCACGGCGGTCGGTTAACCTACTCACACTTTTCCTGGACAAGCTTAGCCGATCTAAGCGGTTTACCAGTACTAAGTGCACATACTTATGCCAACATTTGGTCATTGCATTGCTTATTGAGACTATGAATGGCCTAACAAGTAATGCCAATTTTCCTGTTTTCCAGAATAGGTTGCCACCCTGAAAGAGCGCAGGGGCTGTATAACATAAAAGGACGATGGGAGATGGGTCTTAATTTCACCTGAAAACGCCGTAAAGAAATGCATTACATATTCGATTTTTGACACAGACATAAACTGCAAATATAGATCTAAATAAATCTCTTGAATCAAACTAAAAAGTAACTGCATGCACTTCAGTTACACGACTTAGAGAGCAGGGTAGAAAAAGAAATACTAAATGTTATGCAAAATATGTTTACATTTGGTTGAAATTGGCTGCAAGACTTTAAACATGGAGTTGTGTATTTTTTACTTGATCTAGGTTCCAACTGGGTTTGAACAAGATTTGGAACAAGATTTTGAACCAGTGTGTGTGCTTGCAGAGCCTGGACAACTTCAAGGCTGCTGTGCAGGGTACCGTGGTAGTGTAGGGGGGGGGGAATGGGGGGGAATGGTAGTGTAAATACATCTTGTTTAGTAATTTAAGAACACCAAATTTTATACTATTAAGAGCACCTTTTCCTGTACAGTCAAGCAAAAATGCTTTTAATTCCGCACCTCATCGCCATCTCTGCATAGCGGATTTTTTTTATGAGTAACAAGTTGACAACCGTAGACCTGATCTAGCTTGTCTTACCTGACTGGGCCTCCGTGGTGAACAAACCTTCGCTTGTATTTATAGCGAAAAATAACTTGCATCACGCTTTTTCATACTTCCGAGCACATTATTCACCATTCAATGCACGTGCAAAAAGACCTCGCAAAAATTTCCATTCCCCGGATTAAACTTCTTAACGGTTTTGATTGGACGATGCTGTCCATAGGCTATCAGCTATTAGGCTGATTCGTGAATCAGTTACCTCCCTTACTATTAAGTTCGCCACCTTTTAACTTGACGTTGTTTAATTAAACTAAGATGTGAAAACTTATTTGATGTAGCAGATATCCAGTTCATCAAAGGTATAATCGTATCATGTCAATTAAGAACTTTTTACTACGTTTTTAAGCTTATTTGCCATCCAAATTATTTTATTAACGTGTATATAATTAGCCTCAGGGTACCAATTCTCGAACGATTTTTTGTTAGTTTTGTTACATATATAAAATTTATTCATTTTTGTGGAAAATATTTGCATTAACATATCAGAGGAAACATACTCTTTCTGAAACTACACAAATTCACGAAAAAATCTGTTGATAACGTGACCTTACCGCTTGTCAAATAAAGTCACCTACGTTTAGATTTCGGAACCGGGTTGGAACCAATTGTCGAACGTTAATTAAAGCGAGGCAACAAACAGTTCCAACACACATGTAACACATAAAATCAATTTATTTACATAGTAAATGATGAGCAGTATAACAATTGATAAAAATTTCAAACAAGCAACAGATAATGTAGAATATTTCATATAGCAAATAAATATGATTATAATTTATATGATAATAAATTGACAGGATTTCGTTTCTAACTAATACCATGTGTACTTTTTTCGTGCCATTTATCTAAAACAATAAATAAATAAAATAGACTCAAAAGTATTGTGTTCGTCTATAGAAGGCTTTAATTATTCAATGACCAATACAAATAGTTGTATGTAACCAAATTGAAATAAAATAACTTAGTTGTCTGTAGCCAAATTGGCTACATACAAATTCTAAGTAGCGTACTGTCAAGGCTATAATCATGATTATGTCATTTTGACAGTTGTAAACAAATTGAAAGTTAGTAAATGTTGAATGATAACTTCGTCCGAAATGTTGTAATCTTTAATCAATAATAATTGTGTGACGAAGAATGTTTCCACTTAAGGAAACAAGAATTTACCCGCTTAGATACTAAAAGTTTGTGTAGTTGATGGAAATTCGTTTGCAGAAGTGTTAACGAAACAAAGGCTGTGAAGTTGAAAGTTTGCAAATACAACATGTGTATATTGGACTTACTTAAAACATTAGCTGATTTTAGTTTAAGGATTCACAGGTGCATAAGTTTTATTAATAATAAAAATTGTTCGAGAATTGGTACCGTTCGAGAATTGGTACCCTGAGGCTATGTTCCGGGAGACACAGTAATCAGAAGATTTTGAAAACCAGGAGTCAAATGACCCCTGGCTTGAAATTTCATGGGGCAGGGATGGCGAAATATCATATTGTCGTACTTGTCCGTTTTTGAAAATGCTGTCTGCACCTTGTCCGTAAAGCAATGATATAGTAAATTCTGTCAATTTTTCACTTGTCCGTTCATGCTCTGGGACAACCCGGACAATACGGACAATTGATTTCGCCACCCCTGTGGGGTCAACATAAAAATTTCAGGGGTTAAAAGACTGAGGTAACAGGAACTTGTTTCTGCATATCAATTGTTCTGCAAATGGTAATTTGTGCAAATAAAGATAAATAACTTGAACAATTTGCAAACAAATATCAGAAGTTTGATTATAAAATATTATTTCTTAGTGTTATTGAATTTGGCAAACAAACAGTGCATCAACATTATTTGCTCGAGTCAAAACATACAAATGTTATTTGCTTGCGTCAAAATGCATGAACCTGCATATATTGAAATCCCTGGCAATAAGATATATAAATTATTATTAAATAAGGGAAGTACCTGTATATTTATATAATATATTGTGCAAGATCATGCTTCATCTATCATCTTATCTTTCTAATAATAATTACAGCCCAGGTGCACCCGGATAAAAGTGTTCATTTTTTGCAATGGGATTCAAATAATATTTTTTATTAAAAAAAATTGCAACAGTACTTACCATTTCTTTTTGAATAACATGACTATTATAATTTTTGTTTTGCTCAAAAGCTTTAAGGAAAGAATGGCTGCCCTACCCACAGGAACAGTCAACATTCATGTGGATGGTAAAACTATTCCCTGTGAAAAAGAACTTTTGTCTAAGAACAGTGCTTACTTCCTAGCCATGTTCAACAGTGGAATGATGGAGGCACAAAATAATGAAGTTACCCTCCATGGCCAGGTGAATATTTAGCAATTCATTGTATAAGCTTTATTACAGAGACTGCCACAACATGCTTTTGTAGAAATGTTTATGAGAATATGTTGATTTGTTTTCACCAAAAATATAAATAATTATATAATGTATTTTGCCTGTTAGATATTTTGACAAAAAGTGTATTTCGCATGTTTGAGATGCACATACACATGGTATGTTGCCTTTTAGATTCTTTAAAGATTTACTAGGAAACTCGCAGGGGTTTCATGAAAGGGGCGTATCGAAGGTATTTCCCATAAATATAGACATGTACAATGTATTAAGACATATTTCCATTTTTCACTAAATATATTTTCTAGTAATAATCATATATTGATGTAATTGTTCAGAAAAAAAAAAAAAAAAAAAAAAAAGTTTCAATACACATTTCCAGCAGGATTCGAACTCATGCCTACACACTTTAATGAAAACTATCCTACGCTACACTACAGTGGTCAATAATGTGCATGCGCATAGCGGTACGTCATGTACATTTCTTTCACATCGGTTTTACTACTACTACTAGTTTACACGTGCCCGCAAAATGTGTCTCGGTGACAACCTTTTATAATTAAATAAAAAATATTTTACTGTTTATTAATAAAAGCCAGATCTATATTTTAAGTTTATTTTTGAAAATACTATAACATATAAGCCTTCGATCGCCCCTTTAAGACCCGGTAGCCAGGTCAATTACCCGGCTCATTCGACCTTATAATGGGCTTTTTTTTTGCTCTAGAGGTTTGTATGTTAAAGAGGACCCCCAAACCCCCCGCCTACTTTTAAGAAGTATCCTTCTACTCCAAAACTTAATGAAACCCCTGAACTCGTAAAGTCTTATATTTAAAAATATGTGGTCTTTATTTATTTCTTGGTCAATAAACTTTAAAATATACCATCACAGTCTTCTTGTTGTGTGACGCAGATGTTCAAATGTTGATACACTTATTTGTAATTGCTTATCAAAGTTTTAACATAAACAGTACATAACAACAACCAGTATACAGATATATATGTATGATGGCCTAAACTTGGTTTTCACTAACAGGTTAACCTAACAAATATTTCATTTGGCAATATTTTGTCAAATTGTATACATGCTTATTTTGTGTAACATTATCATTGCCATTTTCATGGCCATAAATGGTTTAAATGGCAGTCTAGTACTTAGTATCTTGCAGACTGCCAGTCTAGTACTTAGTATCTTGCAGACTGCCAGTCTAGTACTTAGTATCTTGCAGACTGCCAGTCTAGTACTTAGTATCTTGCAGACTGCCAGTCTAGTACTTAGTATCTTGCAGACTGCCAGTCTAGTACTTAGTATCTTGCAGACTGCCAGTCTAGTACTAAGTATCTTGCAGACTGCCAGTCTAGTACTAAGTATCTTGCAGACTGCCAGTCTAGTACTTAGTATCTTGTAGACTGCCAGTCTAGTACTAAGTATCTTGCAGACTGCCAGTCTAGTACTTAGTAAATCATCGGATTACAGCAAAAGTTGATATCCAATAAAATCTGAGGAATACATTCGTATCTGCTGTTAAATTCTGAATTTCATGGCAAATATCCTTGGAAAACGACTCAACCTAAAATTGTTTATTTATTTATTTTTTATTTCGACATTTGCAGTCGGCCACACTTATTTTGCTAGTGTTATTTAAAAGAATGTACTAAAGAATAATAGGGATTGTGGTGTACACAAGTCCTTCACTATGTAGTGCCAACAATTAACGATTGAACCAGAAAATGTAGTTTGTTTGTTTTTTCACCTGTCAGATAGATGGCGCTGTTAGTAATTGCCAGTTGTATCTACTGAAGACACTTGACAACTCTAACTGCCTGCAGCTCATGTCAATGGCCAGATCCTACCTGCTCCCAGACCCGTACAACCTGGCCAAGCAGCACAGTCTCTACTACTTCACTGCTGTCACCGAGCAACCGCAGTTCTGTGACCTTGACCTTGAAATGGTACCATTCTTTGGTTGTGGACTTTGTTTTTTTTGGTTGGTTTACATTTCGTTGTTTTGGGGGGCTCTAAATATTATGACAACATCACTCTCTGAATAAAAAATCACATAAACTGTTTGTGCACTATGAATGTTACATCATTTGTTGACCAAAAGTACTTCAAAGCAAGATGCATTGTCAATGTCTCTGGCTGGTTAACTCCTCGGCTTTCTGAGACGCTCAGAGGTCTCCTTTTTAGACTAAGAACCTTTGATATATATTACTTAAATACGCTAGGGTAAGAAGCCAGAATCACCATCCTCAAATCACAAGGTTAAGATCATTACCATTAGGGTACGTTTCCATGAGTCCGTAGCCGGGTCCGTATCCACATAAATATCCGCAAAATTTTAGTTCGGAATCACGTTTCCATGCATCTGTATCTGTGTGTTTAGTCTTGTTTTTCTTTTGAATGTGGCTTCCAAAAGGTCAGCATTAGACAATCGGACTAATTTTTAATGATGTCTGCAGTGTCAAAATACAACAAATTCTCTACCATTTATGAACATTTAACCAATTTCAACAAATTCCCTACATTTGATAGCATTTATACAAATCCTACTAATTCCCTTCAATTTATGAGTATTAACCGATTCCAACAGATTCCCTACTGTTTTGAATATATACATATAAATATATAAATATAAATATACATATATATATCTGTACTTTTTACATCATACATTTTGCTCATCATCTTGGTAAATGGCATCCATATGTTGTGCGCATTCCCATAAAATTGTAAGGGATTTTCTGAGTGATTTTATATAGACTCACTATACGGACATGGACAAACGGATATGGAGATATGGAAATGGCTCAATGATTTTTAATGTGTTTAATTATTTTTTACGGATACAGATATACTGATATATATATAACCTCTGGAAGTCAAATGTTTGTGTATCCAGGTACAGGAGTATTTGTCGGAAGAGACCCTGAACTGTGAAGGTGAGCTGGAAGTCCTAGACGCTATACATGCCTGGTACACGCACAACCCAGCTGTCAGGGCTGCCGACCTGCCACTGCTCCACAGATGTGTGCGACACTCAACCCTCACAGAGGAGGGGTGGGGTTGGCTGTCTAATCACCCCCTCATCACAGGTCAGTTGCACAGTAATACAACTGTAACCCAATTGCTTATGTTTAAAATATTAATAAATTGAATATGTGACTTAATATTATGGCAGTTTCATGGAGAAAACACAATGTAGGTATCATTTAACTATGGAGATCTATAAATCTATATTTAACTGTCGTTGACTTGGTCTTGAAAAGTTTCCTATCATTTGACATATTAAGAGATATATTAAAATTGTTAATATTGTAGATCTAAGATTTTGGGTCATGCATTGTATTAAAGTGGTGGAGTGTATATATTTGTGGTGTCTGATTTACGATGGATAGATACAGAGCAGGGTGCTGTGTGGTATGAAAGAATCCTTCAAACAAAAGGTGCCCCTCAACAGCAGAAGGTACATACACAAACAGTTTCATTATTACTGTATAACTGTCTTAAAACAAAACACTCATTGTAATAATTTACATTTTATTGTTATTTTAATCTTTTTGTCATAAGCCATTACATATTACAGGGCTATTATTCTTCTTTCTTTCCACCAATTTCCTCCTTTTTGCTGGCAAATTATATATTGACTGGTATATATCAGAGCATAGGATAGGGATTTTGCCAAAATTGAGTATAACCCCATCATTTTTTTTAAATAATTGAGTACTATGTCATTTAATTGAGTACTTGAAATTATGTTACGCCATTATTTTTAATAGATCACTGGAAATACCCAAAATTGAATAAAACTGTAAAACACAATTCCACCGAGAAGCCGACTATTTTACAACCGTGCATGAATGGTGCGATCAAAATACTACAGGTCATGTGTCATGTTTAACTTGCACCGAACTCTTATATTTTCACTGCATGAATATCAGTTAAAAATTGGCCCAGCCCGGCCACATAACTTGTGTGGGGATTGGTCATGAAATTATTTCTACGGCCATTCACCTCCTACCTCTGATTCAAGTAGGGCAGTTGTCAGTTACTGGCATAAGTATGTGCACTTAGTACTGGTAAACTGCTTAGATCGGCTAAGCTTGCCCAGGAATGGTGTGAGTAGGTCAACTGACCGCCGTGATATGACTGAAATACTGTTAAATATGGTGAAAATTCCAAACAAACAAACAACAAACAAATTGGCCAATCTTTATGCAAACTGTTTGGCATTTTTTTGAGTATTCAGTATATTAATTGAGCTCTTTCACTCATTAAATTTTTAATTTATCGAGAAAATGGTGTTACAGAAATGGGTATTTACACTAATGCGTACCTTATCTGTTGCTCTGTATATGGTACCTAAATGTTCTTGGTCTGTCTGTAAGTGAACAGTTTTTGGTGAACCTTGTGATGGAGTATGGTAGTTGCCTAACCTGAATTGTTTTTGGAATCACACCTCTGGTTTTAGAATTACAGCGTTATTAGTCTAGTTGCTCGAAGTAGTGGATTTTATGGGAACTTGATGACTTACTTTGTTAAAATCCACATAATCCAGTATACTTTTTCTAGATTCGCCAGGTGCCTACCAGCATTTACCTGTTGGGTGGAGAGTATTACAGCGAAGACGAGGAATGCAGGAAGCCTCAGGACAGCCTGTTTCGGCTCGGACCTGGTGAGAACCAGTTCAAACCAGTCAAGAAACTGTCAGAGCTGTACAACGAGATATCGTGCAAGATGGGATTTGGTGCTACTGTTGTTGGTACAGATTTTATGAAAATTTGTAGTAACGGTTCAGATAACATATTATGTGCTTTCACAGTTTTTTCTTGTAATAAATGTCCAGCAAGTTTGGCACGCATTTTATCACTTCCTGAAAAATATTTTTTGACAGATTGCTTTTTAAATGTGTTTAAATTCCTTTCGTAGACCAATTACAAAGTGAAGCAATCACACTCAAGTTATTTGGCCACGCAACATGGCTTCCAGACAGGTAAATAGTAAGCCAGTGTCAATATCTCAATATAGTATTCATTGTATTTCACTAAACTGTGCAGTACTCATCTCACTGTATCATAAGATATTCATCATGTGCCATATGCTGTGATTTTATTCTATGATGCTTTGCATATATGAATCTCCTTATGCCTTGCAATAAAAATCTTGGAATCTTGTAATTTATAATTTCAGTGTAATATTTGGTGCAAATCTCTTTAGCATATATTGCTTTTTTTGGTGATCACTGTAATATCAACCTCAACTGACGGTTGGATGTACAATACATCTTGGTGTAGCGTATGTATTTTGGCCCTTTTATGCTTATTAACTCTAGCTTAGTAAAACTCCAGTTAACCCATTCTATTAACACAAAACATATAAATAGTCCATGTGTGATAAATTGTGAGCAAACAATTCTGAATTTCCGCTATCTTATTCTGTCATCGCTGTTTTGCTTTTACAGTGGTTATGATGAGGCTTCAGTAGTCAATGTAAAATTACCTTGCAAAAAATTGAGGCGTGTCATGGGAAAACTGGGCTTAATGCATGTGCGTAATTTGTCGTCCGGGATTAGCCTGTGCAGTCTGCACAGTCTAATCCAGGACAGGTCTTTCCGCCTGCAGTAGATTTTTGTTAAGAAGAGACTTCTTTAAAACAGAAAATACCATAAAAGCAGAAAGTGCCGTCCTGGACTGCACAGGCTAATCCGGGACGACAATTTAAGCACATGCATTAAGCCAGATTTTCCCACGACACTTCTCAATTAATACAATTGAATAGTGTATGTAAGGATTACACAATTAAAGATTGTTGTTTTAACTAGATATTAATTATGATGTTGATTTGTTATAATTGTATCATCTGTAACAAATTAGAATGCATGGAAATAGGAAATAGAAATTAAAACAGCTACACGCTAAGACTGCTGATCTATCTCTGGCTTTTCTTTAGCTTTGAGGGAACACTGATGGCTGTAGTAAAAATAATTACTATTCTACTTTAAAGTACCTTTTATCACACAGCTCACATACCGGAAAGTTGAATAACAAGATAAAAATTCATTATATTCATATAATGATTTATTTGTTTACAATTTTTACTTCATAATTATGTATTCCAAACGTAAATAGTTCATGTTTTTATTAAATGAATTCCGTTTCAGGAAAGGATTTATATTTGACAGGAGGAGTGGAAAAGCTCGTGAAATCAAAGTTTATCACGGATGTTGTGAAGTACGACAGCTTTTATGACAAATGGGACGTTGCCACCAGTCTGCCGTTACCACGGCGAAATCACGCTGCATGCTCGACTGGCAGCAGCCTGTTTCTGATTGGTGGATTCGGGAAATACCGGAAGAAACTCTGCAGTGTCCAGCAGTACAACACACAGACAGGTTTGAGATTTGACTTTGTGGTCACAAAACTGGTTGAGTCTGACTGTTAAGTTGAAGTTGAATTTGATGCTCATACTTTCTGAAGCTGTAAAATATGCCTATTTAAATGCACAGTTGACCGATTGTTTGGACAGATATAGTAAAGGAGGGGTTCATTTCTTCTCTGTGCTGCAGTAGCAAATCTGTGAACAAGTAGTGATGCTCTGCCACCATTATTATGATTATGAACATTCGAAACTTCCAACATAATTGTTCATACAAAATATAAGCCAATGAAATCTCACTCGACTGAAAGTTTATAGTAGTATAACAAGCATATGCAGCGGCAAAAATTTTCATTTGAGACTGTGTTGGAGTGTTGGAACTTTCATACTCATAACACCTGACTTTTCTGAACAGGGATTGCAGATTTAGCACTTAAATTTGATATGATGGATTTCGTGGGAAAACCGGGCTTAAAGCATGTGCATAAAGTGTCGTCTCGGATCAGCCTTAGCTGTCCGCACGGGCTAATGCAGGACAACACTTTCCGCTTTTATGGTATTTTCTGTTTCAATGAAGTCTCTTCTAAACATAAATTCACTGTAAGCGGAAAGTGTCGACCTGTATTAGCCTGTGCAGACTGCACAGGCTAATCTGCGGTGACACTTTACACACATGCATTAAGCCTGGATTTCCCACGACACGCCTCATATATTCATTATATTGTGGTTAACATGAGACATTCAGTCAACTTTATTTTTAGAACCTTTCAAACACTAAGGTCACCTCTGTACCATGCACTGTACACAATAATCAAATGTGGCGCGTCGTGAAAAAACGGTCTTAATGCATGTGAGTAAAGTGTCGTCCCGGATTAGCCTGTGCAGTCCGCACAGGCTAATCTGGGACGGCACTTTCCGCTTTTATAGTATTTTCTGTTTCAAGTAGGTCTCTAAACATAAATCCACTGTAGGCGGAAAGTGCCGTCCTGGATTAGCCTGTGCGGACTGCACAGGCTAATCCGGGACGACACTTTACGCACATGCATTAAGACAGGTTTTCTCACGACGTGCCTCAATATAACAAGGATTTTGTGGATCCAAGTGTTATGCTGGAGATCACAAGGATTTTGTGGATCCAAGTGATATGCTGGAGATCACAAGGATTTTGTGGATCCAAGTGATATGCTGGAGATCACAAGGATTTTGTGGATCCAAGTGATATGCTGGAGATCACAAGGATTTTGTGCATCCAAGTGATATGCTGGAAATCACAAGGATTTTGTGGATCAAGTGATATGCTGGAGATCATAATGATCTAGAGAAAATGAAAAAAAGACACACAGTTTGCTTTACTTTTATTTTACTCCTGTCTTCCTTTTTGTTACTAATATTAATTTTGTTAGTGAACTCTTTCATTGTTTTTGTTCAACAACTTGTACACATGTTTGTGGATTCTTTTGTAAAAACATTTGGGCTGGTATTACCAGTCTCAGTATCGAAAACTGAAGTTGATTTCTTAAATTAACTGTTGAACTGGTTTTATTCGCGTGGGTTTTATTTTCGCATATATTTACGATTTTATTTCCTTGGAAATCAAAAACCAGCTTGAATAAACGTGCATGTCCAAAAATAAGTTACTTTTTATGTAAAGGACTTTCTTCAATAAAGTCACTTTTACCTCGTTATGTACCATTTGGTAGTCAGTCCAATTACGTTATTATAAGCAATTTATATCAATGGCATAGGTGCGGAAATTTTAGAAAACAGCCTATTGTTACTGTGCATTATGTGTTTCACGCTTAGCCATAACAAAAGCACTTGCATAAAAGCAAATATTCGCTTACTGGCGACTGACACAGTACTAAGGGCTTGGTACAATAACGCTAGCAGTAGTTGACATTATTTTTTCATCATGGCAGGATAACTCTAGTGGCAGTCAATATCAATATCAATTTTCCTTTTAGGTCAATCTACTTTCAGTTTTGAATTTGCGTCATGACAATGACGCAAATTCAAGAACACGCGAATTCAAAAAAAAAAGGATTATTTGTGGAGAAAAACACGCAAATTACTCGTCGCAAATTTTAAGCAATCTACAGTATAAAAATTGCTTTGTCTGTGGATATTTTATGTGAAGGACTTTCTTCAATAAAATGTTTTATACTAGTAAATATTGCTCAGAAGTTTAGTATTATATACAGAAATCATTTGCATTTCACATAGAAAATTTGGTCCGAAATTTTCACTTCAATATAACTTTAGATAAGATTTCCTAACCCTATCTACTAACCCACTGTTAGACTTATGAATAAAGTTTAGAATAGAATCAAGAAAATCATTATGTTTTTGCAAATTTGCTGTTACAAAAGTTGCTTATGTCATGTCATTAAATAAAGACGGCTATAATGAGAGTTAGTGAATTCCCAGCAAGACTGAAATTAATGGAATGGCGTTCACTAAAAATCTGGATCAAATGTAAAATTGTTGGTCAAATATATATTGTAAATGATTATGAACTCCTCATTTTCTATCAGATATGAATATTTTAATCAAAAAGTAACAAACATTCATGTTTATTAAATCTAGAAGAAAAGTTATTTAAAAAACTAGATATTTTTCAGATTTGGCTCAGTTAGCTGTAGTTCAGGATCAGCTACGATTGATCTTGATCCTGCAGTTAATCCTTTGTGAACACAGGGCCTGCTGATACATGTAATGTGGCGCGTCGTGAGAAAACTGGTCTCAATGCATGTGCTTAAAGTGTCGTCCCGGATTAGCCTGTGCAGTCCGCAAAGGCTAATCTGGGACGGCACTTTCTGCTTTTATGGTATTTTTTGTTTCAAGGAAGTCCCTTCTAAACATAAATACACTGTAGGCGGAAAGAGCTGTCCTGGATTAGCCTGTGCAGACTGCACAGGCTAATCCAGGACGACACTTTACGCACATGCATTAAGTCCGGTTTTCCCATGACGAGCCTCTATTTAATTTTTCCCCAGATGAGTGGACAGATCTCCCCTCCCTCCCACAGGAATGTAATGCGTGGCAGGCTGTGTGCAGCCCCTGCACTCTGTATGTCCTCACTGACGTCTGCGTCTGCCTGCTCCACCTTGAGGCAGCACACTGGACCATGTACGACACCTTAGGACCTATTGAACACAGTGACCTACTTCAGACACCTATTTTGGTTGATGATGAGTTGTATTTGTTTCCTGCTTGGAGTTCGGAATCAACATTTTTATGTTTAACTATAGAAGGTGATACTTTGTGTGTAAATGGTGATGAAATCAACGTATATAGCAATTTTTTATTCAGTCACTGGAGGAGAAAAGTGTATGACGCTGGTGTGAGCTTAGGGAAAAGTGTGGTTGCATTTAACCATAAGTTTTACACAGTGACAGCTGATGCCGAACTAAGTTTGTTGAGATTGCAGTGGATGGGGATTGCGTAACAACAACCAGGCTAACATCCACTATCCCCGACACAGGAATGGCACAGATAGTCGCTCTTCCATGCTACCCAGCCTTCACTGTCTGAGATTGTTAAGCGGGGTCCCTATATGAACATAGGGTTAGGGTTGTAACCAGAGCCATGCCTTGTCATGGGAATGTTTATATGTACATGTTTTAGCATCTATTGACATATTTCTGTCAATGTAGGGACTGTTTCAAAGGAAGGCTTTATTCTCTGAAAACCAGAAAAGCTAAAACATTTGTCTTTCATAAGGCAAAACTTTCTGGCATTGGTCTACCTAATAGTTGAAATATTATATATTTTTCATAAACCTAGGTTATTTGACCATATTTAAACACTTTCATTTTGTATGCAAAATGACTTACCAATAGTCATTATTGATTCAACTTGACATGGAGTTTTCTGGCATTGGTCTATGCCATTTTTGCTAAAGAAACCTAGCTCCCATCAACAGTTCTGGTCAGCTGCAATAAAACATGATACTCATAATTGATTGTGTTTTTTTCCACCTAATTAACTATTTTAGCTTTTCTATCATCAATGTGGAGCAGCTGCTGTTTGATTTGTGTTAGTATTGTATTTCATGTGTGGATTCATGTAATTGTGTTTTCTTTTGAAATTGATGCTCAAAGTGTAGGGCCATTGATCTGTGATCTTCAAAAGTTGTAAGTTGTAGGCTCTCTATGTGATATACCAGTACAAGTCTTCGAATTACAGTAAACTCTGCTTGTAACAATATTGAGCAGACCAATGGATTTATATTGTTTTATCCGAATATCATTATGTCTGTACAACCGAGAGCATGGACATACATTTATATAACAGAGACACAATAATGTTCATTTTATAACCATATAATGAATGTAGAACTGTTAAAAGAAAGAATATCAAGAAATTCGTTTATCACAATTGTCAACCTCCAACAACATTAATAAATTACAGCGATACTGATTATTTATCAAGCCGACTGTATCAGTGTTTGTCGCATCTGTGACAGACTCTAAACTAGTGTTAAAAGAAGAACAATTGTGACTGATTCGTGAAAACAACTTTGTTATACGCGAAACTTATTTACATGCAATATCGTTACAACCAATGTTTTTTCAATTGAAATATGTAGGAATCCAGAATAAACCTTGGACTCAGCATCGTTATATGCGATACATCATGTACAAGCGGTATTGTAACTAGTGCAGTTTACTGTAATGGTTCATCCAGGACTTGAACAGAATCTTACGTACAGGAGACCCGTAACGGAGACCCGTTGTGGTGTTAACAGGGATGTGATTTGTCCACCATGATGATTTCCTCTTTTGAATGCCAAATCTGTATGTACAAATGGTGCTTAAATTTGCTCGATTAATTTGGCAAAGGTTATGGGAACCTTTTTAAGGGTTAAGGTTTTTTTCTCACCTGATTTTTTTCTGGAATCATAGACCTGTGTTAAACATTTGATGCATTTTATTAGGCATCAGTTCTTTTTATAGAAATTTTGAAAATCAAAACAACACTTTATTAATTGCAATATTTTTAGACATTTTTGTATCTGCTTGCTTTACATGTGTTTGAATCCTGTCATGGCAGTATTTATTTAATATATGTTTGAATCGTGTCATTGCAGTATTTACTTGATATATGTTTGAATCCTGTCATTGCAGTATATACTTGGTATATGTTTGAATCGTGTCATTGCAGTATTTACTTGATATATGTTTGAATCGTGTCATTGCAGTATTTACTTGATGTTTGAATCGTGTCATTGCAGTATATACTTGATATATGTTTGAATCCTGTCATTGCAGTATATACTTGGTATATGTTTGAATCGTGTCATTGCAGAATTTACTTGGTATATGTTTGAATCGTGTCATTGCAGTATTTACTTGGTATATGTTTGAATCGTGTCATTGCAGTATTTACTTGATATATGTTTGAATCCTGTCATTGCAGTATTTACTTGATATATGTTTGAATCCTGTCATTGCAGTATTTACTTGATATATGTTTGAATCCTGTCATTGCAGTATTTACTTGGTATATGTTTGAATCCTGTCATTGCAGTATTTACTTGGTATATGTTTGAATGTTGTCATTGTAGTATTTACTTGATATATGTTTGAATCCTGTCATTGCAGTATATACTTGATATATGTTTGAATCCTGTCATTGCAGTATTTACTTGATATATGTTTGCATCCTGTCATTGCAGTATATACTTGATATATGTTTGAATCCTGTCATTGCAGTATACACTTGAGATATGTTTGAATCCTGTCATTGTAGTATTTACTTCATCCATTTTTGAATCGTGTATTGCATTTACTTGATTGTATTTTCATTCTGTATGCAGAACAAATATCACAGCACCAAGTTTTATTGATTTTACAGTGTGGTCTTTCAGTAAACAAGTGCAGAATGCATGTGCCATATAGTATCACAAGGGTTGTGTCCAATTTGTAAAAATAAACAATAATATCATGTTATTTATATGACCATGTACACATGTAATGACAGTATCTTTAACATAAGCAGACTGAATTTAAGTCCTTTAAGATACATTATTTCTATATAAAATATGTGAATCAGCTGGATAGCCTATTATATTGAACAACTGTTGAACAAATATGGACACATAAAAATGTATGCAGGCCATCCTGTTTCCTACCGTATGACACCCGGCACCGGGTTGTTTGTTAATGTACTAGTGCAATGGATCCAGCAGAACAACAAATGAGGCATGTCGTGGGAATACCGGGCTTAATGCATGTGTGTAAAGTATCGTCCCGGATAAGCCTGTACAGTCCGAACAGGCTAATCCAGAACGGCATTTTCTGCCTACAGTGGATTTATGTTTAAAGGAGATTTCCTTAAAACAGAAAATACCATAAAAATGGAAAGTGTCTTCCCGGATCAGCCTGTGCGGACTGCCTCAAATGTATCCAGTATCATAGACATTATGTTGATAATTATCAAGTGTTTGATGTACAGATGTGATTTATAATCAGGTGGTGTGGGCCACATTGCTGTATATTATCTTCTAAAAACTATACACCATCGTTGTTTTTGAAGGAACACATATTTTGACAGGATTTGTAAGATGCATAGTTGTATGTAAAACCAAGATGATTTTAAATATTCTTGTATAATTTCATTAGCTATATCTCAATTATATGCCATGATGGGACAACCCTCATACATACATGGTATAATATATGCACTGCTGCTGGTTGCGCCATGTTTTTCATGGCATTTCAGTCAATATCACACTCGCCACGCCAAGAGTTACCGATATTGTGTACTAGATCTGCATAGTTTTGTTTAAATCATTCAGTATTGAAATTAAATACATATTTTTTTAATCATTTATCATTTTCTCTGTTCCCTCGCCCTTTTTTATTTCAGTTACAAAAAATATTAACTTCGAAAGTAAGTTAGAGATGAAAACAATAGAAAACAAAACTGAAAAATACAAGCTTTATTTCCAAGAAAATACTATACGCTTCACAGAGAATGAAAGACTAAATACGATATATTTGGTCCTAGCAGAGTGGATGTCCATGTTTTTAATCCTTCCATTAATAATTCGGACCTCAAAACAACTTGTATTCATCTTACTTCAGAATGTTCATGCCTCTATAATAAACATATAGTAATAAAATACATCCAATGACATACCACATACATGAAGCACACATAAGTAGTGGCAAGAATAAAAGGATTTGATAAAAAATACACATAAATTATAGAAAAAAAACTGAAGTTGCTCAGTTTATATGTCAATATGTGATTAACGTGAAGTAAACTAAAGCATAAATAAATTCAGTGTGCAGATAAATATATGAGTAAGAAAAACACACCATGACTTAACAAAACATTACAACACCCTGTTTAGATTACATGACAGTGAGCAAGGGTAAATCGTGATCAAGTATATAACTATTTAGCACATTGTATGAATAATACATACCAGGTATAAGCAATATTCAACAAATGAAGCATGTCAATGAATCCCCTAGCATAATTCGATATAATTTTTTATCAATTTACCAAGAAATTACATGCTTATGCAAACATAATAATAATAATAAACATATTCCACAATATATATAATTATATAACAGTGAAATGTATTAATATGGCAATCCACAATCTTCTCAATATGTAGATATGTTCTTCCTACAAACAAAATGTCGTGTTTATTCAGTTCTACAAAAATTAGTGGTCTTCAGCTTTTCACAGTTGTGTCATTAATTACTGAATAAGCATAATTATATGAAAAATGTATCAAAATGTCAGGGAAAATACTCTTAAAGGGGATATGTACGATTTCAATATTAACATTTTATTTTCACATAATTTGAACAACACAAATGAGAGGACGAATATAATCGAGGAAATTTAAAATAAAAAGAAATAAATAGATATTTGGACCATATTTCATGTGGTTTTTTTTAACGTACTTCCTGATAACGACAAATTTATTCCTGGTGATACGCCGATACCGACACCTTTAATCGTATTTGTGAGAAACAAAAACGTGTACATGTGTTGTGTGAACGATCTGTACAAAACTTAAGTCAACACGCAACAAATATTGGGGATTTCCCCAAATTGTACATGTCTAATTTACATGAATGAGTTTTCGACTGGAAGAAGAAAAGTATTTTAACGGTCTAAAGCTCTAATTTCGAGGATTTTCGAATATCATTTCTTCTGAACTTTTATTTTAGTTTGTTATTTATCAATGTTTTTCGCTCACCTGAGCACGAAGTGCTCGGTGAGCTATTGGTATAGAGGACCTCTCCCGCGTCGTCTATCATCCGTCGTCAAGATGCCGTCAACAATTTGGACCGTTATCGAGATAAAGACTACATTTTTTATTCAATCTTGACCTAACTTGCACAGTTTGTGTATAACCATAAAATCTTGGACGAGTTCGATAATGGGCCCAAACGGACCAGGAACGCCAGATTTATTGCCCCTTTTTCATGCAAAAAAAGTGCAAAAGTGCCCTTTTACGACGTACAGACTATATTTTCCATCCAATCTTAACCAAACTTTCACAGTTTGTGTATGACCATCAGATCTCAGCAGACGTAAAAAAAATATACAAAAATGGACATTATTCAGGATAGAGAGAGACATTTTTCATCCAATCTTCACCAATCTTGCACTGTTTGTCTATTACCATGATATTACAGTTGAAGTCGAATATTAGCAAGATCGGACCAGAAACACCCGAGTTATTGCCCTTTGTTTGTGAAAAAAATATGCAAAAATGGACATTATACAGGATAGAGACTTCATTTTTCATCCAATCTTTACCAATCTTGCACAGTTTGTCTATGACCATAAGATTAAAAGTGAAGTCGAATATAAGCAAGATTGGACCAGGAACACCAGAGTAATTGCCCTTTGTTTGTGAAAAAAATAGGCAAAAATGGACATTATTCAGGATAGACTTCATTTTTCATCCAATCTTGTAAAGTTTGTCTATGAACGTAAGACTACAGGTGAAGTAGAATATAAGCATGATCAGGCCAGAAACACCAGAGTTATTGCCCCTTGTTTTTGGAAAAAAACATCTATTAGTTATCAATGATTGGCTTGCACACACAATTTTTGATTCAATGTTGACCAAACTTACAGTTTGCGCATGACCATAACAATTGATTGATAACATTTAATTTCCAACAGTTGCTTGACTTGCATGCAGTTATTTGTACATGCAACTTCGATGACTTCAGAGCCTGCATTAACATCATTTATCATCATTGTATAGAAAATTATCAAAGAAAAAGCAAAACTTTACCTTATAGCACAGCATCGCAATTATCGCATCGCAACTAGTTTTCCAAAACTGTTTGCGAACAAGACATCAAAATCTACTGTTTGTGCATTTTCCAGAATTGTCAATGACTTAATGAAAAAGGGTCAGGTATGAATATCGAGAAAAATGATTTGAGAACCATTAGCAAAAAAACGCACATCCACTTCCCAACTCATACTTTATTTAGCCCATTGCACTTACCGATGTTTTAAATCAAAATTGATCCTACCCCCACTGTGTATTATTCAGATACCTTAATTTTCAAACCTGTCACAACAGTATGGTCTTCATCTGAACCAGTTCTCAGGTGAGCGCTTTGGGCTATCATGGCCCTCTTGTATAGGTTTTATTTTACTTTCATGTTTTTCTATGAAAATTTGATGAGATTGTACATATTTTCTTTCAATTAAAGCATAAGTGAGAAATCAATAGAGATGCACAGGAATAAGAACAACTAATTCTAAAACTACTTTTCTTCCGACTATGTCAAGTCACACAGTCATTAATGCCTACCAATGCCTGAAATGTTACGCGATAGTTCAGAAAGCACTGAAGCCAGGGAAGTACTACTGATATTTAATGGACCAGACCTTTGCTTTTCTGTTAACATAATGGTTGGTGTAATGATTTCTTTATAACAATATTATATTCAAAAAATATTGTTGAAATTCTGATAAAATCTGGTTGTATAGGAAATATGCATTAGATTCTTAAACATTAAAACCTTAACAATAAATAGCACTCAAATTGCAATGAACTATCTTTATGTATGTTACCAAATGCAAGAAGTGCAAGTTGAAGGTAACGTAAAAATATATGACTGTATAAAGTGTTATCAAGTGACGACTTGCTTCAAACATATGCATCGATCAAGCCAATATTATACATTATATTTCTATATGAAACACAATCATGCACTAATGAGAACAATTATAAACATACAACATACAATGTAAAACAAGTACAACAGAATAATGAACAAATACCTAAACCTCATACCTAAATAGAAACATCCCACAAGTTACTGAAGCTCATAAAATTCCCACTAATGCTCGTATCTAAAAGCAAACCATTAATTACAAAATACTAGCTAATATTTATAAGTTGTAATGATTGATGTTAAAATGCCTCAAACAATAGCAATGATGATTATTACAGTATAATTACGAATATTGTATGTGCGACCAGTGTTTTTTTTGTGTCAAACGACAGACTCGAGTTCAGTTTTGGTATCACAGAAAATCCAAAAATAGTACCACAAGATTGACATTGTCGTAACAAGTACATGTATATATAGTACCAGTACATTTACCTTGTGACCAATGTTACAAAAACAAAATTATCACACTTTCAAAAATTTTGCTAAAGCTAAAATCAACATGAAAAAAAAATCAGTATATATGATCAAAATTGAAACAAATTAATAACAATCATTATCTAAATTTTCACCAAATAATCCACAATATAACCAAAAACAAGAGAAAAATGCGGAAACCACATTAAAGCCGGATTTTTTATTTTGCCGATGGGGGTACATGTACAAGTCGATGTTGGTGAAGAAGAATGGAAGTTTCATATCAAGCTGTAGTGGCCATTTTGTGCAGTGAGGCAGAACCATTTGAATAAGTTTGGTAGAGGACCACTATACGAACATTGGTGTGAAATTATTTGAAAATCTAGCCATAAGTCTAGAAGAAATTGGAGTTTTGACATATTTCTATTTTTAGCCCTGGTGGCCATCTAGTGCAGTGAAGCAGAACCATTTTCATAGGTTTCGAAAAGGACCATCCAAGGAACATTTCTGTAAAGTTTCATGAAGATTGACCAAGAACTTTTGAAAATATGACAGGAAAACAAAACTTTAATGCAAATTCTATTTTTAGCTCTAGTGGCCATTTTGTGCAGTGAGGCGAAACCATTTGAATAAGTTTGGTAGAGGAACACTAAACGAATATTTGTGTAAAATTATTTGAAAATCTAGCCATAGGTTTAGAAGAAAATGGCGTTAAGACATAATTCTATTTTTAGCTCTGGTGGCCATCTTGTGCAGTGAAGCGGAACCATTTTCACAGGTTTGGTAGAGGACCATCCAAGGAACATTTTTTTGTAAAGTTTCATGAAGATAGACAAAATACTTTTGAAAATATGACAGGAATACAAAACTTTAATGCAAATTCTATTTTTAGCTCTAGTGGCCATTTTGTGCAGTGAGGCAGAACTATTTGAATAAGTTTGGTAGAGGAACACGAAATGAACATTTGTGTACAATTATTTGAAAATCTAGCCATAGGTTTAGAAGACTAGAACTCGGTGAGTCGGATGTGTCGCCTGATGCCAGAAAGCTTACGTGAATCCAAATGAAGAAGCAGTTTAGGTTAATGTTCAATTTTTTTTTAACAGATATATTGAAATCTTCAAAAGCACTGCACTCTGGCTAATTGCAAAGAAAAGACTTATTAAAACCAAATATGTGACAAAAATAAGTATGAAAATTTACAAGGGGCAATAACTCCGAAAGTATGAGGTGCAGAGTAACGGTTCTTGTGCACTGCACTTCTTCTCAATGAGATCTATCTACCTATGAAGTTTCAGGTTGATAGCTTTCATAGTCTTAGAGTTATGCTCCAGACAAAAACTAAGTACAAAAATAAACAAAGGGAAATAACTCCAAAAGTATGAGATGCAGAGTAACGGTTCTTGTGCACTGCACTTCATGTCAATGAGATCTATCTACCTATGAAGTTTCCAGTTGATAGCTTTAATAGTCTAAAAGTTATGCTCCGGACAAGCAAATGGGGCCGCCGCCCCCAACGCCGCCGACAAAAGTAACACCTATATGTCACCTTTTTAGGCCATCTTGTGCAGTGAAGCAGAACCATTTTCACAGGTTTGGTAGCAGACCATCCAAGGAACATTTCTGTTAAGTTTCATGGAGATTGACCAAAAACGTTTCAAAATATGACAGGAATACAAAACTTTAACGCAAATTGTTAACAACATCGCAACACCCGTCCGCCTGCCCACCCGCGTTTTCGCTAATCTATAAGCCGAGTTTTTTCGTTAAAAAATCCTGCTAACAAACAAACTAAATTCACTAACATAAATGTAAGCTAATACAATCAAACATGTTACTGAGATCTAACAATTATTAACCGTTTCTATTCAACAACAAAATCTTAAGAGAACACCATATTATGTGAAGTTAAAAAAATGCATCAAACATAGACTGGACATAAAATGTTTCCTTTTTCACATATAATCAGGCATTCCATGTTTAAGTTTGTTTGTTGTATAATTTGCATTTACCATTACTCTAGTTAAAACTGATCATGTTTTTGATATTTTTACTGACTATAAAAACTTTGTCCCTGCACGCACAGAAATGGTCCTATTTTGTTTTGAAATTTTGTCAATGCATAATGTGTACAGTTTTGTGGTAAAATAAATTTCACTGATGTTATTATGACTCAAGGTGTCTATTGTTCCAATCGCTTTGCAAAACTTTAAATTACAAATGGTTAAGTGCATATAAAACAATGGCGTAGTAAAACAGTATATTATACCTTACATAAAAAAAATTTCTTCGCGTATATAAAAGTAACGGTCCGTTATTTATGTTAATTTCCAAATGCCATTTTAGCGGGCAGACTAAATAGTATAGTGCCCGACACTATTCCGTGTGGGTGCCCACTCAGTTCTTGTTGTGTGTAATCGCAATACTGAGAAATACATTTCACAATGCAATTTTTTGCATGCTGTTAGAATGTAATTTGTTTTTGAAATAAAATGTTGTAGATTTCAGTACAAAATAAATGTTAAGTGCATTGTGTTATGCTTGTGATATATAATCATTTTATCATAAACTTCTATACTAAACTAGAACACCGCGAGTCGGATGTGTCGCCTGACGCCGGATAGCTTACGTGAGTCCAAATGAAGAAGCACTTAAGGTTAATGCTCAAATTTTTTAAACAGATTTATTGAAATCTTCAAAAGCACTGCATTCTGGCTAATTGCAAAGAAAAGACTAATTAAAACCAAAAATGCGACACAAAAATAAGTATGAAAATTTACAAAGGGCAATAACTCCAAAAGTATGAGGTGCAGAGTAACGGTTCTTGTGCATTCTCCTCAATGAGATCTATCTACCTATGAAGTTTCAAGTTGATAGCTTTCATAGTATTTGAGTTATGCTCCGGACAAAAATTAAGTATGAAAGTAAACAAAGGGCAATAACTCCAAAAGTATGTGATGCAGAGTAACAGTTCTTGTGCACTGCACTTCTCTTCACTGAGATCTATCTACCTATGAAGTTTCAAGTTGATAGCTTTCATAGTCTATGAGTTATGCTCCAGACAAAAATTAAGTATGACAATAAACAAAGGGCAATAACTACAAACGTATGTGATGCAGAGTAACGGTTCTTGTGCACTGCACTTCTCCTCAATGAGATCTATCTACCTATGAAGCTTCAAGTTAATAGCTTTCATAGTCTTAGAGTTATGCTCCGGACAAAAATTAAGTATGAAAATAAACAAAGCGCAATAACTCCATAAGTATAAGGTGCAGAGTAACGGTTCTTGTGCACTGCACTTCCCCTCAATGTGATCTATCTACCTAAGAAGTTTCATGTTGACAGCTTTAATAGTCTAAGAGTTATGCTCCAGACAAGCAAAAGGGGACGCTGCCGCCGACACCGCCGCCGCCAACAAAAGTAACACCTAAATGTCGCCAATTCAGGCGACTCAAAAATGTGCCCTATAATATAAGAAATAGCACAGACTTCCCACTCAGTTCGCATACCACTCAAGGCTTTTGGGCTGACTGATTGGTCACTAAAATGTATGATGTCTCAATCTAACTTCACATAATAGTGAGTTACAAATAATATACCACTTCATACAACACAACAACACCGCTATTATTGGAATAGACTTGCAGAGTTCTTTCCCCTGATGCACTTTCGAGTGTGAACAAAAATGATGCAAACACTTTCAAAAATAATAGGAATTAATACATTTAAGTACCAAATGCCTTATTTAAACATGATTTCAAAACGTTTTTAACATCACAACTTTCAACTTTTTAAATGAGTCCCTAAGTCATAAACTTGTTTAAAAAATACATAGTGAAATCATCAAATGAATTATTAACACTATCAGTCTATTATCGCTGTATAAATAAATGCATATACCTTATGTAAATGTTATTGTCATGATTCTGATTTTGAAAGCATAAATACATAAAAGCTGTACAAACCATGTACGCTGAATACAATTATTTCTAGTTACACTTTAAAATAAAATAAGCAATGCTATAAATGCAAGGAAATGCAAAAAAGTAGAAAGATGTATCAAACATAATGACCCATGCATGGCAGTGATAGTGTATCTTACACATCAGTTATAATGTCTGGAAATCATGCTGGGCCTGTATTCAATGAACTTCTAAGGACTATCTTAATTTAAGTATACTTAATTAAAACTTTAAGATCAAGTTTTCTATGTGAAGATTTAATTGTAACCCCATGGTTAAATAAAGAAACAGTTATATATTTACTGAAAAAAATCAATGTACATGAAATAAATGTACATGAAAATTGAATTGATAAATAACAAAGCAACATACTTTAGGCATCTGAAAACAGTTAACTATATTTACTGAAAAAAATCAATGTACATAAAAGTTGAATCGGTAACAAAGAAAGCAACAGACTTTAGGTATTTTAAAAAAAGTTAACTTTATTTTCAACTACCTGGCTTTGTGAATGTGGGGGCTGGACTTCTACGTGTTATAGAAACGAGATCAAACATTTGGCTTGTTAACATATTAAAATAACAACATTTATCGTGTAGGTACCTATTATCGAACCTCACCTATTTTCTAACCTTTCGTTCGTGCGCTATTTACATGTAAGCAAAGTGTGTATGACATCATCCGATTATGTGTACCGGTGCTACGGTAAACAATCTGTACAATCGTCGCAAAAAAACAATTTTATTAAAAACTCCATGACTTTTTATGCATTTCAAATAAATGTACATATTTCTTAAAACTATTTTTCTGAAAGAAAAAGTCCGCTTTGAGTTCCCCTATCAGCTGCATCGGAAAGACACGTGATGATCATGTGATATACCATGTATTCGTTATTAATAGCTGTGGGTTCGAGAATAGGTCAGTTATTTTTAGGCCGCCATGACAGTTGAAATAGCAGGGTGGCGACATTAATACGGTGTAAATTATCTAAAACATACAGAATCTGTGTCACTATTAATGCTTAAAAATGTGCACCAGAGATTGAAATAGTGATCTATAATGTTGTTTTCAAGAATGCTTTTGCAAAAAAGTCTACAGGCCAGGGTAGAGGTTCGAGAACTGGTACTTCCATGATATAAGCAAAGGCTTCAATATTTAAATGGCCTCACTTGAACAAGAAGCAATTACCTTGTCTAAACAACAACAAACTAGTATAACAAATAATGAGTTAAAAAAATATTTGTAGCAACAACATGACATCAAGAGAATGATTGAAATAAATGTACCATTATCACATCAAGTTCTTTTATTATGTTCTTGGAGCCATACTGTGCATTATCTGGTTTCCTAGCAACAGACCAGTCACATGTTTGTTGCTGGACAACTTAATAAGCATGACCCTGGTGTGGTGGTGTATGCATGCAGGTTACCCTGTATTGCTGTTTGGCTGCCATGGCAACTTCAAACTGGTGTGATCAGTTTAGGAGATTACAGGCTCCATATTCAGTAATGTTAACCGCGTCTGAAAATACAGGGCGCTTTTATTTAATAAAATAATTAAAAAAATATATACTTCTATGGCTAAAACAAAACATGTTTACATTTTTAAAAATTGCATAACGTACATTACATGGCAATATAAAACTAGAAACTTGGTTAAAACAAAACATGTTTACATTTTAAAAATTGCGTAACGTACATTACATGGCATTATAAAACTAGAAACTATGACCCTATTTAACACTTGGCACAATAATTTTAAATAAAGGCAGAAACTCTATAAATATTGGGAAATGGTTAAGATTCTTGCCATTTGCACAGATTCTTGCCATTTGCACTTCCTCTCAATGCTCATTATCATAAATGAATTTTATATGAATCCATTCATTTTTGTGGAGTTATGATTTAGACAAAAATTAAACAAACGGCAAAAATTCCTTGAATAACAACCCTTTTGTGAAGCTTTATTCAACTCTGTCTTATACTTCAGTAATGCTACATAACAGAGGGACGTGGTAACCATATTCAAAGTACACTTAGGGGCATAAATAGGCCTGAATTCTTATAATTTACCCCTGAGCCTCCCAGATTCAACAATGGCTCATCGTCTGCTTCCAAGGTTACGTCTGATGGAAATGCGTCTGTGATCAACTCCTCGTCCCCGGGGTCAGCTGTGGACCTCCTGGTTGCCGTGGAGACTGGGCGGGGTCGCAGACAGGAAGTAGGCAGGCTAGGGGCGGAGTCATGACACTCCTGAACTATCTCTGTCTGCTGCTTCACAAAGTTGATGAAAACCTGAATGTCATAGCAGTGAGCATTTTTAGAAGGCATTTAAATCAAAAGACAAAAGCAAAATAGTAAAACAATAATAAACAAGAGATGTTTGTAAAACATGTATGCCCCCCGACTTGCAGACAAGTTGTGAATATGTGCAATTGTTAAGAAATTTTTTTAATATGCAATCCCAAGCGAGGTCTCGATATATGGTATCTATGTATGAAGTTTCATTAAAATATCTCCATGCGTTTCCAAGTTATTCAGTGGAAACTTTTTTTCTATTTTTAGTAATGGTGACCTTGACCCCAGCCACCCCATATGAAATCCCAAGAGAGGTCTCAATATAAGGTATCTATGTAAGAAGTTTCATTAAAATATCTTGATGCGGTCTCAAGTTATTGTGCTGAAACCGTTTTTTCTATTTTTAGTACGTGGTGACCTTGACCCCACCCACCCCATATGCAATTCCAAGCGAGGTCTGAATATATATAAGGTATCTATGTATGAACTTTCATTAAAATATCTCAATGCGTTCCAAGTTATTGAGCGGAAACCGTTTTTCTATTTCTAGTAACGGTGACCCCACCCACCCCATATGCAATCCCAAGCGAGGTTTCAATATAAGGTATCTATGTATGAAGCTTCATTAAAATATCTCTATGCATTCTCGAGTTATTGAGCAGTAACCATTTTTCTATTTTTAGTAACAGTGACCTTGACCTTGACCCCACCCACCGGTTATGCAATCCCAAGCGAGGTCTCAATGTAAGGTATCTATGTATAAAGTTTCATTAAAATATCTCGATGTGTTCTCAAGTTATTGAAGGGAAACCGTTCTATTTTTAGCAACGGTCACCTTGGCCTTTGACCTGTTGACCTCAAAATGTATAGGGTTCTTCCTTTCCTCCCAAGTAACCAGCGTACTAACTTTCATGATCGTAGGTCAAAGCGTTCTCAAGATATGATGCGGAAACGAAATGGTCTAACGTTTTTCTATTTTTAATAACAGTGACCTTGACCCCACCCACCCCATATGCAATCCCAAGCGAGGTCTCAATACAAGGTATCTATGTATAAAGTTTCATTAAAATATCTCAATGCGTTCTCAAGTTATTCAGGGGAAACCATTTTTCTATTTTTAGTAACGGTGACCTTGGCCTTTGACCTGTTGACCTCAACATGTATAGGGTTTTTCCTTTCCTCCCAAGTAACCAGCGTACCAACTTTCATGATCGCAGGTCAAAGCGTTCTCAATATATCGTGCGGAAACGAAATGGTCGACGGACGTACCTACCGACCGACCGACAGGTGCAAAGCAAGATACCCCCATTTCTTCGAAGGGGGGCATAATAAATAAAAAATAATTAAAATATAATATTAATAATTGGACATCTATAATTTTTGTCAGAGAAAACAATAGAAAGTTTATGAACACTGGATCATTTCGGATATGCTGAAGTTTAAACATACAGAAATTTATATGAAAATTCATCAATTTTAATGCAAGTTTAAAAATAAAATGAAATAAAATGCCGGTTTAATTGCTCAACTATGTCTAAATTGATATCATTATGTCATACATACATTGTCTAGGGTGTTTTGACTGACTGAATAGTCCTCGATATTTAGATCCTTTTGAGCTTCTTCGAGTTTTGCAAACACATATGATAGCAAGAGATCCTTTAATTCAAACTGAAGCAAGTTATGATGGCATTCCTTGATGTCTGCCTCAGGAAAGTTCTGTGTTATGAACCGACGGGCGACCCGCTGTGACCTTTCAAGGTCGGGGCCTTTCAGACGCAGAGTCAGCGTGTAGCCGTCGCCAAACTTGTTCTTCAGGTGCTGTATGCTGCCCAGACATTTGAATCTGCCGTTGACCATGATGGCCAGTCTAGTACAGAGAGCCTCACATTCTTCCATGCTGCAAGAGAAAAAATATTATCATTATAATAAGGACTGGTATTCACAAAGCTCCTAAGGGAAATTTTAACTTCAGTTGTATTTAAGTGAAAAATTCAGATCAAATTGTCTATGTGAAATCCAATGATTGCCGTTTACAAATGGGTAAAATACTTATCATCTCAGCAATATTTACTAGATATATATCTAGTTTGAAACATTTTAATGTAAAAAGAACAATACATGAAACTGCCAGAAAATTTAAGGAATTTTATAAAGCTAAGAAATTTACTTAAGTTTTCATAAAGGAGTTTGGTGAACATGTGCCCATATGAACATGCGATACAAGATGCCAAAGCCAGTGGGGAAATGAATACAAGGATGACTGTAAGTAACATATTATAACGGGTGTCATGGGAAAACTGGGCTTAATGCACAAGCGTAAAGTGTTGTCCCAGATCTGCACAGGCTGATCCGGGACGACACTTTCCGCTTTTATGGTATTTTGTGTTTCAAGGAAGTCTCTTCTAGACATAAATCCATTGCAGGCGGAAAGTGTCGTTCCGGATTAGCCTGTGCGGACTGCACAGGCTGATCCGGGACGACACTTTAAGCACATGCATTAAGCACGGGATTCCCACAAAACGTCTCATATAATGTCTGTTCGTTTCAAGACCTCCACAACCGTGACAAGGAAACCGAACCGAAGAAGAACAAAAGATAATTGTAAAACATGTATGCCCCCCGACTTGCAGCCAAGTCGTGAGTATGTGCAATTGTTAAGAATTTTTTTTAATATTGTATGTGCACAATAACACATGGGGAGGAAATTAAAGTTCATGATTTAGAGAGTAAATATAAAGCTGAAAGAAAGATAGAGTATAATTATGGATTTATTTTTACAGTTAATTATATAAGGATAACTGTTTTCTGTTTGATTTAAACATCAAATAGGCCAAAACATCTCTAAATATCCTGCGGAAACAAAATGGTCTACGTAGAAAACAGTTTTCATGTTACAAGCCCCTGTGACCTTCACCTATGACCTGTTGACCTCCAAATTGATAGGCGTCTTCCCTTCCTCCCGAGTACCCAGCATACCAACTTGGATGATCGTAGGTCAAAGCGTATTCTACATATCATGCAGAAACAAAATTGTCTATAGAGGAAACAGTTTTCATGGTACAAGCCTCTGTCACCTTGACCTTTGACCTGGTAACCTCAAAATTGATAGGCGTCCTCCTTTCCTCCCAAGTAACAAGTACACCAACTTAAAAGATCGTAGGTCAAAGCGTTCTCTAGATATAGTGTGGAACGAATTTCATGTTACAAGCCCCTGTGACCTTGACCTTTGACCTGTTGACCTCAAAATGAATAGACGTCTTTCTTTCCTCCCAAGTAACCAGCATACTTACTTAAATTATCGTAGGTCAAAGCGTTCTCTAGACATTGTGCAGAAACGAAATGGTCAGAAACGGACAGACCGACCGACCATCCGACCGACGGACAGGTGCAAAGCAATATACCCCCACTTCTTTGAAGGGGGGCATAATTATTGAGCAGAAACTGTTTTTTTAGTAACATTTGACCTTGACCTTGATCTCACCCACCCCATATGCAATCCCAAGTGTGGTCTAGATACAAGGTATCTATGTATGAAGTTTCATTCAAATATCTTGATGCATTCTTAAGTTATTGAGCGCAAAACCACTTTTCTATTTTTAGTAATGGAGACCTTGACCTCACCCACCCTATATCTATATATGCAATCCCAAGCGAGGTCTCAATATATGGTATCTATGTATGAAGTTTCATTAAAATATCTCGATGCGTTCTCAAGTTATTAAGCGGAAACTGTTTGTCTATTTTGAGCAATGGTGACCTTAACCCCACCCACCCCATATGCAATCCCAAACGAGGTCTCGATATAAGGTATCTATGTATGAAGTTTCATTAAAATATCTCAATGCTTGTCAAGTTATTGAGCGAAAGCCGTTTTTCTATTTTTAGTAACGGTGACCCTGACCCCACCCACCACATATGCAATCCCAAGAGAGGTCTCAATATAAGATATCTATGTATGAAGTTTCATCAAAATATCTTGATGCGTTCTCAAGTTATTCAGCGAAAACCATTTTCTATTTTTAGTAACTGTCACCTTGACCTTGACCACACACACCTCATATGCAATCTCAAGTAAGGCTTCAATATAAGGTATATATGTATGAAGTTTCAATAAAATATCTTGATGCGGTCTAAAGTTTTTGAGCAGAAACCGTTTTTCTATTTTTAGTTATGCAGTGTTTTTTTTCACCTTTGGGGGAAAGGTGGCGGGGCCCTTCAGGCGGGGAATTTTACAGCAAAAGGGGACTTTTTTTGGTAGAAAAGCATTATTACATTTTTATTTTCTACTTTGTTATAAAACATTAATCAATTGTTTTGCTACAAATGATAACTTTGATTATGCAAACTTGGTTTGATAAAAAAAAAATTGCTGGGATTGTTTACGAAAATGCCTCTATCTTAGTCAATTTTTGTCCGATTTTGGTAAAGTTTGTTTCAAAATAAAGCTTACATTCTGAGGGAAATTTTAAGGTAAATATAGGGAAAATATATACTTTTTTAGCAGGGAAATGGGGCCCAATATCGGCCCTAAATTGGCCATACAAAAACACTGTTATGGTGACCTTGATCTTGACCCCCACCCACCCCATATGCAATCCCAAGCGAGGTCTCGATATATGGTATCTACGTATGAAGTTTCATTAAAATATCTTTATGGATTCTAAAGCTATTGAGCAGAAACTGTTTTTCTATTTTTAGTAACAGTGACCTTGACCCCACCCAACCCATATGCAATCCCAAGCGAGGTCTCGATATAAGGTATATATGTATGAAGTTTCATTAAAATATCTCGATGCGTTCTCAAGCTATTGAGCAGAAACCGTTTTTTCTATTTTTAGTAGCGGTGACCTTGACCCCACCCACCCCATATGCAATCCCAAGCGAGATCTTGATATATGGCATCAACGTATGAAGTTTCATTAAAATATCTTAATGGATTAATGAGTTATTGAGCGGAAACCGTTGTTCTATTTGTAGTAACGGTGACCTTGACCCCATCCACCCCATATGCAATCCCAAGCGAGGTCTCAATATAAGGTATCTATGTATGAAGTTTCATTAAAATATCTCGATGCGTTCTAAAGTTATTGAGCGGGAACTGTTTTTCTATTTTTAGTAACGGTGACCTTGAACTTGACCCCACTCACCCCATATGCAATCCCAAGCGAGGTCTCGATATAAAATATAAACGTATGAAGTTTCATTAAAATATCTCTATGCGTTTTTAAGTTATTGAGTGGAAACCGTTTGTCTATTTTTAGCAACGGTGACCTTGACCTTTGACCTGTAGGTCAAAGCGTTCTCTTGATATCGTGCGGAAATGGAATGGTCTATGGACAGACCGACCATCATACCGACCGACAGGTGCAAAGCAATATACCCCCACTTCTTCGAAGGGAGGCATAATAACCTCAAGGCATTTAACTCGTTATACCACTGGCACATACATACCATAATGATATAGTGGTGCTGCAATTATATTTGAATGTTGTGTTAAGAACATCAGTGATTGAAAATTGCACAAACACGCAAACCCTGCACTGATAAATTTTGAGCTGAGTCTTCTCAGTTTTTCTCAGTTATATATAGCTTTTGGCCTAGGATGCAAAGAAAAACATAGGAACACTGAACAGGAGTTAAGCCCCGCCCACCTGTGAGATGTGAAAATGATGGATCGTCCGTCTTTGATGAGACCGAGTATCAGGTCCCACAGGAAGCGGCGGGAGTGCGGGTCCATGCCTGTGGTTGGCTCGTCCTAAAGGCCAGAAAACATGATAAATGCCTGAACTCAACATTGCACTGATATTAACTGGACAATGAAATTGTTTACACAAACATTTAGTTACATACATGTATATACATGTGAACATGTCTGAAAGTGGACCATACCATGAATACAAAAGAAACAATTTGAAAGCATAACCGTACTATGCTATACTAATGGTTAAAATTGTGAACCTTACATAGATAAGTATGAATGTATGAAATTGCCTTGCTAACATAATACAGATCTAGACAAGTGTTAATGTATAAAAGTATGACCCTACTATCAATACAAGGGAAATGAATCCAAGAGAAAACGTATGACAGATTATATATGACCCTACCATGAATATCAGTGCCGAGTGACCTATGACCATATGACACTACCATGAATATCAGTGGAGAGTGACCTATGACCATATGACCCTATCATGATATCAGTGGAGGGTGACCTATGACCATATGACCCTACCATGAATATCAGTGGAGGGTGACCTATGACCATATGACCCTACCATGAATATCAGTGGAGGGTGACCTATGACCATATGACCCTACCACGAATATCAGTGGAGGGTGACCTATGACCCATATGACCCTACCATGAATATCAGTGGAGAGTGACCTATAAATATTTTACCCTACCATGAATATCAGTGGAGGGTGACCTATGAGAGCGATGGCAGTGGAGAGTTTCCTCTTGTTGCCCCCGCTGTACGTGCCGGCAGGTCGGTTCTGGTATGGGGACAGGTTCAGCTTCTTCAAGGCCCACTCAACAATCTGTCAACAAGGATAATCTGCTTGAAAAAGGGTACTTGTAAATACAAACATGCAACACTGTCAATGATAAACTGACTATTCTTCCTTTTGATGCACAAGCATACACACTGCAGAGACTGGAAACCAAATGTATATACAACCTGTTAACTTTGTGTTGTAGGTGTTCTAATGGCAATAACCGAAATGCTTCTTACAAATTAAAGAATGGACACATGTCGATTCAACAGATGGAACCCTATAACATGACCACTTCTTACTGACCCCACGTCTACTACACACAAGGGCACCCCTACTGTTGTGCTTTGAGGGTGGTATGCCACACAGACAGTTGCCCTTTGAGGATGGTATGCCACACAGACAGTTGTCCTTTGAAGGTGGTATGCCACACAGACAGTTGTCCTTTGAGGGTGGTATGCCACAGAGACAGTTGTCCTTTGAGGGTGGTATGCCACACAGACAGTTGTCCTTTGAGGGTGGTATGCCACACAGACAGTTGTCCTTTGAGGGTGGTATGCCACACAGACAGTTGTCCTTTGAGGGTGGTATGCCACACAGACAGTTGTCCTTTGAGGGTGGTATGCCACACAGACAGTTGTCCTTTGAGGGTGGTATGCCACGCAGACAGTTGCCCTTTGAGGGTGGTATGCCACGCAGACAGTTGCCCTTTGAGGGTGGTATGCCACGCAGACAGTTGTCCATTGAGGGTGGTATGCCACGCAGACAGTTGCCCTTTGAGGGTGGTATGCCACGCAGACAGTTGCTCTTCGAGGGTGGTATGCCACGCAGACAGTTGTCCTTCGAGGGTGGTATGCCACGCAGACAGTTGCCCTTTGAGGGTGGTATGCCACGCAGACAGTTGCCCTGCTGGATATGCTCGCAGTCCCCACCTCTTACTGACCCCTCCCCATCAGGAAACCCGGGTCCATACTGACCCCTCCTATAAAAGAAGCCCTACAAGACCCCTACCTGTTTCTCCTCAGACGATGGTACGTCCCGCAGATGGCTGTACAGCTGGATATGCTCCCAGCCCCTACCTCTTAACTGACCCCACACCTACAAGGCCCCTACCCTGTTACTGACCCAGCCCCTACTACACCCCTACCCTGTTACGGACCCAGCCCCTACTACACCCGTCTGTTACTGCCCGGCCCCGACAAGCCCGCTACCTGTTACTCACCCAGCCTATACAAGGCCCCTACCTGTTACTGACCCAGCCCCTACAAGACCCCTACCCTGTTACTGACCCAGCCCCTAAAAGGCCCCTACCCTGTTACTGACCCAGTCCCTACTAGACCCCTACCAGTTACTCACCCAGCCTATACAAGGTCCCTACCTGTTACTGACCCAGCCTATACAAGGCCCCTACCCTGTTACTGACCCAGACTATACAAGGCCCCTATCTGTTACTGACCCAGCCCATACAAGACCCCTACCCTGTTACTGACCCAGCCCCTACAACACCCCTACCCTGTTACTGACTCAGCCCCTACAACACCCCTACCCTGTTACTGACCCAGCCCCTACAGGCCCCCTACCCTGTTGCTGACCCAGCCCCTACAACACCCCTACCCTGTTACTGACCCAGCCCCTACAAGGCCCATACCCTGTTACTGACCCAGCCTATACAAGACCCCTAACCTGTTACTGACCCAGCCCCTACTACACCCCTAACTGTTACTGACCACAGGGTTGTCATTAAGATTTGTTCAAGGAGGCTTGGATGACCAATTGAGGAGGCCAAAGCTGCAAACGCAGAAGCGAACTAGGGGGGGGGGGGGTCTGGGTGCATGCTCCACCAGAAATGTTTTTGAAACTTAGATGCAAAATCCTAGCCAGGGCTTACTCTACCATTCATCAAATAAGCCAATGGCTAAAAATTTCACTAATTGGCCAAAAAAATTCCATTTGGCCACAACGTTTTCTTTATAGAACACTATAAAATACCCAGTATGAGTAGGATTTCAATGTTTTATTGTAAATTTGGCTAGAAAAAATTAAACCATGGGCAGCCCTTCTAGCATTTGAGCAATTTTGGACACATGATTCATGATAGTTTGACCTATGAAAATTACCCTTTTATACTTAATTTTGATAGTTCAGATTTTTATAATCAATTATAGAAATAACACACAAAAATAAAGTTGTATACTTTTGAGTGATTTTTTTTTTATGACTTGACTTCTTAAATTCATTACACATGTTTAAAATGATTTTTATAGATTGAACAACAAGTAGATTTAATAGATTAATAGTGTAACACTTTTATTTTTCATTAGGGATGGGACCGAATACTGAAATAAATATTCGAATATTTTTTTTAGGTATTCGAATATATTCGAATATTCGTTTTGTAAATACTACTATATACGGCACTCTGTCCGAATATTTACCTATCCGAAATATGTATACATGTACGTAGTTGTTTTACCTTGTTTCAGTGGTAATGAGCGATATAACTTAGTGAGTGTTAGGCAAATATAAAGAAATGTAAGATATTGTTAAATGTATTGTTAATTAATTTTTAATCGTTCAGCACAGAACAGAACAGATGTCACTTAAGGTCAATAAACCACAATATACGCCTTGTGCAAACTGTGAAACCGTTATCACAACATGGCCCAGTTTTGTTATTTGTGGATACAATGCACCATATTCGCGCCTCCTACAAATCGTTAATTCGCGGCCCTTGTAAAGATGTGCCCCCCCCGTGAATTATCAATTGTCGTCAATTGGACATGTTTGGCATGTGTTGTAAAAACGTTACACTGCCCTCGCCCACCCACAGGGCAGGAAATACGACTGGAATTCATGTTAACTTTGCAATTATTTACTGGAAAAAAAACATGATTTTTAAAACTAATTTTGTTCTTTAAATAAATTTGAAAATCGAATATTCGTATTCGTTTTTTATATTTGAATATTATCCGATATTCGAATATTCAAATATTCAATTATTCGGTCCCATCCCTATTTTTTATATAAACATTAACGAGGCATCAAACACATTATAAAATGCATTTTCGGCAGTGGTTTTTTTTTTTTGGATTTCGAAAAATTTCATTATATATTCATTATATTTTGTTCATTATTAATTCATATCTTTTATTATCAATAAAACACTGCATTGAAATAACCTTGTAATTATTTTTCCGATTAGAACTGAACAAACAACAAAATCCGTTAAACACATGAGTAATTAATGATAACACCTGTTAAAACAAAGAAGCGTAACAGCATGATGTCACCAAATCTGCAAGCTAAAGCAACTGTGTCGGTTTGACTTCAAACGTCTTTGATGTTACTGCCGAACTCTGGCTATCGTCTAGCAGTTTATATATGTAGCAGTAACCCGTTGTAACACGCTTAGCACATGGTCAGTGTGAAAAGCATCAATCAGTACTACTGTACCTGAACAACACAAGCACTGTCGATAGACATTAGTGAATTAGCCTTCTTGGGAAAAGTCAGGGTGTGAAACAAATCAGAATGTAGTTTTTGTTGCATTGCATAAATTGGAGATTTAAATGGTGGTGACGAAATACACGTCTTTGAATTAAAATGGAAACTGTGTTACGAGGGAACACTTATTGGATATTAACATAGTTATTACATTCAATATGGATTAGTGTGGTGAGGTCAAAGACTGGCTTTTACTTTCTCAACAAGGTACACAATAATTTATTTTTATTTCTTTGAAAATTTGAGCCGACCCATCACTCGTTTGAAACGGTCAATTTGGCGGGCTCTTAATGACAACCCTGTGACCCAGCCCCTACAAGGCCCCTACCTGTTACTGACCCAGCCCCTACAAGACCCCTACCCTGTTACTAACCCAGCCCCTACAAGGCCCCTACCCTGTTACTGACCCAGCCCCTACAAGGCCCCTACCCTGTTACTGACCCAGCCCCTACAAGGCCCCTACCCTGTTACTGACCCAGCCCCTACAAGACCCCTACCCTGTTACTGACCCAGTCCCTACAAGGCCCCTACCTGTTACTGACCCAGCCCCTACAAGGCCCCTACCTGTTACTGACCCAGCCCCTACAAGGCCCCTACCTGTTACTGACCCAGCCCCTACAAGGCCCCTACCTGTTACTGACCCAGCCCCTACAAGGCCCCTACCTGTTACTGACCCAGCCCCTACAAGGCCCCTACCTGTTACTGACCCAGCCCCTACAAGGCACCTATCTATTACTGACCCAGCCCCTACAAGGCCCCTATCTGTTACTGACCCAGCCCCTACAAGGCCCCTACCTGTTACTGACCCAGTCCCTACAAGACCCCTACCCTGTTACTGACCCAGCCCCTACAAGGCCCCTACCTGTTACTGACCCAGCCCCTACTAGACCCCTACCCTGTTACTAACCCAGCCCCTACAAGGCCCCTACCTGTTACTGACCCAGCCCCTACAAGGTCCCTACCTGTTACTGACCCAGCCCCTACAAGACCCCTACCTGTTTCTGACCCAGCCCCTACAAGGCCCCTACCTGTTACTGACCCAGCCCCTACAAGGCCCCTACCCATTACTGACCCAGCCCCTACAAGGCCCCTACCTGTCACTGACCCAGCCCCTACAAGGCCCCTACCTGTTACTGACCCAGCCCCTACAAGGCCACTACCTGTTACTGACCCAGCCCCTACAAGGCCCCTAACCTGTTACTGACCCAGCCCCTACAAGGCCCATACCCTGTTACTGACCCAGGCCCTACAAGACCCCTACCTGTTTTTCCTCGGAGGGTGGTACGCCACGTAGACGACTGTACAGCTGGATATGCTCACGGGCCGTCAGTTCGTCAAACAGGGAGTCAAACTGCGGACAGTAGCCGATGTTCTGCTGCACCTTCAACATGTCCTTTGTTATGCTGGAAATGTGCAAAACATGCATTGCTTAATATTTGAATGTTTTAAGACGTTAAAGTATTCACATAAACACTTTTTCTACAAAGTATTATTTGTATGAGTTTTCATTACAAATCATGCATTTTCCAATGTGAAAAATATGTTTAATATGTTCAAACTATTCTCTACGCAGGCGATACCAGTCGCTAAAACAGCCAATGGCTTCTAAGTTTGCTGAAATTATTTCAAAATGAAGCACATTTTCTTGGGACAACATTTCAAAATGACATGAATTTTTGCAAAAATCTCGCAATTTGGAGATACAGACACATCATGCATAGACATTTATATTTAGATTTTACAAAAGATCAAGATTCTGTGTTTTATAAACACACATGCCCCCGGTTGGTGCTGGATAGCCCATTTTTTAGTCTAAATTAGGTCAAGATCAAGGTGAGGTTGGGTGATATGGGTGGATTGGGGATAGTCATAAGCAACAACTGTGTCAGTATCCAAGTTTTGTAGCTAGCAGTGTTGGTGCTAGACGAAACGGTAAAATCTAGTTAACCAAGAAACAGCCCATTTGAATTATTCTAATTGCAAATTAGGTTCAAGTCAAGGTCAAAGTTAGGTTGGGTGATATGGGTGGATTGGGAATGGTCATAAGTAAAAACTGTGTAAATATCCAAGTGTTGTTGCAAGCAGTGTTGGCGCTAGACAAAACGGTAAAATCTAGTTAACAAGTGCAAATTAGTCAAGGTCAAGGTGAGGTTGGGTGATATAGGTGAATAGGGAATGGTCATAAGCAACAACTGCGTAAGTATCCAAGTGTTGTAGTAAGCGGTGCTGGTGCTAGACGAAGCGGTAAAATCTACTTAACCTTGTCAATGACAGAAGGATGGACGGATGGAAGGATGGATGGACAGGACAATCACTATATGCCTCCCGCATCAAGATGCTGAAGGCATAAAAACATATTTGCGAACAAAATGGATTTCAGCAAAGTTGAAGTACCAGTTCATTGCAATCACATTGCATTGCAATCACATAGCTAAAGATCACATATTAAAAGAATCTACAGCACACCTCGAAAACCAAACTGACACCTGAGCAACCTATCAGTGACTGAACAGAAGCTGACCTGTATCTATTGAGGAATGCGTCACCAGACGTCGGTCCAATGTCTCCCGTCAACATCTTGAATGTCGTCGTCTTTCCAGCACCATTCACTCCCAGGAGGCCGAAACACTGGAAAGAAACAACAACACAACATGGTATCACAGAGCATAATGTGAAGTTACTAAGCATAGGAATTGTGAGAACAAGATTTGAAAACATTGTGAAACATAAATTTGGCAAGGACTTTCATTTATTCCAGATAGAGCAGTTTCAATGGCACTTATATGATATGGAGTCCTAATAAATCCTAACAAAATAGATATCATCTATGGAATTTAGAAAATAATATAAATATATAATACTCAACAATATCTACCTGCGAATATAAAACAAACAATTAATATCTTGTAACTATCATAGCGTAAGCAGCAATGTGCTAAACTATTGTTACAATCCTGCCCAGTTATGTCATTAATCATACATGCATTTTGATATGATATTACAATTGCATCCAGCAATTTGCCGAAATATTGTTTCAATCCTGTGCAGTTCCATTATTATTTATACATGCATTTTGATATGATATTACATTTGCATTGTATTTCTTTTATTGGCATTTTGTGGTTGTAGTACAATTACACGCCATACTACTGGTATGACCCAGCCTATTCAAGCCACCATACTACTGTCACTGACGGTCAATATAATGAATGGAAACATCAAACTGGCTTACCTCCCCTTCTGGAACGCCGATACACAACTTGTCCACAGCAAGGTGGTGTCCTAGTTTACGGGTTTTGTACACCTGAAAAAAATTGAAGAGGGCATGTTTACTTATTATTTTCTCAAGAAACAACCATTTATTGAAATTTTGATTAGTCCATTCTAAAAGTTCATTATAATTTTGTTGCCTATCTATCAGGTATTAATTATTATTATTGAAATTTTGATTAGTCCATTCTAAAAGTTCATTATAATTTTGTTGCCTATTTTTGAGGGCTTTTAAAATTCTTTGTCATCCAGTACCAGTAGTATGTGTGGCTATTTAAAGGACACAGTTATTTTTGCTTAGATGCACATGACAGTTTACTACTAGAAACCAACAATATTGAACAATTGTCTGTCTCTATGCGCATTAACTGCTATGTGAAATTGAATTGATCTCTTCCATTTACAGTGAATGGATTAGAACAGACATCACCTGTCCAAATTACTGCGTTTAGGTGTGTATGTTGTACAACTGTACAAGCTGAGTAGCCATTAAACATGTCAGAATGTAACTAAGTCATTCCATAAACCATATGAGGCGCGTATTAGGAAAACCGGTCTTGTGCATGTGCGTAAAGTGTCGTCCCGGATTAGCCTGTGCAGTCCGCTTGTATGGTATTTTCTGTTTTAAGGAAGTCTCTTCTAAACATAAATCCACTGTAGGCGGAAAGTGCTGGCCAGGATTAGCCTGTGCGGACTGGGACGACACTTTACGCACATGCATCAAGGCCGGTTTTCCCACGACGCGCCTCATATGTTCCTCTCAAGCAATAAAATGATTCATAAAAAGTGATACAACTTTTAACAACTACAGACAGAAGATGACATTCCACCTACTTTTGTAAGGTTAACAAGACGCAGCAGGTCTTTACGTCCGGTTCCCCTCAGGACCCTCTTCCTCTCAGCCGCGACATCAACGTCCTCCTCCTCCCCAGAGTTCTGTACGAACTTGGGCTGACGTCTGGCAATAGAGAGGAATACAAACATGAAGCATTTTTTAACAACCGTAAGGTGCATAACACGCAGTGAGTTGCCAGTTGAAGGTTTTATCTCAGAATTCGGCATGCACTGAAGCAAAAGTACTGAAGCAAAAGTACTGAAGCAAAAGCACTGAAGCAAAAGCACTGAAGCAAAAGTACTGAAGCAAAAGTAACCCGAATTGAATCAAGTTTGCTTTCTACTATAATAAGAGATAAAAGTAACATGAACAGTGTAATGATGTCTGACATTGGGATGATTTTCGTGACAGAATGGATTTTTCTGTTATTATTTCAGATGTTTTCTTTTATCTTTCAAAATAAAGGCAGAAACTGATGGAATAAACGAAATACTTGGGGAGTGTTAAGTACAGATAATATTGGCATGAAATCCTGTTTGGTATGAAAACCTTATTAAACTATCTTTTATTTTATGCTTTCTGGTGGTTTATAGGAAAATATCAGTGAAATAAAATTAGTAATTCACTGTTTTAAAACAGTGAAAATAAAATTGGTAATTTACTGTTTTTAAACAGTGATTCACTGTTTATAAACAGTGAAAACTACCACTTTAATCATGGGATTTTTTTCCCCAAGAAGTCAGAAAATACCAAAATAACACATTTTTAAGCATAAAATAAAACCTAAATGTTTCTATGATCACTCAGGAATTAAAATCGAGATTCTACTGAAACCAAAACAATCAAAATTATTTGTTCCAATTTATCTTCACTTATACATACATCAGAATTAATAATTAAAACGTCAGGAACTTGCATATTCAGACAAACATACATAATGCAATTTTATGTAAAACTACAAATAATAGCAGTACTACATGTTTATTCTGCAATGTTTACATACTATGACTGCTTGATGAAAAATAGTTTTATCAAATAATGGTGTATTATTTAATTGTGTATTAAGTTGCAAAATAATAGAATGCCAAATTCACAGAAGTAAAATATGAATAATTCTGTTGTTTAATTGCAAAATAAATTTAGTGACCATAAATGATAATAATGATGTTAGTATTTCCCAAATGAAAAGTATTCAAAAAAATCATAAAACTATTTTACAGTATCAAATGAATAACTATATACTTAACAAAAAAAATCAGCATATGTAATACATTTGCAAGCATAAAACAAACTGACCAAACAGGCCAGATTAAAATATGCATGCTGCTTACATGAATAACTGTTGTTGTAACTGCGAACCAATAGTCAGTGATTATTAGTGTAGTGTAGCCTGTGGCAAACATCTTAATTAACATGCAAATTAAACTGCCAAAACATACAGGTGGTAATCTTGAACAAGCGAGTAACAAAGTTGGACGCCAAAGTAACAACTCACCTGAGTCTAGATGGACATAAATAGACGGTGGCATTACCATGATTAGAAAACAGTTGGAACTTGAAAAAACATAAATTATATTTATAAATGTACAATTATTTTTACTCAACAAACTTACAAATACAAATTACAGTTTTATTTACTGTTATTTATCAAGTAGTCAAAACAACTTTTGTAACAAATTTAAAGAGTTGCAATTGAAAAAGAACTGTGCTGATACCAGTCTCTTCAATTACTTGAATTTGAGTAATTAAAGACAAAATGGTGTTAGTAATTCAAAATGTACACCACTAACACATCAAGCTAACATTAAAGATGGAGTGATTAACCAGCTTGCATTGACCCCTCGATGGTGGGGAACCTAAATTTAAATTGGTGAGAACATTTTTTTATTGCGTGTTGACGTGTAGTTTACAGAATTTGGAAAATACTGAAATCAGGTTTTAAAAGTTGAATACGTTGCTTTATTTTAGTATCTGTTGAACAAAACCTTTCAAAAATACTGCAGTCAGTAGACGTCCACTAAAGTGTAGACAATCTTGTACTGTACAATGTAAACTATTATTTCCGTGTTCAAGTACATAGTGATCAGGGTGTCATACCATAGCTTGGAGATGGGGCCCAAGCTATAGACTGATACAACACATCTCAGTGACATGACTGTTTCTACAGGTCGTTTGTTTGTTTGTTTGCTTGGAATGTTTGCTGTATTTAACAGTATTTTAGTCATATAACGGCGGTCAGTTAACCTACTCACACTTTTCCTGGGCAAGCTTAGCCGACCTAAGTGGTTTAACAGCACCAAGTGCACATACCAATGCCAGTAACAACTGCTCTACTTGAATCAGAGGTAGGCAGAGAATGGCCGTAGACATAATTTCATGACCAATGCCCACACAAGTTATGTGGCCGGGCTAGGGAGTGAACTCACGAACCCCGGATTGACAGTCCAGCGCTCTACCAACTGAGCTAACTGGCCCGGCTTCTACAGGTCGTAATAGTGTGACTACCTGGCTCTGATGCAGGACATGTACTCGCAGACGAGCGTGATGATGAAGAACACGAGGCCCGTGATGGACATGATCAGCAGCTTCTTCGTGATCAGGTCCCACCGCATGGGCGACTGAATCTGGGCGTACTGACCTGCCAGAACAACAACAACATGACATGACATGACACGGTGCCACCGCATGGGCAACTGAATCTGGTCGTACTGACCTGCACAGAAAAACATGCCATGTATGTTACTTGAACACTACATTACATTAAACACCAGCACAGGCCAATCCAGGACGACACTTTACGCACATGCATAAAAACCGGTTTTCTCACAACGCGCCACCTCTATAATTGACCACCTCAGGATTGCAAGGACCAATCTTACATGTGTAAAAGTGCAGACAGGCCTTTGTAATACTAAGTTAATTGCCTGTTTTTTATCATTTTCGTCTTAAATAATTAGTCTCAAAACTTATGGTGAAAGTTGCATAAACATTTGGACACATGATATTTAGAAATGAGATCATATGTAAGTTCACCAAGCCATAAGGATGGCAGAATCCATTCGAGCTGCAACGATTCTTTCAATGCATTGATCAATCTATTGTGAATGGCCCGATTCGATCGTCGATACTAAACCAGCCAATTTCGATTTGATTCTTATTTATATATTAACAGTTGATTTGTCATTAAACTATTCATTAGAATAATGGTTTTGTGTAGAGTTGTCATGTAAATTGATTATGGCGTCATGTCTGCTGTTGTACTGAATTAGTTTTCTTAAGCATTATCACCATTTCCACAGTTCTAATTTATATTAATATATTTAAGGTACATGCGTTCATATTAACTATATGATGGCATTTATAATTATGAATATAATATTCCTTATATTGCAAGTCATGACACTTGAATACGCAAAACCCATATAAAGGAAAAATGGATCGAATCGAAATATTCAACTACATGATCTTTGAAATCGAAATCGAATCAAATCGAGCCATGGCTGAATCGTTGCAGCTCTAGAAACCATAGGAAAGAATGCTACATTCCAGTGTATAATGTAACAGTCATAGCAAGAAAAATTGTTTTCTTTACTATAATTAACAGTTAGAACTTATTACACAGTTTTTTACTATATTCATATTTGAACATGAACAATTGACATACAGATGAGCTACAGACAATAAACAGACAAGGCACCCTCATGTTGCTATGGTTTATCCTCCTGTTGCTATGGTTACCTGTCTTGAAGTAAAACTCGTTCTTGTACTGGTTGAAGGCAATGTCCATGAGGCCGCGACCAAGGCAGTAGTTGGGGAACACAAGGAAGATGTCCTGCATCACCACGTGCACCTTCTCTAGGGCCTGGCAACAGTTGTAGTATATAAGTTAGAGTACAACACACCATACACCTTCTCCAGGGCCTTGCAACAGTTGTAGTATATAAGTTAGAGTACAACACACCATACACCTTCTCCAGGGCCTTGCAACAGTTGTAGGATATAAGTTAGAGTACAACACACCATACTCATCAGTAGTAGTTGGAGGTACGATACCACAAAACAAATTAGTATGCATTATAGACACAAATGTAACTGATCTTAATGCTTAACCTAAGCACTTGTCACATATACAACAAATAGCATGATTAATATTTTCTAGAACAAACAAAAAAATGTGTTTATTTCTCTGAAGTGTGTCACTATCCTGATGTTACAAAATCAGGTTTTAAATTTCTAATTTTTGTCAATGTAAACAGCCAAGCTTAAAATAAGAACCTCCCAGTGTCTGGGCAAGTGCTCCTGACTAAGCTACATAATGCTTGGCACCAACTCCCGTACATACATGCCATGATACAACCTTGGCACCAACTTCCCTACATACATGCCATGATACAGCCTTGGCACCAACGCCCCTACAGACATGCCATGATACAACCTTGGCACCAACTTCCCTACATACATGCCATGATACCACCTTGGCACCAACACCCCTAGATACTTACCATGATACGACCTTGGTACCAACTCCCATACAAACATGTCATGATACGACCTTGGCACCAACTCCCCTACATACATGCCATGATATGACCTTGGCACCAACTTCCCTACATACATGCCATGATACGACCATGGCACCAACTCCCCTACAGACATGCCATGATACGACCTTGGCACCAACTTCCCTACATACATGCCATGATACCACCTTGGCACAAACTCCCCTACAGACATGCCATGATACCACCTTGGCACCAACTCCCCTATAGACATGCCATGATACCACCTTGGCACCAACTCCCATACCAACATGCCATGATACGACCTTGGTAACAACTCCCCTACACACATGCCATGATACAACCTTGGCACCAACTCCCCTACATACATGTCATGATACAACCTTGGCACCAACTCCCCGACATACATGCCATGATACGACCTTGGCACCAACTCCCCTACAGACATGCCATGATACAGCCTTGGCACCAACTCCCCTACACACATGCCATGATAGACGTTGGCACCAACTCCCCTACACACATGCCATCATACGGCCTTGGCACCAACTCCCGTACAGACATGCCATGATACGACCTTGGCACCAACTCCCTACACACATACAACCTTGGCACCAACTCCCCTACATACATGTCATGATACAACCTTGGCACCAACTCCCCTACATACATGCCATGATACGACCTTCGCACCAACTCCCCTACAGACATGCCATGATACGGCCTTGGCACCAACTCCACTACAGACATGCCATGATGCGGCCTTGGCACCAACTCCCCTACATACATGCCATGATAGACCTTGGCACCAACTCCCATACATACATGCTATGATACGGCCTTGGCACCAACTCCCATACATACATGCCATGATTGACCTTGGCACCAACTCCCCTACATACATGCCATGATAGACCTTGGCACCAATTCCCCTACATACATGCCATGAGAGACCTTGGCACCAACTCCCCTACATACATGCCATGATAGACCTTGGCACCAACTCCCCTACATACATGCCATGATACGGCCTTGGCACCAACTCCCCTACATACATGCCATGATAGACCTTGGCACCAACTCCCCTACATACATGCCATGATACGATAATGAACCCATTTCTCTACTACCCTACCTTATCATAGGAGAAGAGTTCAAAGAGGAAGCTGCAAATGATGCATGTGATTCCCGTGAAGAGGTTGATCACTATCAGGAAGATGTAGGCGGCGCTGGGCTCCTTGAAGAAGAACGATGCCGGGTACATCACGGGGGTCATCGACCAGCTGAAGAGAACATTAACTTCGATATTATTTTGACAAGTTGGCAGCTTCTAATTATTTATTATTAAAGACATAACTATGCAATGAATACTATCACCACCCTCAATTACCTCAACTGGAGCTAAAATACGCTGCATAAACTTGTTTTGCAATCCACTCACTGCATATCCATCTATGTTAGGCCAAAATTAAAATTAAGTTTGTTTGCCCTTTACCTACCGACCCACAAAAAAGCCGCCGACTCAAGAAATTTTATTGCAAAATCTGCGGTAATTATTCATTTTTTTAATGTCTTTAAATTTCGTAATTTTTGTTTCTCTCACAACTTTCATAAGCTAGAATTTTGATCATTAAGGCGCTTGAACAAAAGTGTGAAAACAAGCGCCCATTGACCGGATACTAGTAAACATGGTGTATTTCACGTTTTGTCGTGTACCCACCGGTCGACGTATGACGTCATCATCTGTGTATATAATTACTTATTGTTTTAAGGTTAGATACCAGTAAATAGTAGGGTGATCCCTTGAAACTTGTCCGTATATGAAATAGTTCGTTTTTTCTTCTGTCAAAAGAAAGAGACATTTCGCATAACGGACACTGGTTTCAATAGTTATTTCCTAAAAACGACATGTCTTTTGTGCAGTTTGATGTATCATAACACCAAATTACTTGAAATTTTAATATTCAGCAGTTTATGTATAGGCAGCATGTGCTTTTGTCGAAATCGCGAGTGTTTCTTACGGGCGACTAGGTGAGCTATCCTACTACCACTGGCGTCGGCGTCTGAAATGGTTGAAGTTTTTATTAAAGCCAGTATTAACAAATTACGCACAGGCTAATCCAGGACAGCACTTTCTGCCTACAGTGAATTTATGTTTAGAAGAGACTTCCTTGAAACAGAAAATATCATAAAAGAGGGAAAGTGTCGTCCCGGATCAGCCTGTGCGGACTGCACAGGCTAATCCGGGACGACATTTTACGCACATGCATTAAGTCCGGTTTTCCCACAATGCCCCTCATATTAATAAAATCCCAATATTATTCTTTTTTTTTTTTAGGAAAATTTCAAAGAACTGATCCAGCTTTCTCCCCTGCTCCTTTTCAGCAGCACCTTGTACCATATCAATTCCTAGATCTTTTCCTAGGAATTTGGAAAACAGAAACTGTGAACCCATGAAGGAAGAAATGTGACATCTAAATATATAAAAGTAGTGGAACTACATAAGAATACAGGAAGACAATTGTGGTGGTACACCAATATAGGAAGTACATTAGGAACTACATAGAAAGTACATAATGAACTACATAGGAAGTACATTAGGAACTACATAGGAAGTACATTAGGAACTACATAGGAAGTACATTAGGAACTACATAGAAAGTACATAACGAACTACATAGGAAGTACATTAGGAACTACATAGGAAGTACATTAGGAACTACATAGGAAGTACATTAGGAACTACATAGAAAGTACATAACGAACTACATAGGAAGTACATTAGGAACTACATAGGAAGTACATTAGGAACTACATAGGAAGTACATCAGGAACTACATAGGAAGTACATTAGGAACTACATAGGAAGTACATTAGGAACTACATAGAAAGTACATAACGAACTACATAGGAAGTACATTAGGAACTACATAGGAAGTACATTAGGAACTACATAGGAAGTACATCAGGAACTACATAGGAAGTACATTAGGAACTACATACCCATAGAGGAAGAAGAGAGCGATGACGGAGGGGAAGTTGGTGGAGGAGATATAGGCGGGTATCTGGAACGCCAGCAGAATCACGATGATGCACATGGCCGGTATCACGTAGTTACACTGCAACAGAGGTTACATTTGTGCATGTAGTAACTTTTATGATCATTAATTGTTGAAATGTTAGTTCAAAACTATTAAACAGATTTATTGTGCAATATGACGACTGATAAAAGTTTTATTGTTTTTTTTTGTCAGAAAATGCACTTCACTCAAGAACAGGAGCTGTCAGAGGATAGCGTGCTTGACAATTCCAGTTGGTGCTTTTGTTTAAGTAGATCAGAACAAGAATCAATTTCAACCAAGAAACATAGACTTATGTATTAAGCTAAAAGGTTTTATTTTGTTCTTGTTTTACAAAGATCTCAATACAAACTAAAATACTTTGAAACAATGCAGCTTTATCATTTCAAATACATATTTCTTGTTTACTGCAACAGGCTCAATTCTGTACTTTCTCCCCAATCCAACCAAGTAGCACAATCACCATGTCCTATATGAGGCGTGTCATGGGAAAACTGGGCTTAATGCACGTGCATAAAGTGTAATCCCCGAACTGACCGCAGTCTGCACAGGCTAATTCGGGACAACACTACACTACTATGGTATTTTCTGTTTCAAAGAAGTCACTTCTAAACATGAATCCACTGTGGGTAGAAAGTGTTGTATCAGATAAACCTGACGACACGTTACGCACATACATAAAGCCCAGCTTTCACATGCCCCGCCTTATATGTAGTTCGAGAGCTCGCAAATGATGGGGTTCAGTCCCACTCACCATGTCCCAGACGTAGTTAGCCAACCAGTATATAACTGGGTTCAGTCCGCTGACAAACTGCAGGTGCTTAGCCTTCGTTCCGCGTTCGTACACGAGGAACACCACAAAACTCGCTGGCACAAATGACATCGCCGCAATGATGAATATGGCAATCAAAACATCGGCACCTTGCAGTCTAGGTAGTTATAAAGAGATAATTGTATTTATTTCAATGCAGATATGTCAATTAGTCAGAGAATGATATAACATTTTTATTTCAATAATTAATGTTCTTGAAGGTTTTTAATTTGGCATACAATTTAGAATTGTAGATCAAAGAGGCAATGTGATCAAAATAATTTTAATACAGTGTTTTATTTCAAAGCTTAAAACACATGCTCAGTGTTCATAGCAATTCAATTTAGTGTATTATTTCAAGGTAAAACAGACAATATTTCCAATATATTGTGAATAACTGCAAGGTATATAACCGACAGTCCAAGTGTACGTACATGAAGTCCATGTTAAGGACGTTGTTGGTCTGGTTCATCGGGTGATTGGTCACAGTGATACCTGGAAACATGTGCAAACATTCATGCAATTGTGAGTCTTCTTATGGAATTATGATGTATAAATAATGGATAGATGATGATCATCATCATGATCATGATGATAATGACACTGATTATGATGATTTTGATAATGATGATGATTATTACAATGATGATGTTGATGATTATGATGATGATGACACCTGGAAACATGTGCAAACATTCATGCAATTGTGCGTCTTCACCTAATATGGAATTATGTTGTATAAATAATGGAGATGATGATGATGATGTTGTTGTTGTTGATGATGATGATGTTGACAATGATGATGATGATGATGATTATTACAATGATGATGTTGACAATGATGATGTTGATGATGATGTTGACAATGATGATGATGATGATTATTACAATGATGATGTTGACAATGATGATGTTGATGATACCTGGAAACATGTGCAAACATTCATGCAATTGTGCGTCTTCACCAAATATGGAATCTTGTTGTATGAATAATAGAGATGATGATGTTATTGTTGTTGATGATGATAATGATTACAATGATGATGATACATGGAAACAGGTGCAAACATTCATACAATTGTGAGTCTTCCTAAGGAATTATGTCGTATAAATAATGGAGATGATGATGATGATGATGACGTACCATATGCCGCTGGATGTCCCTTGTGGTTGGGCAGGTTGGCCCTCAAGATGGCGTTGTTAAGGGTGTTCAGGTAGACGGGCATCGCGTGGTAGCCCTTGTTGTTGAACCAGGCCTAGAGGAGCAATAGCAAAGAGGGTTGGGTGCGAAACTGTTGTATCTGCTCAGGGCCTTCCCCAGGATTTTTTTCATGCACCCCAGTCCCGAGAGGGGTGGCCTAGGGAGGGGTATCCCCTCCCTACGTCGCTGTGGAATTTTTTTTCGCTGCATGCATCAAATGACGTTATCAGGTGCGTTTTAGCTCTTAAAATTTAGGCAAACAGCTTTTTATTTTTTGTAAACGTAAACGGTATACCTCGAGCCTTTTAGAAGCATCGGGCGTCAATTTTGTTGCGAAACTAAAAGTAGCTAATAATTTTTTCTGCATGTTTATGTCCAGTGCGCAACCCTATCGCACAGTGACGTCATGAATAAATCAACTTTTCTCGTTGTTCTCGAATATTTAGGTTATACTCGATCTACTTACGGAGCCTTTTTTTGTTCGATTAAATATGTTCATATGGGCATGCGTTTAGTGTTTTAACACTGTTTTAATAGTTACAACTGTTGAACATAGTACTGATTGGATCATTGGTGAATTGTAAAGATCTTGATTAAAATTATACATTTATATAATACATGCTTTGTTCGTGCAAAAATGGCAGGAAAATTTCCTCGTGCACGTCGTGCCTACATATGTCAAATGTTAGAAAAGCACATGGTCCGTACACGCACGCTTTCCATGCTTGGAACGTGACGTCGTGGTTGTCAGCAGACATTTGGCACTCCTTTGTAGAAAACACAGGTATTACATGGCATGCATGTAAAACAAGACAGCTTATGTTACGAAACTACAACAGCAACACTGGATAGGGTTTTCCGATTACAATTTAATATTAGCGTATTTTAGACTGGTTTTTGCAGTTTATTTTTTTATTGTAGCTATTAAATTTAGCAAATAAATAAGGGTGGATATGATAAAATACGAAAGAGGGAGGGTTTGTTTTAACGCGAATATGAGATACTTGATTGCGCCGAATCGTCAATGATAATGTTGTTCCATAGCGAAGATAACCTCAGCGTTTCTATTGGCTTATATCGATTTTACTGCGTAATGAAACTCCGCCTTCAGGGGCGGGGCTTCATGGTGATTGATTGCGGCATAGGAATAATTAAACTTTTCGGCGAAGTGACACTCGCTTTGATCATTCACTGACTAAGTTGAGTGGCTGTACATGTTTCTACAGTGAAAAACTGCCTTTATGATGCAAGAGATTAGCTTTCACAGCAGGTACTGTCGGTCTACTTCAGTGTACATAGCTGGTTAATTGATCAAATACAGGCGCCCCGGGCGATGTTTATAAGCGCAACACTAATTTAAGGCGCCCCGGGAATGTTCAAGTTAAAATTCAAGCGCTAAAACGGCCTGGGGAAGTCCCTGCTCCTTAACATTTCTATATCAGATAGTTTCACGCTCAAACATTAACATTTATTTATTAAGCATAATGACAGTTTATAAATATGTGTGGATAGCATTTGGCAAGCTATTACATTTTTTTTGTGGTCATTTTTTGCACAAAGGAAAACAGAAAGACTGTAACTGGTAGCTTTATAAACAATGAAACAAAAAAGTCCATTTGTTTGTAAGTACCGTATGCAATCAGTGCAAATTACACAATTTCCACCACCGATACCAGTTGCTTATAGAAATAACACAATGTATGTAACACCAGATGAGAAGTTATCGGATTGAAATTAACATAAAAACAAACCTACATGTGTAATTTAATTTTCAGATATATCAAAGGTTGAGCGCTTAACTATTGTATCTGAAAAAGAAATGTTAAGCAGATACAATAGTTTCACACTCAACCCTCGATATCAATCCTTTTTACTGCAAAAGGAAGTTTTGTGTTAAAAAGTATACATGCATAAATCACCATATGAAGACAGACTAATTGAAAACCTACCAGGGCAGTTCCCTTCACTGCCAGTTGACGGAAAAGTGTCGGATTGTTCTCACCAAAGTCCGCAGGTACGAACGGCAACTCCGTTCCGAAGCTAAAGGCTCCGTACCTGAAATGGTCAGGTGATATTTGTTGACTGTGCTGGTAAACACTGGCCAAGATACCTGGGCCCATATTTATAAAGATTATTAAGCCATTCTTAACTTAAGTTGAAAATAAGTCAAAATTTGAATTTGTGTTTAAAACACTATGCTTTGGAACATTTGCATGACTAATGCTAGATATTAATACACTTTGAATTATATTGCAAATTATGTGTCAAAATCTTCCAGAAATGCATTACTTTATCAGAAAATGCAATAATTAAATATGAGAATTTTAAGATTTTTCTTAATTTTCGACTACGATTCTTTTTAAATACCAGCCCAGGGGATGTATTCATAAAGCATCTTATGTAATGTCTCAAATATTTTCACTTAAGTGAAAAATTTGAATGCATTGTCTTTCGTTACAAAATGAACAAATGTGTACGTTGTTGATACTCCTCAAATAACATTTTAATACCCATGTCATTTTAGCACGTTACTTAGTACTGAAATGCTTATAGATGTAATGATGCAGTTAAGGAAGTTTGCAGATTAAAGGATGAGGATAGAATACCACCCCTGAGGAAATAATACTTAGTCATTCATTAACAACTATGTGGGATACAACATCTTTTCAACCCAATTCTCGATTTAAACTGTGTTATTACTTACGATAATTTGCAAGTTTAATACAATTTATTTGAACAAGTTTCACCATGAATAGGTTATAAATGGCATATACTGTACATAAAAGACAAAACAGTACAAAAATAGTTAAGAGACCATACATTTTCGTACTCAATTGTAAATATAATGTACTGATGCACAGGCTAATCCGGGACGACACTTTACGCACATGCATTAAGACCTGTTTTCCCACGACACGCCTCAAATGTTCTATACAACAACATTTATTGTTTTAAAGACATACAGCTAAAGATATGCTTTTAGTTATAGCAAACTACCTAAAAAGAAAATTTAAAAAGTGTTGTAAAAAGAATCAACTGAGTACAAAAAGTAACATAAAAGTCACAATTTACTATACCAGGCATATATAAGATCTAATATAGTTACTGAAAACCCCAGCAATCCATATTTTGCATTTATAACTAAGCCGAGATATATACAATTTGACATCTGCAGATTGTACAAATAGCTCAGAATCAGACATGTGTGTGTTAATATTGTTATACCTAAATAGCCCATGTTAAATTTCCATATACGTATCACCAAACAATTCGTAATGTCCCATGCGACATTATAATGTCACCCTCACATGCAGCTAAAAATAGAATGTTTTTTGCCTAAATCAAGGGAGGCCATTGCGTATGAAAATTTATTCCTACTCGGGGAGCCTTTTGAAAATGTGTTTACTTCCTGTCATTTGATAAACAAGTTAGTATCTTTAGTTATAATAGTACAACACATAATTTACAATAGGTTTAATAGTACAACACATAAAAAAAAATTTACAATAGGTATAATAGTAAAACACATAATTTGATGAAACAATCCATTAATATATCGTGCCATGAATCTGTATTATATTCGTATGATTACGCTAAATTCTAATTGACAAAACCTTCTCTATTTATTTCCGTACCTGTGCAGGATGTATTCATCTGTCGTATACAGGTAGTATTTGCCCTGCTCGTTTGTGTTCTGGTGGACGTCTTTCACCGAGATGTCCTGCATGATGTCTCTAGTCACCACTCTGAACTCGGGCGGCCGCTTCGGTGGCTCGGAACATTCAAAACCAGAGTTGTCTTTCTTGCAAATGCAATTCGGGTAATATTGACCAGAAGGAATCGACTCTGAAAACAAACACAAGTCACAGAATAAACAAGCAAACATTCAGAGGTTTCCTTTTTGAAGACAAAACCGACCAATAATACCGTATTATCGGAAATATTCAAGACTTGCATCAGGCCAAGACATCTCAAAAAAATTGTTTTGCTTTCTAATTATTCCTGATTTTCTGTTCACAAATTAATTTGAGGCCCGTCGTGGGAAAACCCGACTTAATGCATGTGCGTAAAAGTCGTCCCGGGTTAGCCGGGTTGCGGACTGCACAGGCTAATCCGGGACTGCACTTCCCGCTTTTATGGTTTTTACTGTTTTCAATGAAGTGTCTTCTAACCATAAATCCACTTTAAGCAGAAAGTGTCGTCCCGGATTAGCCTGTGCGGACAGCACAGGCTAATCCGGGATGACACTTTACGCACATGCATTAAGTCTGGTTTTCCCACGACGCGCCATAACTGTTTATAAAAGGGAGTATTATCTATGATACATTTGATAATTGGTTTATTGTCAACCGACATGTGTACTTTGGACACAGAGGTGTGATAACATACTTTCGATTCATGCTCCAAATATAACTGTATTTACTACATGGATGACAAACTACTGTAAATGTCCTTTTTGACGTGCAGGGCGTGTGTCATTTTAGGACCCTTGTGCGTTTAAATGGAGCCTTTTTTTTTTAATTCTGCCATTATCCAGAAATGAAGTTTTCATGTATGCGCACTTCCCGATGACGTAATACACATTGGTACAGTCTAAATACGGCCGATGGGCTTTTCCGCATGAGAAAATTCACGATGGTACTGTCTAAATTAATATCGTCGATCGACATGACGAGCTCACTCGTACGACGTAATGCACAATGGTACAGTCTAATTATTAACACCTAGAAGGCTAATACATGTACGCTAACGGTACATGTACAATAATGGCACTGTTCACAACATTCTGGTTGACTGCTTTTGACGGCACTTGTTGTTGAAACCTCCACGTGGGAAGCGTGAAACTTGCTTTGCGTACGCAAACTGTTATTGCATGTTCTTATAATAAATATTCATAATATCGTAATGAATTTTTGTGGTCCCATTCACTTGCGTCATATATGGTTGCGTGTAACCCATATAGTGGGGCACAGGTTTATTTATGTACAGGCAATTCCAGATACATAAATATGGCGGTCTATTTAATCATTTCTATCGAAATTAACTTTAGTTTTTCGTTAATGTTCGAAAAAATAGATCGACATATATTTCGGGACCAAAAAATACCCCATGCGCGTCTATTAGGGCATGGGTGTCGATGAGGACATTTACGGTATTAGCGATTTATTTTCCACGCTCTGTTCTACCCCTTAATAAAGTGAATATTACACGACAGCAAAATTTACCAGTTATAAGTTATTACTGATGTGATAATACATAGTCATAAATGTTAATAATACACTAATTTTATAGCTGAGATCAACCAACTACCAACTCTACCTGTTGGTTTGATTTTCCCACGCCCAGGGATTTCTTCAAGGCGGCCATCTTTGTTTGAGATAACGACAGCCTCCGGCACGTAATTCTCGAGTCGGATGCCATTGACAAAGACTCTCTCACATCCTTCCTGGTAGTAATGGGACAGCAACTGCAGCGTGTGGTCGGACACGTTCAGGTTGCGTAGAACATCTTCGTCCAATGTGCTGTTAAATGGCGACTTTAGGACACATGTTGCACCAACACCTGAAACAACAAGTTGATAATACAATAATAAAGTTGTATATGTTTTTATTCATGTGCTGTTGTTTTTGTTGTTATTGTTTCTGTATTAATTTATATTCGAAGACCTATAACACACTTACCCGTAATAACATAAATAGAGAATATTAGGCGAGTGTTGAATAAAAATGAAGATTATCATGCGAGGCTTAGAAACAGATGAGCGTGATACTTGCCGGGCATGAAAGTTGTTAAATACATCTAGCCAAAATAAAGTTATTGTTCAAAGCATTTATCAATTTTACAAATAATGAAAGGTATTATTAGCTCTTACATCTTCTTTAATCTTATTTAAATGTTGTTGTTTTTTTTTCTCTGAAGTATTGCTTTTGACCAAACTGCTAATGTTTTCAATATGCATTTTTGAGATCTAAAATAATGAGAAAAAATGTGATAAACAAAGCCTGTCAAAGGTACGTTTTGACTAATTGTAGGTACGTTTTGAAAATTGTAGGTACGTTTTGACTAATTGTAGGTACGTTTTGACTAATTGTAGGTACGTTTTGACTAATTGTAGGTACGTTTTGACTAATTGTAAGTACGTTTTGACCACAATTTGATATGTTTTGACCATGTACGATTTGGTCATGGTACATTTTGACCAGATCCCGATAAACTTTATCTTTATCCCACACTTACCTAAATTCTATTTATCTTATGATGCTATGCTCATAAAACATGTAAACGGCTTGAAAATATGTCAAAAATTAAACAAATAACGTTGGTTTTCCAGTTTTAACACTGGTTTTTTTGTTTACTACAAACTTCATCATTTGGTATGACGTCACATTGAAATACATAGCGTTCTAAAAATAATGATCGAATAAACGTGTGCTAAAAATAGCAATAGGATTAAGCTTTAGTTTATACGATGGGTTGTTATTCGATCGATTCGACTGTAGTAATAGGATAAAATATGTTATTATTTTATTACGCTATACATGTATCAGGGCTTCCATTAAGGGAAGTTTATGAGTAATTTACTCCCAGTTTTTGTCACAGGACTTCCAAAATTGCAGCCATGGAAGTTTCAGGACTTCCAAAATTGCAGCCATGGAAGTTTCATCATGTAAGGATGAACAAGTTAGAAGAAAAAATAAAGTGGTACATCTCAATGTATACCTCTTTAACTGAATCAATTGGCATATTATAAACACCTGATGAAAAAGAAATGACCTTAAAAAAACCTTGAATTTTATACTTAGGGTAGAAAGCCCCTAATGAGACTTTTTTCAGACCTTGACTTTCTTATTATCTTTGATCATTAACTGTATTATAAGACTAAACAGTGAAATATAAATAAAATCTAACCACACGTTTTCACAAAATTGCGATTTTTGTTATAACCCCTCATTTTTCTACTTCAACCTAAAATCTTAATGGGGTACACTTACAAAAATGACTGACATTTTGTCAAAATGTATTTTATTTATTCCTGAATAGCTTTAATTTATATGTGAAGATGTATCTTATGAAAAAGTATGACAAACATATGTACTAAAGTTGACCAACAATACTTATGACATTAAATTTTGCTAAGCAGATGGTAAAAAACAACAGTTTCATTACAATAAAAATACGCCAAACACCAATTTTTGTATTTTTTAAACTTTTATTCAAAGTATGTCAAAATCAGTAATACCAAAATACAATATAACCTTATCTGAGAGAAAAAAGGTACAAATTGACATAGGTTCACCACAAAAATCTCAGGGTATAACATTTGGAGTAAAGCAACCCTATGTTATAAAAAAAAATGAAAATTATGAAAAATAAGACAAGTAAAAATGCAAATATTTTCCTTCTATGTTAATTTTTTTTCTCTTCTAATTGTAATCTAATAGCAGTAACGATATTAAATGAATTATGTTTGCATTAATGTTAAAGAAATAGTGTTTTGTATAAACATTTTAAATACAAATGTAACTAGCTGAGTTTCACATATCCGTGGTTACCAAATTCAGAAAAATAAAAAACATTTTTTATAAGTGTGGGTTTCAAAAATTCAATTGACATTTTTATTACATTAGGTTAACAAGAGTTTCAAAAAACTGTCAAATCTTTGTGATAACTTCATCAAGACTCTTCTTGGAGCTTGCGACTGTTGGTAAAATGTCACTGTTTTTGGATAAAAAGGTGTCTCTTAGACCATTCTCATCATTTCGCCGGTACATAATTTTCAGATGTTTTTTTACAGCGGTAGATCTCGTAAAATTCCTCAGTTGAACAGGTCCAAGTTTACACAATGAACAATATTTTAAATCATCCAACAGAATACCAAACTCGATCACCCGACGTCCCGCTCTCCACCCATCTCGACTGACTAATTTTCCAAGTTTTTGGTGTGAATGAATGTTATTTCACAGCAAGGAGCATGTATCTCCTTCACGCAGATATGTTTTTATATACGAATAATTATGTTCAATAATACTAATAATCCTTGGACGTTTATTTATAACGATTTTAACTTTAGTGTAATGAAATACACCAGACATATCGCGAAAATGTCATGATTAAATGTAAACAGAAATTCCCAACAATGACGTCATCTGAAGGTATTCCCCATGCCAGAGTACCTTGTTTTTGTTAAAACTACATTTTTACTCTCATCTTTAAACACAAATAAGCATTTATTCCACACATTTAATTGAAAATAACTCAACATTCGAAAAGTAATGTTTATTTCGCGAAAATAATTTCTGTTACGGATCAGATCGATTAGATTTACGGTTAGTGGCGAATGGGCCGAAGTTAACCAATATTTCGCGAGTATTTCCGAAGTCGTTAGGATCTTTCTACCGTAATTACATTTCTGAAATACTCAGGACTTATGTCACACAATCCTGTCAAAACTTCCAAATATTATGAGCAAAACTTCCAAAATCAGAGGCTAGGAAGTTCAAACTTCAAGATTTCAAAAGTTAATGAAAGCCCTGCATGTATGTTAAGAGATCTGTTGCAAAGGTTTGTGTTATTCAATGGACATATTAATCAAAAACCACTTATGGTAATAACATCAAAATTATTCTTATTAGTATTAATTCAAAGGTCAGAGGTTGTAAAAAGAAATATTAGAGTATAAAATCTTTGTCCTTGTATGACTAACCTGATGGGAGGTGGAATGTCTTGATGAGATCTTCAGGTCCCTTGTCATTAATGTACTTCTGTGCGCGCTCACTGCTGTGCTCGTTGGAAAACGGAATGTAGTTACCCCTCGGCTGCGTCACATTGAAAAACATGGAGGGGCTGAGCTCCAGGGGAGGTAAATCCTCGTTTTTAGGGGCCGTAAGGGCCACAGTCATGGCAATCGATACAAACAGTGCAGGCAAGATGATCTGGGAGAACAATCCTTTCCAGTTGCGGGTGATGTAATGGAATCGTTTCACAATCACGGCTCGGAAATGGTTGAGAAGAAGCAAGTTGTTGGACAGCACGTAGGTACCCTTCCCTGACAGCATCTCCATGTTTCTGCCATCTGTAAAAGTAGCTTAATGTAGACAATCATTGCTCTCTACAAGAACGTTATAGTTGTGAAAATAATACTTGTATTGTGTTGCGTCGTGGGTAAACTGGTCTTAATGCATGTGCGTCAAGTGTCGTCCCCGATTAGCCTGTGCAGTCCGCACAGGCTAATCCAGGACGGCACTTTCCGCCTACAGTGGATTTATGTTTAGAAGAGACTTCCTTGAAACAGAAAATACCATAAAAGCGGAAAGTGCCGTCCTGGATTAGCCTGCGCGGACTGCACAGGCTAATCCGGGACGACACTTTACATACATGCATTAAGGCCGGTTTTCCCACGACACCCCTCTATTAATGTTTAAAAAAAAGTTCAAACTCATTATAATGTACTTTTACCAATAAGCTAAACTTCATTTTAACAAATCTTTGTGTTAGGCAGCATTAAAATCTGACAAAATTTCTAAACTTGGTTTGAGACAACAAAAATTACATTATTTTCTATTTTGATCTTCAGCTATTACCTCTCTCATCGTCTTCCACAGAAACTGTGTGATCCCCCTCTGTGATAGTACGGGCAACAGTAGTCTCATTACGACTTGCAGACAGTTCAGAAATGTTCCCTAACTCCAGTTCATTTCCAACTCCAGGATTAGCCAAAGGCCTTTGAGACAGAGATTCTGATTGGCTGCCAGAAGCTTCCCCTCCAGATTCAGCCAATGGGGTTGCAGCATTCATTGGAATTTCAGTACTAGCACTTTGATTGGTTGAAAATATCTTCATCTTTTTGGATTTCCTGTCTTCATCATCTTTAATGGCATTCTCTGTGACTTCCAAGAAAACTTCCTCAAGGTTGCTATCGGCAACACCGTAGCTGCTGATGTAAAGATCCTCCTCACCATTTTCTAGTGCCTGAATAGAAAAATGATTTTCATAGAGAATACTAGGTTAGTGTTTAACAAAGATAAGTTTATTTAGCAATGCTTAGAAAACCTGAACAACGAGGCTGGCGAGTTGTTTGTGTTTTCGTGCCGAGCAAATAAACTTATCGTTAATCAACACTTACCTAGTATTCTATTTATCCCATCAATTCTATCATTTGCTGCCTTTTTTTTGAAAAGAAACTTAAGAAAACACACTAAATAACATGGAAAAAATTAAAAGATGTCACGAAAATTAACGATATAACCTCATTTTATTGCGCGTGTTTGTTATATTCCACAGTGTGAAAATACACCTAACTTTTTTTCCACGGGATGTTATTTCGTCAATGCCGCTGTGAAGAAGGGATAATAAATGATTCTTCTACTGGTGTTGATGACGATGATGATGATGATACTGATTACGGTAGGAAATGACACTGATGCAAAACATCATGAACAGATTTGAATAAAATTTTCTGGGAAGGTTCAAAATGGACCAATGAACAAAAGAATTAGGGATGGCATTGAATACCAAAATCGGTATTCGAATATTCGCTTTTCCATACAATCGAATATTCGCACAGATTCGTAAATACTATATTGAACTTTGTGGCCTAACTGCCAATGACATAATCATTAGTCTTGTATGACATTGTTGTACTGATTAGTCAGTACTGTCATATTTTCATTAACAACTTGCACTAATTAATGCATGCACAGTATAAAAGCATAAACAACGACAGAACCCATTTTCATTGTTCTTTTAATCAAAAAAACGTTTTTATAACACTACACATTTTTATTAGTATGGAAACGCTCAGATAAGCATAATTTATCAGCAAATTTGAGCAATGTTTCTCAACTAAAATGACTGCTAAATGTGTGAACGCACTTCTGTAATTTATTTGTTGTTACTCCTTTCACAAGTCTAAACGCAAGTTGTAATTATTAATTAACAGCTATGGTTTCCTACTGTCTTATGTAATTGTGTATTTCTGGCGACCAGGCGTGAGTGGCGACTGACACTGTCCCGTGTATACATTATCCATCGGTCTGACACGGGGCCATAATACTGAACACACGGTATTAGGTATCTACTAGTGAAATACTACATTTGACAGAAAATACTTCCTACAATCAGGAAATTATTGGTTTTTAAAACACAATACAAATTTGCGATTGTTCGAATGGAGTTTTTACTATTCAAATGGCTATCATTCAATCGAATATTCAAATAGTTTTGCCATCCCTAAAAAGAATTGATTCTGTAGTGAACCAGGACTTCAAGTAAGTCACTTTCTTGTCAAAATATAGCTAACTGTTGCCAAATATCTGAGATAATTTGGTTTCACGGAACATTGTGGACATGGTACTACTAAATCCGAAAGGAATTCACTCTATTACATGATCTTTTTCCTAGATATAGTGAAAACTGTTGTTAACTCTGGTTGCCACTATTATAAACAGTATTTATTACTTTGGGGTATATTTACGTTAACAGATATGGACCCACAATACACTCAACAGGCCTTAGTAGAACACAGTACACAATGAGGTATATTTTTCAGGTGTAAAATATATGCGTTTTAAGACTGTCTGAAATTGTTTTCTTTCATTTTAGTTCATGTTTGCATTTGTTAAAGTATCTACCATGCCAAAACAAGGCTATGTTCCGTGCATTATGTATTTTGAATAAGTTTAACTCATAATTGCTCTATTCACATGTTTTGTATACTTGCATACACCAAAAACGTCTTGCATTAATGGAGAGGGTGCATTTTTGGCTATTTTTAATGGAGAGGTTACCAACTCGTTTTAACACCATGTATAAAATACTCTGCAGTCCAACCTGGAAGAGCTTCTCAAAGTTTCCCTTCCTGGCCTCCTCGTATGGCAGGATGTAGTGCAGCTCTCGTCTGGTCTCCAGCTTTAAGTAGGCAGTGGAGATGTACTTCTGGATAAACCGGGTCACAGTCGAGGCCTCACACTGGCTGCCTTGGGCATCATGGGAAGATGCCTGATGGTCAATGTCGTCAGTAGAAATGTTGTCTGTAAAACAATACAATGGAAATTTTGTATTCTACCAACAAATAACAACCAAACTGCATAAAATTTAAGGCCCCTACAAAACACCACTTTTAACTGGCAGGTCAAGCTTTCAATGATTCATGTTATTTTACAATTCAGTTAAAATGGAAGCTGGCAGTGTATAATCTGTGGTTTAAAAGTGCAAATAGAAATAATAATCATTTTTCAGGACAGAACAAGACTGAAGCGCACTCCATGACCCATATTCACCAACAGATTCTCAGTCTTAAGAATAAAGAATATTCTTAACAATTTTATGTTATAAAAAGGCTGTTATTCTGAATCTTGCTTTGTATTCATCAACTAGCCTTCTAATTTTATAACAATTTGTTGAGTCCAAGTCTAAGTCAAAGAATTCACGTGCCCATGACCCTGTGCTTACCTTCCTCTGCCTCTCGTTTGACGAGCTTCAGATGGTATCCCTCACAGAACGTGGTCTTACCTTCCTCTGCCTCTCGTTTGACGAGCTTCAGATGGTATCCCTCACAGAACGTGGTCTTACCTTCCTCTGCCTCTCGTTTGACGACCTTCAGATGGCATCCCTCACAGAACGTGGTCTTACCTTCCTCTGCCTCTCGTTTGACGACCTTCAGATGGTATCCCTCACAGAACGTGGTCTTACCTTCCTCTGCCTCTCGTTTGACGAGCTTCAGATGGCATCCCTCACAGAACGTGGTCTTACCTTCCTCTGCCTCTCGTTTTACGAGCTTCAGATGGAATCCCTCACAGAACGTGGTCTTACCATCCTCTGTCTCTCGTTTGACGAGCTTCAGATGGTATCCCTCACAGAACGTGGTCTTACCTTCCTCTGCCTCTCGTTTGACGAGCTTCAGATGGTATCCCTCACAGAACGTGGTCTTACATTCCTCTGCCTCTCGTTTGACGAGCTTCAGATGGTATCCCTCACAGAACGTGGTCTTACCTTCCTCTGCCTCTCGTTTGATGAGCTTCAGATGGTATCCCTCACAGAACGTGGTCTTAATTTCCTCTGCCTCTCGTTTGACGAGCTTCAGATGGTATCCCTCACAGAACATGGTCTTACCTTCCTCTGCCTCTCGTTTGATGAGCTTCAGATGGCATCCCTCACAGAACGTGGTCTTACCTTCCTCTGCCTCTCGTTTGACGAGCTTCAGATGGTATCCCTCACAGAACGTGGTCTTCAGGAACAGGGAGCTCCCACAGCACTTCAGTTCCCCATTGGAGATGATCGCGATCCGGTCTCCAAGTAGATCAGCCTCATCCATATGGTGGGTGGAGAGCAAGATCGTGCGCGAGTTTTTGTACTTGATCAGCAGGTCCCAGATGGCTCTTCTCGCGTACGGATCCACCCCTGCTGTTGGCTCATCAAGGATCACCGTTCTGGATCCACCAACAAACGCTATGGCAACGGACAGTTTACGCTGCATGCCTCCCGACAGGCAGTCAACCTGACTCCTTCGTTTCTTTGGTAACCCAAGATCTTCTATCATCCTGATATGGAAGAGATATTTACCAGTGCTTCATATTATCGAGCATGGATAACAGTTTTATTTAAATTTTAAATTTTATGATCCAGTGATTTGACACAATCAATAACCTAAATGTGAGTGTATTTAGAAAAAGAAGAATATTTGTATGAAAGTATGAAAATAAATCTTCACAAACTTTAATAACATTTAGTGTACATGTAACAGACGTTGTCAAGACCAAATGGAGGTTAGTGAAATCTCAAATCAGAAGAATGAAATTTACAAAATCAACAAATTAGGACAGGATAATTCAAAGACTTTTCAGCAATTTCTCATATTCCCTGCATACATATTCATATTCCCTGCATACATATGCGTATTCCCTGCATACATATTCATATTCCCTGCATACATATGCATATTCCCTGCATACATATTCATATTCCCTGCATACATATTCATATTCCCTGCATACATATTCATATTCCCTGCATACATATGCATATTCTCTGCATACATATGCATATTCCCGCATACATATGCATATTCCCTGCATACATATGCATATTCCCTGCATACATATGCATATTCCCTGCATACATATTCATATTCCCTGCATACATATTCATATTCCCTGCATACATATGCATATTCCCTGCATACATATTCATATTCCCTGCATACATATGCATATTCCCTGCATACATATTCATATTCCCTGCACACATATGCATATTCCCTGCATACATATGCATATTCCCTGCATACATATTCATATTCCCTGCATACATATGCATATTCCCTGCATACATATTCATATTCCCTGCATACATATTCATATTCCCTGCATACATATTCATATTCCCTGCATACATATTCATATTCCCTGCATACATATTCATATTCATATACATATTCAAAGACTTTCCAGCAACTTCTCATATTCCCTGCATACAAAATCAAACATCACAAATCTTACATGTCCATTTCAGTGTTGATATCTGCCGTCTTCATTCCCTTGAGCCGAGCGTAAAACCAGAGATGTTCTTCCACTGTAAGCTTGTCAAAGAGCACATTGTGCTGCGGACACATCCCCAGGCCCTGCCGGATCACTTCCATGTCCATGCGGATGTCGTGCCCGTATATCACAGCTGACCCGGATGTGGGCGGGAACAAGCCAGTCAGGATAGACCTGCAGAATTATTGCCCATTGATATATTATACGTAATGGTATGAAGTAAATACCCTAATTACTCAAATTACTTGAAGTTTCGGGACGTTCTAGATAGATAGATATGATAAACCTCCAGAATTATTACCGTTTGATTATAACATAGTGTTTTTTTGTTTCTGCGCTAGTTTTCAGGCTTTTGATATATTATACATAATATGAAGTAAATATCTCTTCACTTTCAGAAGAAGAGCACCCAGAAAAGAGCTGAACAGCACTTATTTTTTTTTGGTTCCGCACCAGTTCTCATTAAATGATGACTCAAATCAAATGACACACATGTGCATGATCAATACCAAGAAGACATGCGCATATTATTGTTGTGGTCAGTTGATTTTTCACACAGTTATTACCAGTTGATTATAAAAAAATAGTATTTTAAACTGGTAAACATATGCAAACGTACGTACAAACATACAGAAAAAGCAACACACACTGAGATACAACCAAATGTTGGTTTAATATAAATAGTTTATCACAGAAAAATAAATTTCTACTTTTCCACATTGTCTCTACAATTGCCACATAATTCACAAGACATTGAAGGAAGCAGATCTGATTTGAATAAGACATTAATGTCAAACTAATATAACCAAGATAACTACCATACTCGAAACGCTCTCATAACAGATCATGTTAGGACTCTATCAACAGGGGTTCTCATCTCAGCTTACATGGTGGTTGTCTTTCCGGCGCCGTTATGCCCCAGGAAGGAGGTTATCTGCCCCTCATAGAGATTCAGACTCAAGTTCTTCACCGCCAGTTTGTGCCCAGTCTTGTACACCTTGGTCAGGTTCTCAATGCTCACTCCACAGGTCAGCAAGCTCGGCTCCGGCTCAAACTTCGAGGAATACTCTAGGAAAACATAAGTTATAAGATGAGCATATTGACAAAAAGACTTATTTATGTTACATTCTTTATACAAAGACAACAAACACGCATATAAATACACTCTTACAGTTTCAAATATTGAAGATAATCTGTATGATTTATATTTTATACTTGAATATTACTAGATAATGCATTTTATAGTACCTAAATTGGACTCATTATTAAAGTGTCAAAAACAACAACAACATTTTTTAATATAAAGTAATGTAATGAAAAGTACTAAAACAAATTAATCTTACTTTGTTGTATTTTGATATTTCAAACAAACCCATTAAGCTCTGCAGTAGTTAGACTTTTCCCCCCTGTTTAAACCATTTTCCTCCCCCCACTGCCGGTACCTGGGTCGCGTCCCATGGCGCCACATTGGTCCTCTTCCATGATGGAATACCCCCGCGGTCGCAGCAGACCCGCACAGCAGTCCGTCTCCGATACCTTGTGTGACCCCCCGCACCAGTACGTTTTGGTCAAAGGGAAATACCAAGGACGAGGCAGTCCATATGAGCCTGTAGGAAGAAGACAGATTTGTTGAACAAAGACACTATCAACACTTTCAAGATTACTTCTTAAATATCTATTTACATCAATTTCAATGTTTGTAAACTTTGGCCTGTATTTTCAAAACTTAATTGTCCCTTCTTCAGTTTATCAATTTAAGTAAACTTAATCCATGCTAAATATAAAATCCTATGAATCAAAATATAAAGTGTTACGAAAATAAAGGGCTTAAAAATGAATGTTATAAAATATAAAATAATTATTATTGTAGATACAATTTATTTCAAAGAAGACATTTTCAAAATATATTTTTATATATCATTGTCTAACTTTATTTGACCTTCAGATGTCCCATAACACACCTGGGAAGACTGCCTCTATGTACCAGGCTAGGAAAGCATACAGAAAGGCGTCAAACACCATCATCAAGTGCACCATGAGCAGGTTGTACTGGTCCCCCTCGACTGGCGACGTGTGAATGTTCGACCACTGCACCCCCACACCGCTCTCCTCGTAAAACGCAAAGTACTTGCCACCTAGGCCGAATGCAGTGGTGGAGAACAGAGACTGAAAACATAATATGAGGCATGTCGTGGGAAAACCGGACCTAATGCATGTGCGTAAAGGCCGAATGCAGTGGTGGAGAACAGAGACTGAAAACATAATATGAGGCATGTCGTGGGAAAACCGGACCTAATGCATGTGCGTAAAGGCCGAATGCAGTGGTGGAGAACAGAGACTGAAAACATAATATGAGGCATGTCGTGGGAAAACCGGACCTAATGCACGTCCGCACAGGCTAATCCAGGACGGCACTTTCCACCTACAGTGGATTTATGTTCAGAAGAGTCTTCCTTGAAACAAGAAATACCATTAAAGCGGAAAGTGCCGTCCTGGATTAGCCTGTGCGGACTGCACAGGCTAATCCGGGACGACACTTTACGCACATGCATTAAGACTGATTTTCCCACAACACACCTCTTATCTAGTTAAAAAATATATATTTAAGCTTGATTGTGTCAAAAGACAGAGTTTAACTGAGACATTTTCGAGTCTGTTTCCTGGGAAGAACCAGCACTTGGTATCTTACAGAAAGATCATTTGAACGCTCCCCCAGTAAGGATCAAACTCCTGACCTCCTGACCACAAGGCAGACACCATTTTTACACCACTGTGGCCTTTACCATATATTATCCAAGGGTACAAAAAAACATCTAGCCCTATGATAACAAAACAATTTGAACTTTATTCTTAGGTACAAATTTTGAGATAAAATGAACATTAATGGCAAACGTTACAAAACATTCCTTGTAATGTCATTTGCATGAGTGAAGACTCAAAATTTTGCTAATATATTCCGAACAAAGACTTATATAGTTTTTAGTTCCTCTTTTTAACTACAATAGCCGTACCACCAGTGTTTTGACGATGGAGGAGATACTATCGCCCGCGACATCCTCCTTGATGGCCACATACATGTACGGTACGTAAGTCAGGAAGTAGATGATTCCAGCACACGCTGCTGCCACCTTGGCCTTTGAATACAGCGTGCTGATCAGGAAACTACAGAAGATATGACGGGTAATTACCTCAACCTTTTATTTCTTAATTTATTTTAATATGATAACTTAGACTAATATTAGCTTCGTTTAAACAAATGTGGCGCATCATGAAAAAACCAGACTTAATGCATGTGCGTTAAGTGTCGTCCCGGATTAGCCTGTGCAGTCCGCACAGGCTAATCCAGGAGGGCACTTTCCACCTACAGTGGATTTATGTTTAGAAGAGACCTCCTTGAAATAAAAAATAACATAAAAGCGGAAAGTGCCGTCCTGGATTAGCCTGTGCTGACTGCACAGGCTAATCCGGGACAACACTTTACACACATGCATTAAGACCGGTTTTCTCACGACGCGACACATTTATTATTTGTATCTAGTTTATCTCTATTATTTACTGATTATGTTCAAAGCCTGAGGCTTATTGAGACATTCTGGAGAACATTTTTAGGGTAGAACCAGTTTTAGGTCATCAGACATTAGAAAGGTTGCTGGAGCACTCCCTGAGTAGGTATCGAAGTCATGGTCTCCCAATTGCAAGACGGACACCATATCCACGACAACAATGTGACCACATGACAATTTATACCAAACTTGAATTGTCACATGAGTGACGAATATACCCCACAATATGGCCTTGTCACAAAACTATGGTATCCATTCGAAAGAAATGGACAGAGAGAGAATGCTTTAATTTGTGAATTGTTAACAGTGTATTTGGAAAAATTTAATTTCAATAGAAGCCATAACTCTGTCAACATTTAGTGGTTTGTAACCAAAGTTAAACTTGATCTATATTTCATGATGATACACCTATGTACCAAAAATAATTTAAACATGTGGAGCCTTTCATGAGTTATTGTCCATGTTTTTCGGGAATTTACGTCAAAAAGGGGCCATAACTGTGTCAAAATTTAGTGGTTTGTAACCAAAGTCAAATAAAGGGCCATAACTCTGTCAAAATTTAGTGGTTTGTAACCAAAGTCAAACTTGACCCGTATTTTATGATGCTACAGATGAATAAAAAGAATTATTTGAATATGTCAAGCCATTCTTGAGTTATCGTTTGGAAATCATGTTTTTAGGGAATTTTAAGTCGAAAAGGGGCCATAACTGTCAAAATTTAGTGGTTTGTAACCAACATTGAACTTGACCTGTATTCCTATGATGTTACACATGTGTACCAAAAATTATTTGAATATGTCAAACCTTTCTTGAGTTATCATTCGGAAACCATGTTTTTAGGGAATTTTAAGTTGAAAATGGGCCATAACTCAGTCAAAATTGAGTGGTTTGTAACCAACATCGAACTTGACCTCTATTCTATGATGTTACACATGTGTACCAAAAATTATTTGAATATGTCGAGCCTTTCTTGAGTTATCATTCGGAAACCATGTTTTTAGGGAATTTTAAGTTGAAAATGGGCCATAACTCAGTCAAAATTGAGTGGTTTGTAACCAACATCGAACTTGACCTCTATTCTATGATGTTACACATGTGTACCAAAAATTATTTGAATATGTCGAGCCTTTCTTGAGTTATCATCAGGAAACGAAAAACCAACAGACCGACAAGCTCACTCCTATATACCCCCCGTAAACTTCGTTTGTGGGGTATAAATATAATTATGTTCCTTTGTTTCTCAGGGCAAAATATCAACATACTTTTAGTAAATATATAATTAAAATGTTTAAAGAAACAAAACGTTACATGTTATAAGAAAACAAATTATACTTTTCTTTTGAAATAAAGTAATTTCTTATTAATCAGAAAACAGACTCTTTAAATTTTATTTTAAAGTCAAAAGACAATGTTCAGCTGATACTAAATACTGTTAGTACAGTGTAGTTGGATTTTGAATCAATTAAAGAAAAATCCTGCTTTAATGTTCAGCTGATAATAACTTTTTGGAATTTTTATCCATGACAAAATAAATCCAGCTGCTACCGACCAGAATGAGATGGTTGCTATGGCGAAGAGTTCCAGTGTGGTGAACACGAGGAGGGGGTCACTGTGGATGAGCACCTGACCGTACTTGAGCATGGCCGTGAGCCCGATCATCGTCACGGTGAACTGCACGAACGTCGTGAGGAACCAGGCCAGCCAGTGAACGGCGTTACTAAGGCCCATCATCTTCATCACCTAGTGGACCGGACATATAGAATACTAGGTTAGTGCTGAATACAGATAAGTTTATTTATCGAAGCATAGAAAACGTAAACCACGAGCCTTGGCGAGTGGTTTACGTTTTCATGCAGAGCAAATAAACTTATCTGTATTTAACACTTACGTGGTATTCTACTTATCCCATCATTTCATGTCTTCATTTTGAAAATTAACAAAAGAAAATCTATTAATAACACGAAAAACATCAAATGACGTCACAAAAATAAACAAAATGACGTCATTATAATGCACGTGTTTGCCGTATTCAACAAGGTGGAATACAGGTAAGTTTATCCCACGGGGTGTTATATCGTCAATGCAGGCGTGATGATGGGATAAAATCAGTGTTATCCCACAGGGTGTTATATCGTCAATGCAGGCGTGATGATGGGATAAAATCAGTGTTATCCCACGGGGTGTTATTTCGTCAATGCAGACGTGATGATGGGATCAAATCAGTGTTATCCCACGGGGTGTTATATCGTCAATGCAGGCGTGATGATGGGATAAAATCAGTGTTCAAGGCCTATTATGTTATTACACTGTGCACTAAATTAAAAGAAAATTCTTTTAAACTAACGGATTTGCAGTTTTTTAAATAAGAAAACAATTAAATAGGTGAATTTTTCATTAATTTTCTTAATTAGAAAACGCAAGTAAAACATGTAGACACCAACAGTAGCACTTTATAGAGACAGTAGGTTGTAATTAAGAACATCCCGCCAGATGAATAAGTGACGAGTTTCTGTTTTTGTTTGAGAGAATGAGGCGGACGGACGGACGGACAGATTGACAGACAGACAGACATTTGAATAAACAGGTACACTGTACATGATCACAACACACGTGGTTAACATACCATATGTAATTGTGTATATACAAATAAAAACATTTAAACTTCTGCAGTCATGTAACTGTTTATATACCTCAATCATATTTTATGCTTATCTGACTTGTTTTAATAAATTATGGATATAAACGTGGAACAGTTAGCTGAATGTAACAGGTTCAACCAAATTACTGCATTATCATCTTTTGTTATCAGGTAAAACCAAATTTATGCATTATCATCATTTATTTAAAACGGTCTACCAAATGTTGAAAACCGTACACGGTCTACAAGTTACAAATCATGGTGTCTGAGAGCTGGCCCCATAGCTACGAAAGATCTCAATATGAAACTTAGTCTCAACTTAAAATATTAACCAATGAAATTGAAAGCTGTTATATAACAACCATTTCTATTGGCCAACATTTTAAGTTTGGACTAAGCTGTTATGTAACAACCATTTCTATTGGCCAATACTTTAAGTTGAGACTAAGCTGTTATGTAACAACCATTTCTATTGGCCAATATTTTATTTTAAGTTGAGACTAAGTTTGAGATTAAAATCTTTCATAGTTGTGGGGTCGTGGTTGCACATAGTCTGCAGTATTGTAGGAATCAGTTACCTCTTTGAGTCGCTGCTCCTTCTCATACACGATGCTCTGCACGAGCATGGCCACAGAGTAGACCCACGAGATGGTCAGACACAGTGGCATCACATGCTCGATCATGAACACAAACCTGTAGGGGCACACACATGTATAGACATGGCTTGCTCCATGTGTCTTAGTTTTACAACATAGAACTTACTGGAATAATTGATTTGTTATTATTAAGTGATGATACTAATTATTACATGAATTAGTCATTAACAACTAGAAATATCACTTATGGTGGCTAATAACCCAACATACTGCCTTGGGACAGATAATGACCTAAAACTGTAACCTTGACCTTTGACAGACAAAAGCATGGGTAATATATGTGAACACACCATATTGTCATGGTATATGAAAATCTTTTCAGGCATTAAGAAATTATGACACGGAAACAAAATACTACAGATGGACGGACAGACCAACACCTGTGAATCCTATATAGCCCCAATTTTTGCCCACACTTTTTACAAAACTAGCATTATAATTTTATTTTAAAATATATTTGCAAAAACAATCATTTAGTGTCATTACATCAAAATGCGTTATAAAATTAACTTCATTTTAACACAAACAAATTCAAACATACTGGTCATAGAGCCAACAATGGTACGGGAAGCGTATAAGATACGAGCCTGGTTCCACGACATCACGCCCAACCTGAACGTTGATTATAGCACGCTCAATAACGTCCTGAAATATAAAGATACGATACTCTTGTGCATTTCATAGTTCAATGTTACCTAAATTTAAAGATTGATATTATTGTGATATATGCTAGTAATTTGAATATTGGACATATACCAATTAATGTTTTTGTGGAAAACAGATATCTGAAAATCACAAAAAAATTTACATATCACAATAAAAACAAAACATCATCAAATTTAGATTATGTCAAATCCAGTCATTTCTGCCCTAGTAGGGATTTACAATGTTTGAAAAATATGAAAATTTATCGTTTCGCTAATTCTTGAAGAAATAAAAAGTGGATCTGATGTTCAGTATGATCAAAGCTAAAATTAACAGTTTTGTTTGTTTAAAACAGGACACAGACCTGAATCCAGACGAAGCCGAAGGAGTAGTATGGGTAGTCATTGGACCCCGGGCCTGGGAACCAGTACTTGTTCCTCACGCGTTTTGTGGTCGGTGTAAACGTGGCATTCTGTCGGATCTTGTAGCGTATGTGGGCAGGCAGCGAGGCATTCTCTCTCACATTTTCAAACACAAGACCTTAAGCACAGGGAAATTTAGCACCATTTTAACAGGTATTAAATCCTTACAGACTTACTACAAACATAAGTCAAATGTATAGTATCGAATGAAATAAATATTATTAGCTGCAAACTATTTCAGCTACATCTGCAAAGTACCATATTTGAATGAGAGATAATACAGATACTAGTATAGTTCTTAAAAGTAAATGTAATGTAAGAGAATCTAATCGATCTGGAGTGCACTATGCATTTCAAATACTTAGTTTAAACCTATCTATTTTAGCTCGATTTCATCGAAAACCTAAGGCTTATTGAGACACTCTCGAGTCCATTTCCTGGGTAGAACCAGTACTTTGTGTCTTTGGGGGGAGATCTTGAAGACGCTCCCAAAGTGGGGATCGAACCTGGGACCTCCCGATCGCTAGGCGGACACCTATCCACTACACCACTGCGACATATTTCAAATACTTGTCCCAAATACAGTTAATTTCCACTTACCAGCCACTGCGCTGACATTCTGCTTGTACTGCTCGTTCAGAAAGAAATCCACCAGCTCCCATTCACTTGCAAACCCCTTGAATACATCAAAATTCAGTCCTGACATCAGGGTCATCCAGGTGCATGCAGCATTGTCCACAGAGTCAATCTCTTTCAAGAAGAGGCTTGCATCGGGAATGTTGAGATCAAGGAACTGTACCACTCGGGGATCTTGTGTCAGAGGAAGCAGGGCCAGTAGGCTCTTGCCATTTTTCAAGTCCTTCTGAATCTGCAAAACAAAACATATTGCTTTACACTATAACTTTTGGTCAATGCAAAACCTCCAACATTACTGTAATGAATATATCAGATACAAGTCTGATTGTGAGAAACCAGTCACACTCACGTACGATTTTTAGAAACCAGTCAAACTCTTGTATGATTACAAGTAACAAATCACACAACTGTCTGATTGCAAGTCACAAATCACACTCCTGCCTGATTGCAAGTCACAAATCACACTCCTGTCTGATTGCAGGTCACATATTACACTCCTGTCTTATTCACAAATCACACAACTGTCTTATTGCAAGTCACAAATCACACAACTGTATCATTGCAAGTCAGAAATTACACTCCTGTCTGATTGCAAGTAACAAATCAACTCCTGTATGATTGCAAGTCACAAATCACACCACTGTCTGATGGCAAATCACAAATCACACTCCTGTCTGCAAGTCACAAATCACACTCCTGTCTGATTGCAAGTCACAAATTACACTTCTGTCTGATTGCAAGTCACAAATTACACTCCTGTCTGATTGCAACTCGCAAATTACACTCATGTCTTATTGCAAGTCACAAATCACATTCCTGTCTTATTGCAAGTCACAAATTACACTCCTGTCCGATGCAAGTTACCAGTCAAATACCTGTCCGACTGCAAGCAACCAGGCAAATACCTGTCCATTTGCAAGTAACCAGTTATATACCTGTCAGATTGCAAGTAACTACTGGTTACTAACCGGTAATATACCTGTCCAATTTCAATGTATCAGTAATATACCTGTCAGATTGCAAGTAACCAGTAATATACCTATCCAATTGCAAGTAACCACTCATATACCTGTCCGATTGCAAGTAACCAGTCATATACATGTCCGATTGCAAGTAACAAGGCAAATACCTGTCCATTTGCAAGTAACCAGTGATATACCTGTCAGATTGCAAGTACTAGTAAACAGTTATATACCTGTCTGAATGCAAGTAACAAGTTATATACCTGTCAGATTGCAAGTAACTATTGGTTACTAACCGGTAATATACCTGTCAGATTTCAATTAATCAGTTATATACCTGTCAGATTGCAAGTAACAAGGCAAATACCTGTCCATTTGCAAGTAACCAGTGATATACCTGTCAGATTGCAAGTACTAGTAAACAGTTATATACCTGTCTGAATGCAAGTAACAAGTTATATACCTGTCAGATTGCAAGTAACTATTGGTTACTAACCGGTAATATACCTGTCAGATTTCAATTAATCAGTTATATACCTGTCAGATTGCAAGTAACCAGTAATTTACCTGTCCAATTTCAAGTAACCAGTCATATACCTGTCCGATTGCAAGTAAACAGTCATTTACCTGTCCGATTGCAAGTAACAAGTCAAATACAGAGAATACTAGGTAAGTGTTGACCAGTTATATACCTGTCTGAATGCAAATTAGCATACAAATACCTGTCTGATTGTAAGTAACCAGTTATCTACCTGTCTGATTTCAAGTAACCAGTTATATACCTGTCAGATTGCAAGTAACAAGTCAAATACCTGCCTGATTGCAAGTAACCAGTTATATACCTGTCCAATTTCAAGTAACCAGTCAAATACCTGTCCAATTGCAAGTAACCAGTCAAATACATGTCCCATTGCAAGTAACCAGTCAAATACCTGTCCCATTGCAAGTAACCAGTCAAATACCTGTCACTTTGCAAGTAACCAGTTATATACCTGTTCGATTAAAAGTAACCAGTCAAATACCTGTCTGATTGCAAGTAACCAGTCAAATACCTGTCCCATTGCAAGTAACCAGTCAAATACCTGTCCCATTGCAAGTAACCAGTTATATACCTGTCAGATTGCAAGTAACCAGACAAAGACCTGTCCCATTGCAAGTAACCAGTCAAATACCTGTCCCATTGCAAGTAACCAGTTATATACCTGTCCGGTTGCAATTAACCGGACAAATACCTGTCCCATTGCAAGTAACCAGTTATATACCTGTCAGATTGCAAGTAACAATTCAAATACCTGTCTGATTGCAAGTAACCAGTTATATACCTGTCCAATTTCAAGTAAGCAGTCAAATACCTGTCCCATTGCAAGTAACCAGTCAAATACCTGTCCCATTGCAAGTAAACAGTCAAATACCTGTCCCATTGCAAGTAACCAGTCAAATACCTGTCCCATTGCAAGTAACCAGTTATATACCTGTCCAATTGCAAGTAACCATACAAATACCTGTCCAATTGCAAGAAACCAGTCAAATACCTGTCAGAATTTAAGAAACCAGTGAAATACATGTCTAATTGCAAGTAACAACTATCTCACCTGTCTAAATGCAAGAAACCAGTCACCCACCTGTCTGATAGCCTCGATGTTCTGCTGTGTTGTATCCAGCCCCAGGTAAGAGCGAAGGTCACTGGAGATGGAGAGCCACTCCTTGGCATAGTTGGACACTGAGGACACTAGCTCAAATGTCTCATTGGCCTGGACAAGAAAGAGTGCATTTAACAAGAATTATAAACTAAATAAAGAAAGAGTGCATTTAACAAGAATTATAAACTAAATTCTAAAGTGGAACATACATAATATTTTATATTTTATTTTGTATCAGTTCACAATAAACCAAGAAATCAACAAAAGACATTGCCAAATAACAGTGTTAATAATTAATATTTTATTTAAAGGCCTTCTTTCTAAACTAAATTGGATCGTAAATATGTTGGTATGAATTATATAAAGACCATTCTAGGGCAGGTCACCACTGAAGGTAATTCTGCAAACCATAGCATGGTATCAAACATTTAACAAAGCTTAAAGCTATTCACAAGTCTTGAATATGATGCATGTTTACAGCGATTACGGTGTCACTTCATACACATGAAAAAGCTTATTTCCCAAGTCTTCATTACAATGCATGTTAACAGCGATTACGGTGTCACTTCATACACATGAAAAAGCTTATTTCCAAAGTCTTCATTACAATGCATGTTAACAGCGATTACGGTGTCACTTCATACACATGAAAAAGCTTATTTCCCAAGTCTTAATCACAATGCATGTTAACAGCGATTACGGTGTCACTTCATACACATGAAAAAGCTTATTTCCCAAGTCTTCATTACAATGCATGTTAACAGCGATTACGGTGTCACTTCATACACATGAAAAAGCTTATTTCCCAAGTCTTAATCACAATGCATGTTAACAGCGATTACGGTGTCACTTCATACACACGAAAAAGCTTATTTCCCAAGTCTTCATTACAATGCATGTTAACAGCGATTACGGTGTCACTTCATACACATGAAAAAGCTTATTTCCCAAGTCTTAATCACAATGCATGTTAACAGCGATTACGGTGTCACTTCATACGCATGAAAAAGCTTATTTCCCAAGTCTTCATTACAATGCATGTTAACAGCGATTACGGTGTCACTTCATACACATGAAAAAGCTTATTTCCCAAGTCTTCATCACAATGCATGTTAACAGCGATTACGGTGTCACTTCATACACATGAAAAAGCTTATTTCCCAAGTCTTAATCACAATGCATGTTAACAGCGATTACGGTGTCACTTCATACACATGAAAAAGCTTATTTCCCAAGTCTTAATCACAATGCATGTTAACAGCGATTACGGTGTCACTTCATACACATGAAAAAGCTTATTTCCCAAGTCTTAATCACAATGCATGTTAACAGCGATTACAGTGTCACTTCATACACATGAAAAAGCTTATTTCCCAAGTCTTAATCACAATGCATGTTAACAGTGATTGCGGTGTCACTTCATACACATACGGTTCAAATGTCAAACCCACCTTGCGGATGATCCTGTCCACGACAGAGTTATTCGGAGCGTACAGAACTTTCGGGTTGCTATACAGCACGTGAAGAAGGATCTTCAAGTTGTGCTGCTGACCACCGTTCAACCCCAGCTCCTCTGCAATGGTCATGTCCATCACAATGATTGCAATCATGCCATTCAAGATTTTATGCTTTTTACGTTTTATCATGTCATCATTGACAAAATAACATGCCATGGAATAAACTATGCTGGGATAAAACAAACACATGTAGTATAAAGATGTTTTGGGGTTTTTTGTGACGTCATTTTATGTTTTTCGTGTAATTATGTGCTTTTCTTCAAATGAAGACAGAATATGATGGGATAAATGCAGTTTGGTGTTGATTAAGACAAGTTTATTTGCTTGGCACAAAAAGGCTTGTGGTTCATGTTTTCTTAGCATTGCTAAAAAAATTACCTTTTATCAACACTTACCTAGTATTCTCTATATTTAAATCCAGCAATGAATGAAATGATAACAAAACAAATGCTAATATCCTTGACGAAATATGGAAGTGAATACAATAGACAAGCAGATGGTCACAGTTTTAGAAGAGTGTTGCTTGAAGTTCACATAAATCAAAACTTAATGAAACCTGACAAGGAACATGCAGAAAACTTAGTTTGTATGATATAAAGGGTCAAACATTAGCGTCTACCCAGCAAAAACAAGGCTTGTCACAGCATGTGACGTATGCCCCAGAAGTATATGCTTGTCAGAGGAAGGCAACGCAATGTCAGTTAAATGTTGGCAAAAAAGAGTTATGGTCCTTGTACTCTGCACTTCCTCTCAACATCCTCTATCAATATACACGGTTTTATTGTAAACCACTTCAATACTAATGGTGTTATGCACTGCACAAGAAAATTAACTAAAGGGCAATTACTCCATAAATATTGAAGAAAGAGTTATGCTCCTTGAACTCTGCCCTTCCTCTCAATGTCCTCTTATCAATATATGTGGTGTTATAATAAATTCCTTCAATACTAAGGTAGTAATTATCTGCCAAAAAAGGGCAATAACTCCATAAATATTGAAGAATTAGTTATAGTCCTTGTACTCTGCACTTCCTCTCAATGTCCTCTATCAATATATGTGGTTTTATTTAAAATCCCTTCAATACTAATGGAGTTATGCTCTGCACACACAAAAATAAACAAAGGGCAATAACTCCATAAATATTGAAGAAAGAGTTTTGCTCCTTGTACTCTGCACTTCCTCTCATTGTCCTCTATCATTATAGGTAGTTTCATTTGAATCCCTTCAATCCTAATAGAGTAATGCTCCGCATACACAAAAATAAACAAAGAGCAATAACTAGGTAATATTGAACAAATAGTTACTGTCCTTGTACTCTGTAGTTCCACTGTAGTCTCATTGTCCACTACCATTCTATGAAGTTTCATTTCAATCCCTCCAATACTAATGGTAGTATGCTCCGCACAAGAAATTTAATGCTCCGCACAAGAAAATAAAACAAATGGCAATAACTCCATAAATATTGAAGAAAGAGTTGTGGTCCTTGTGCTCTGCACTTCCTCTCATTGTCCTATCATTATATGAAGTTTCATTTGAATCCCTTCATTACTAATGGAGTTGTGCTTTGCACAAGAAAATAAAACAAAGGGCAATAACTGTAAATATTGAATCAAGTGTTGTGGTCCTTGCAATCTGCACTTCCTCTCATCGTCCACTATCATTATATGAAGTTTCATTTGAATCCCTTCAATACTAATGGAGATATGCTCCGCACAAGAAAATTAAACAAAGGGCAATTACTCCATAAATATTGTAGAAAGTGTAATGATCCATGTGCTCTGCACTTCCTCTCATTGTTCTCTATCATTATATGAGGTTTCATGTGAATCCCTTCAATACTAATGGAGATATGCTCCGCACAAGAATATTAAACAAAGGGTAATTACTCCGTAAATATTGTAGAAAGTGTTATGGTCCGTGTGCTCTGCACTTCCTCTCATTGTCCTCTATATCAGTGTATGAAGTTTCATTTGAATCCTGTCAATACTAATGGAGTTTTGCTCCGCACAAGAAAATTTTAAAAAGGGGAATAACTCTGTAAATATTGAAGAAAGAGTTATGGTCCTGTGCTCTGCACTTCCTCTCATTGTCCTCTATCATTAAATGAAGTTTCATTTAAATCCCTTTAATACTAATGGAGTTATGCTCCGCACAAGAAAATTAATGCTTCACATAAGAAAATAAAACAAAGGGCAACTAGAACGTTGTCACATGGGTGACAGCGGGCCCCGATTGATAGCATTTTTGAAGGTAGGGGTCAGCCAGTTTTTTAAAGTAACTAGTTCATGTCAGCAAATCCATCTATGTCAAAGATTACCTAAAGCAATGTGGAATATATATTAGTACATGCATGTTTACATTGATAACCAATAAGTGCAGAATATCTGAGAAACACAATAACTAATGCAATATATACATAACTTCCAAATGTGGGAGACAAATTTAGATCCCCATCTTTACACACAACCACACATCAACAATGAAGACAAGTTTCAAGAAAGTCTGTTGGAAACTGTAGGAGGATTTGCATTCACAAGGAATTCTCCCTCTATATTCATTACAATAGCTCGATCCGTTATTGAGTAATTGAGAAGAAACCGTTTCTCAATTTTTAGTAACGGTGACCTTGACCTTGATCCCACCCACCCCCTATGCAATCCCAAAGTGTTGTCTTGATAAAAGGTATCTATGGATGAAGTTTCATTTAAAAAATTTCAATTCATTCTCAAGTTAGAGAGCTAAAACCAAAAGTTAACTCTGCCTGAAAATGAAAAATTAACAAAGGGCAATAACTCCAGAATTATGAAGTGCAGAGTAACCGTTCTTGTGCACTGCACTTCTCCTCAATGAGATCTATCCACCTATGAAGTTTCAAGTTAATACAACTTATAGTCTAAGAGTTATGCTCCAGGCAAAACTGAAGTATTAAAAGTTAACAAAGGGCAATAACTCCAGAACCATGAAGTGCAGAGTAATGGTTCTTGTGCACTGCACTTCTCCTTAATGAGATCTATCCGCCCATGAAATTTCAAATTAATAGCTGAAACGGTTTTGAAGTTATAAAAGAAAAACATGAAAAATGTGGACGGACAGATGGACAGATGGACAGACGTACGTATGTACGTACGGACGGACGGACGGACAGACAGGGTGATTACTATAGGGCACCCGCAAAAAAACTTTGCGGGGCCCTAATAACTCCATAAATATTGAAGAAAGAGTTGTGGTCCTTGTGCTCTGCACTTCTTTTCCTTGTCCCCCATCATTGAAGTTTCATTTAAATCCCTTCAATACAATGTAGATATGCTCCGTACAATGCTTTACAATAACTCCGTAAATACTGAAGACAGAGTTGTGGTTCTTGTGCTCTGCACTTCCTCTAGTTGTCCACTATCATTATATGAAGTTTCACTTGAATACCATCAATACTAATGGAGATATGCTCCACACAAGAAAATTAAACAAAGGGCAATAACTCCGTCAATATTAAAGAAAGAGTTGTGGTCCTTGTACTCTGCAATTCCTCTTATCGTCCTCTATCATTATATGAAGTTTCATTTGAATCCCTTCAATAGTAATGGAGTTATGCGTCGCACAAAAAGTGTGACGGACAGATAGACAGACGAACGGACAATGCGATTACTATATGCCCCCAAAGTTCCCTTATAAAAACCATTATAATATTGGGACATGTTCTATATCTTACAGCAATCTGTGCAAGTTATAGAAATACTTAATTATTTTATTCACTATATTGGAAATATCATTTAGACATGGAAAAATTACTTTTTTATCAGAATGATCCACACAAACACATAATTTCTCAAAACAAAAGGAATGATTTAGCAGAGATAAAGTACCTTGATTGGGAATGTCAAAGTCTGCCATGTCATCTGTCGCTGACCTTCTCTGTCTGTGCACAACAATTTCTGGCTTAGAACTATGACCGCCTGCTGTAGAATTAGTAGCATCAAAGTCACTGGGAAGCTTGCCAGATTTTGAGTCATCAGTATCATTGGAAGGCTTGATCGATCTGTGTGCATCAGAAGCGTGCAGGTCATCAGAGTTCCTATTTGGTGGTTTGTGGCCACAAATTGTCATCTGCATTCCATCCCAGAATTTGAGAAAGCCTTCAAACTTGTCAGGTTTCTTTTTCTCTTTATTGTCAGTGTCATGTGGGGTGGAGGTTGTCTGAAACAACATTTCTACTATATTCAGTTCTGAAACCAATAAGTTCAGAGTACTGAGTTCTTATAAATAATAATTCCAACAAATTCACGGTAGTGATGCACCTATCAATATTTCCCCCGGGGGGGGAGCGGCGGCCATATACAGGACTTTAGACTGAAAGCAATTCCCGACAGGTGGGAATTTGACACGTCGCATGATTCCGGGTCCCGGGAAATAGACTTTGTTCGGATTTTAGATCCCGATAATATTGGCCCCCTGGCCATTTGATACACCAATTAAGCATCCCCCATTGAGGGGATTTAGACAAAATGCTTGGCTCTAGGGTGGGGAATTAGATCCAAAAAAATACAATTAGTCAAATTCCCCTGGGATTGCCCGCCGCTCCCCCCCTGGGTGAAAATATTGATAGGTGAATGAAACCTAACCTTGCCAGCTCTTTAAACAGGTCTATTGGAAAAGTGACAGGTGAAAACTTTTAATCATATTTTATAATACAGTCGACTCCTGATGGCTTGAAGCCTCACGGAACAGCAAGAAAACTTCAAGTCATCCAAACTTCGAGCTAAACGGAGCTTAATATTGTGTACTAGCACAGGTGGAAAGTTGTCTGCCTTTATCCAAAACACAAAAGTGAAGAGTATTCAGATACATTTTTGTAATATAAACGCTGTAGACATTAATTTTGTTAATTGACAAACATCGAACATTTATTTATATTTAATTTATATATTTTCTGAATAAAACATTTGTGAAAGCTGTGAAATCAATTATTTCATTTGTCCTCTCAACACTCGAAAGGATTCAAGCGCATCCAATCGATTAACGACTTGAAGTGACCAAAAAGTGTTCCAGCCAAACAAATAAACATGTGAAAACAGTTAACGGGGATGGGACAAAAACCTCAAGCCATCCAAAACTTTTAACCCTTGCAAATGACAGAAATTTATACAAACATAGGGCAATAAAATATCGGTCCCTCGAAGAAAATACAAGCCATTTAAAATTCAAGACGAGAGAGTTTCATGCATCGGGAGTCAACGGTACACGAAATAACAAAAGTTCCTTCTGCCAAGTACCGGTCTAGCTGTTCGGCTAGCTTGGGTTGTAGCTTCCGGCTGGGTCGTGGTGGCATTGTCGTCCAGCAACATCGCACCGCAGCCGTCCTGCGGCAGACCGGAGACTAGCACACTCAAGTCAAACAAGTACGTCTGGAACTGGTAGAACTTCTCCAGCTGGCAACAGAGACAGGCATAGTGAAATACGTCAAATTCGTTAAATTTTAGCTTGCTTGTGTCGAAAGCCTGAGTGTGAGACATTTGAGTTTGTTTCCTTGGCAGAACTTTACTTAGTCAGCGCTCTAGATGAAATTTTAGTTATAGGCTACTGGTAAACCCTAAATTAAAAAATAAACCAAAACAAAAATAGGCAAAACTACATGTATTCGTATCTATTTTAAGTGTTTAAAGATATATAATTATTATATTAGGAATTGCTATTCAATTATTGTATACTATATTTCCATCAATATATACATAAGAAACTCATTTTCAGATTAAACATGTCTAGTTTGAAAACCAACGACAGTTTCTGTCAGTATTTTTAATGGGTACTCTTACTCACATTTTTACATTTTAATGAAAACAAAGGACAACGTGTCACTTACATCCATAAGGAAAGCCTCCAGTTGTGTGTACAGACTGGTCAGATTCAAACTCCTCAAGTTGAACTGAAACATACCATGTTTGTGTTACAGAACTTAATACCCTGCGTTAGTTTCTATCACTGCCTGTTTAGTTCTGCTAATACTTTGATTCGAACAAAAAAGGTTTGTTTGTGTACAAATATCCAGGGTTGTCATCAAGAGCCCGTCGCCGGCCAAACTGGCTGTTTCAAACGATATGGAATGGCTCAAATTATCAAAGAAATAAAAATAAATTATAGTGTACCTTGTTCTGAAAGCGAGTCTTTGACCTCTTCACACACTAATCTATATTGTATGTAAATATTCATTTCAACTCAAAATTTCAGGGAGGGGGGGGCATGCGCCCAAACCCCCCTAGATCACTCACACCTTCGGTGTTTGAAGCTCTGGCCTCCTCCATCGGCAATTGAGCCTTCTTGAAAAAATCTTAATGCCAACCCCGATATTATATACAAATTAATTCGTTTTCATTTTTTATTACTTGAAATCACTCAAAACAACAATCCAACTAAACCACTACCAAAAACTACCAAAAAGTACAGAAGGAGCATGAACATAAAAGCCAGTGATTTTTAAGGGCAATTTGAGAGCAAAACAGGGCCCCCTTTTCCTCAGCACTGGAGGATATATTTTCCCCCAAAATCTCAAAATTTACCCGTTTTAAAGTGGTTCCGCCAATGGCTGAAAACAATACTGATAGCCTTATTTTTAATAATCAGTATTGGGCAACATCAAAACCTCTGTACCTACCATCTGGACAAGTCTATCATCAGAGATCTCCTCATTCAGTATATCCGACAGTGTAACAGCCTGGGCTTCGGACATGTTGCACAGAATACCTGCCACCTCCAACTGTAGAAACAAGCTACCATATTAGCATGGGTAACATTGAAAAACATGAATACACAGTATACAGAAAATGTGACTGGAGAAATAAATGCCATGGTCAGGAGAATATTCTTACAAACTGCCAACAACAACTACTTGCTGACAATTAATAATCTGTTAGTAACCGAGGACAGCCCATGGAGGCAGGGAGGGCTATTTTGGAAGGGATCCTTGACTTTTTAAATCTGTTTCCTGTTTCCAGTACTTGATATCTCACTTGAACGATCCCTGGGTTGGGATCCAACTCATAAACTCCAGGCCCCATGTTCAAACAGGATCAATTACAGGATCAGGATCAGTCTTAGCTGATCTTAATTTTGTAGCTCAACTGAGCGGAATATCAAACATATTTTATTTTCGGAATAACTGTTCTTTTTGATAAAATCACATAATTATTTTTATTTCTTTTATTAAGTTCTTCATATCAGACAGCAAATGTACGTTGCTAAGAGTTTAAAATCGTTTTTATAATATATATTTGACCAAAAATTAAAACTGATCCTGATTTTAGTGAACATCATTTTTGAGCCTGATCCTGAAATATCTGGCTCAAGTTCAGCTTGAACCTGAAAATCAGTATCAACTTGTGTTGTGAACATGGGGCCAGATCACAAAGTGGACGCCATATCCATTGGTGCTGTGCAATAGCAATTATTATATATTTAAAATTGTAATATTATAGCTCAAAACACATGATTGAACATGTATTTGCATGTTTTTTAAAATAAAGGTCATCTCGAAAGTAACATAACAATCTGACAGGATCAGCAATTAAAAGAGTCCCAACATGAGCCTACCAGAGAGCCGCTGCTGTCGCCGGGGGTGACCAAGAACTGCTGAAGGTCATCTGGGTCACATGCCGCTGTCTTCAACACGTCTGGCGAGAGTAACAGCGTCTGTAATGTAACAGAAAAGTATTCTATGAGAACACAAGCATGTCTGTTAAGTTGATAACAACCAACAAAGTTTAATTAACATACATGTATACACAGGTTTAAATAGCGCAAGCTTGTCTGTTACGAACAACAAACGAAGTCAAATTAATATTATGTTAATGGGTGCCCAAGGTGTTTTTGTTTTGTTTTTTATTTCTTATTTTTAAACTAAGCTTGTGTAATAAATATGAGAAAACACTAAAGATAACAAATACATCTACTCAAAACTGATGATACTGCAGCATGCAAATACAGTGGCTAACAGTTAAAATTAGGGCATAAGTTAGAAATTGCCTTTCAAGAACATTTGAGGCATGTCGTGGGAAAATCGGGCTTAATGCACGTGCGTAAAGTATCGTCCTGGATCAGCCTGTGCAGTCCGCACAGGCTAATCAAGGACACCACTATCCGCTTTCATGGTATTTTCTGTTTCAAGGAAATCTCGTCTAAACATAAATCCACTGTCGATGGAAAGTGCCGTTCTGGATTAGCCTGTGCGGACTGCACAGGCTAATCCGGGACTACACTTTACGCACATGCATAAAGCCCAGGTTTCCCATGACGCGCCTCATTTGCTTCCATGGTTTCACAGCCAGGCCTCACCTTCAACACTTCTGCCACCTGGTGAGGGGACAGGGTCAAATCAGCAGCACTAGTAGGGTTGCTTAGCAACTGCATCAGGAACATCATCAGCTGTTTGTCTTCCAATAATGCCTTCTGTTTCATCAACGAGTGGAGAAGGCTGCCTTTGAAGTTGGGAGATAACTCTGACATAATTCCAAACAGTAATGTCCCTTGATTCAATGGCTGGTTTTTGTTGTCGGGATTCACAATGTTTTTAAGACTTTCAAAGTGTGGCAAGCGGTCACGGATGTCGCTGACACTGCGGCGTCTTGATGTGTGCTGGCCTTGCATCTGTGGATCATGCGACCCAAATAGTAAATGGTATACCTGCGGAAGGAGAAAATGATTTAATGCAGTATATACACCTGTTTGTTACTGATGCAACTAAGTCATATGAGGCGTGTCGTGGGAAAACCAGGCTTAATGCATGTGCGTAAAGTGTCGTCCCGGATTAGCCTGTGCAGTCCGAACAGGCTTATCAGGGACGGCACTTTCCGCTTGTATGGTATTTTCTGTTTCAAGAAATACTTTATTAAACATTAATCCACTGTAGGCGGAAAGTGCCCTCCCGAATTAGCCTGTGGGGACTGCACAGGATAATACGGGACGACACTACGCACATGCATTAAGCCCGGTTTTCACATGACACGCCTCATATGTACATAAACAGCAGCAGTATGACAAATAACTTTACTAACATCAAGAGTTCACACAAACTGTTGAAACCAAAATTCCATGATTATTCCATGATACAATCCGAACATACTAAAGTCAAAATAGTACACTGATATCTACATTTTATTTGATCTACATAATAAAATTATTTATCTAGGCTGACTCGCGCCCTGTAGAATAGAATAGAAATGCTTGTAGCGAAGCAATACATGTCTGTCCATCATTATGCTTTTAATTTAGATTTTTTGTTTGATTATATTTCAATGGAGTTTATCATTTTTATGCCCTTACAGGCATATTCAATGATACTTTTCAACTTTCAATAAAAAAAAAAATTATTCAATAATTTTTCCATTATAAAATCCAAATTATCAACATGCCATGATTTTTTCAGACAAAGCCCATTTTCCATTACTTTTCCAGATCCATTCAAACCCTGAACATCACTAATTGAGGGGCGTCGTGGGAAAACCGGACTTAATGCATGTGCGTAAAGTGTCGTCCCAGATTAGCCTGTGCAGTCCGCACAGGCTAATCCAGAACGGCACTTTCCGCTTTTGTCGTATTTTCTGTTTCAAGGAAGTCTTTTGTAAACATAAATTCACTGTAGGCGGAAAGTGCCGTCCTGGATTAGCCTGTGCGCACTGCACAGGCTAATCCGGGACGACACTTTATGCACATGCATTAAGACTGGTTTTCTCACGACGTGCCACAATTATACTAGGAATTTTTCTAATGTTAAAAAAAACAACCCAATGGAAAAACGCAAACAGAATGATCATATTGTGAGATGTTATAACAAGTTATCTTGATGTATATAAATATTACCATAATAATGTATATCTTTAGTTCTTTTGTAATAACAATGCACTCAACAACAACTTTATGTAAAATACTCACTGTTCTACATTTATACTTTATGGAATAGTGAAAAAATAAATATCCATATCTAAATGATGGCATATTTAAATATTATTGTAAGTACTAAACACTAAAAAATATTAAATAAAATAAACCTTTGAACAAATGCCAAGGTGTTAAAAAACAGGGAAGACAGGAAGACCGATCAATAAGTATGTTAAGAGTCACACTTTTAATCAATTAATTTAAATTTTATTGAATAGCAAAGCATGACATTGAGCTTTGGCACGATTTTGTTAATTATATATGAGGCTCGTCATGGAAAAACCGGGCTTAATGCATGTGCGTAAAGTGTTGTCCCAGTTCAGCCTATGGGACGGCCCTTTCCGCCTACAGTGGATTTATGTTTAGAAGAGACTTCCTTGAAACAGAAAATACCATAAAAGCGGAAAGTGCCGTCCCCGATTAGCCTGTGCGGACTTGACAGGCTAATCCGGGACGACACTTTACGCACATGCATTAAGCCCGGTTTTCCCATGACACACCTCATATATTACTTCTCTAAGCTAACGCTTTCATGTTAGCGATATATAATATATAAACTTAACAACAAAGCAACTGTGCAAGGTTTTTATAGATTTCTACAAACTTACTTCTTGCGCCTGCACTGTTGAGTGCAAAAGAGCATCGATATCCGCTTGAGGCACGGACATGTTGTCATGGAGAAAATGTGTGAACTTATCTGTCGAGGAGAACAATGAATCCAGCGGGAAATCTACAAACACAGAACAAATCAAACAGGAATAACACAGTAGTATCACATCAATGGAAAATGATTCAAAAGAGAATGAGTGTAAGTTATCAAAGCATAACCTATGTTTGTAAAACTGTAGGTGTGATTCTAATTAAGTATGGCTTTGCATTTTGCCTTTTTATTACTGTATGAAATGTAAAGACCTACCAAACTGAAGTTGACGTCAACGCAAAGCTGTCTGTTTATGTGCTTTTTAAATTCTTTTGTTTCCATTTTTCCTACTTAACACTCTCAGGATCGTAAGATGGGGATTTTTTTTTTTTTTCAATCACCTATCCAACATTTTTTCAATCACCTATCCAACATTTTTGCCGATACACATGAATTTTTATCAGCAAAGTCTGAAGGCTGTCGGTATAGTGCAGAGACAGTTTTACTTCATGTGAAGTTAAAGGGGATATGTACGATTTCAATGTCAACATATCATTTTTTCATATTTTGAACAACACAAATTAGAGGATGAATAAGATCGAGGAAAGTTTAAATAAAATTAAAATAAACAGTTATATGTACAATATTTCAAGGTGTTTTTTTTTAATGAACTTGTTCATAACGACACAAATTTATTCTTAGCGCTAGGCCGATACCGACACGTTTAATCGTATTTGTGGATGAAACAAAAAGCGTGTCCATGTGTCGTATGAACACATCTGCACAGAACTTAAGACAACACGGAACAAATCGGGGTTTTCCAATATTGTACATGTCTAATGTACATGAATGAGTTTTCGACTGGAAGACAAAAAGTATTTTAACGGTGTGAATCTCTAATTTTGAGGATTTTCTAATATCCGTTCTTCTTAACTTTTATTACAGTTTGTTTTTCATCAAAAGTTTTATTGGTTTAATTACCTTCATTTGTTTCTATTAAAATCTGAAGACCGTACATACCCTCTTTAAGACTCACCATTTTGTTCTACACACAGTTTAGTTCTTACTTGAAGCATTTTTCACAGAGTTTTCCAGAGTCATTGGTTGGTCAAGTACGTCCCTGTAGACTAGGGGCAGGCGCTCCATTTCTTGTGGAGTGTAGCCGGGGTAGAAGAAGTTGTGTTGGGAAGCTAACCGCTGGAGATGTCCCAGGAATTGGCTTGCACTGTCAACAACATTGCAAGAATTGTGGTTTATTATGCCGAATTTTATATTTTAAAACAGGATTGGATTTCATTTCAGGTTGTCACTGTTTCTACAACAATTATCTGCGTTTTCTTCTGAAAATATCAATTATCCAATATTTGCCAAAAAATTATGAAGAAACAGTGTATAAAATTTGATTTTGTTGATTTTGTTTTTTTTTCAAGATTATCTTATTTTATGTACTCTTTTATTTTTTAAACAAAAGAAAATTAACGATTAAAAGAATACATTCCAAGGCATGAGGTTCAGGTTTTCTTTTTCACACTAAACAAGAGGGCCATGATGGCCCAAAGGGCTCACCTGAGTACAGGCTAAGATGAAAGCCTTACTGCTGTGAAAGGCTTGTGGGAATGTACGCCATAATGTCCTTAAATAATTTGTGTAGCTGATTTACTCTCATACATAGAACAAGTAAGGACCTGGATATATTTTCTCAAGTATGGTATCCAACTTTTCGCAGGCAATTTCGGAGGAATAGTGTTAATGCTGCAGTTCTCAAAGATTATGGTGACCACAGCGCAAAGGTCATGACATGCTTGCCAGATTGTTTCAAAGAGTAGAGTGTATTGCCATTTACCCGTCCTATATTGAAATTCGCTTAAGATTTTATGGACATAGACAAATTGTGCAAGTTTGGTCCAGACTGGTTTTAAATTAAGTCCCTGTCTTGCAACAAATTCATTTTTGCATTAATTTTCACAATTAAGGGGATATAACTGCTGTGTTTGTGGCCTGTCTCATTTGCTGCTTGTGTTGAGATCTTATGGCCATACAAAACATGTGTTTTAAAACAAGTTTTATCAAGACTGAATGAAAAATGAAATCTCGATGCACGAATAAGGCAAATTTTGCATTTTTTTCACTAACAAAGGGGCCATAACTCTGAAGTTAGTTGCCCAATCTGACCCATTGTGCTGCAGTCGTATCATCACATACAAACTGTGGAAGTTTGGTCAAGATTGGAAGAAAAATAATGTCTCAATGAACAAAAAAGGATTTTTTTTCATTATTTTCCACATACAAGGGGACATAACTCTGGTGTCTGTGGCCTAACCTTACCCATTTGTGGCTCCTGCTTAAATCTTTTGGTCACACACAAACTGTGGTAGATTGATCAAGATTGGAAGAAAAATGATGTCTTAATCAAGGTAAAATGGCAATTTTGGCATTTTTCAACAAAAAAAGGGGGCATAACTCTGGTGTTTGTGGTCCAATACGGCCTAATGTTGACTTTTACTGTGAACTTTTGATAATACACAAACTGTGGATGTTTGTTAAAGATTGGTAGAAAAATGAAGTCTCTATGAACGAAAAAGGCAATTTTAGCATTTTTTCCCACAAACAAGGGACCATAACTCTAATGTTTCTGGTCCAATTTGGCCCATTATCAATACCAACCGGGATGTTATGGTCATACACAAACTGTGCAAGTTAGGTCAAGATTGAATACAAAATGTAGTCTTTATCGGGATAACGGTCCACAGTGTTGACGGCATACGGACAACACTGGAGAGGTCCCCTATACCAATAGCTCACTGAGCACTTCGTGCTCAGGTGAGCTATTAAACACTTAAACTTATCTCACCACTTACCACTCACCACTTACCAAGTCTGAATTATTAAAATAATACTTTTTAATTACCGTAAATTACCATGTATTATGCGCACCCATGTATAACGCGCCCCAGATTGTTGAACCAAAATTTGGGGAAAAAAAACTAGAAAACAATTTGCAGCTGTTGTTTGTTAATGTCCACTGCTGTTATTTTACCAACTTTTGTCCATGTTTTTTGTTGTTGTTGTTCTGGAATAGTTTCCTCAATTTACTTTCATATAAGACGTAATCATTATAAATTTCATAAAAGCTTTCATAATTACCTTGTGCATGAAACACCTATAAATCCAAATTGAATATAAATATTCATGTTAATGTTCAATAAAACTTAATATTCAATAAGTTTTATGCCGTAACACAATCTCGATTTTAAATCCAATACATGTATTTTCTTCACTCCCATTTTAATCTGCAAACTATCCAATGCATTAACAAAACAACCGTCTGATTTTAATGACGCCCTTAAAATTTCCCCTAGAAAGCTAATTCATAAATGCTCTATCGACAGTGCTTACATTGTTCAGGTACAATAGTATTGTTTGATTTTTTCACTGACCACGCGCTAATCGTGTTACACGCTTAACTGCTACAAACCGCTACACGCTGGCCCCAGTTCAGCTATTACATCAAAGACGTTTTGAAGTTTGATTGACACCGTTGCTATGCTGTTGCTATCGGCTTGCAGATTTAAAGTCCTGGCTAATTGATGATGTCGCGCTTTCACTCTTTTCAGTTGTAACAGGAGGTATTATGAATGACTGTGTTTATAACGGATTTTATTGTTTATTCAATTTGGAAATATAATTGAAAACTACTGAATTCAAAAGTTGTACAAATCAATCAGTAATAATTAAGTAATCAACTGCAAATGACAGCAACAATGCTGCACAAGGTGTAAACCTGATACCTCTCTTCCTTTGTGGGCCCTGTGTGGTTGGCATACAGGGTTTCATCCTCACAGAACGTCTGCATGATAGGGATTACACCTGACGACGGCAACGCCTGCGTGCCCCATTGGTCTGACACAACAACAACAACAACAAGTATTCAAATGTCTATATGATCTTAGTTTATGCAGTAATGTTTTTTGTTATTTCGATGGGCCATATATTTTTAAGGCTTAGAGCCAACACAGAATTGTTGAACTCAAATTATCTTGTTTATTGAAACATGGTGACCAGAAATGTTCAGCCTATAAATGAATATGTTTGTTTGTTTGTTTATTTGGATTTTTCGCCGTATTTAACAGTAGTTCAGTCATATAATGGCGGTCAGTTAACCTACTCACACTTTTCCTGGGCAAGCTTAGCCGATCTAAGCAGTTTACCAGTACCAAGTGCACATACCTATGCCAGTAACTGACAACTGCCCTATTTGAATCCGAGGTAGGGGGAGAATGGCTGTGGAAATTATTTCATGACCAATCCCCACGCAAGTTATGTGGCCGGGCTTGGACTCGAAGTCATGAACCCCAGATTGAGAGTCCTGTGCTCTACCAACTGAGCTAGCCGGGCCCCTAGTACAGTACTTATATAATGCTTCATAGATAAATGAGGCGTGTCGTGGGAAAACCGGACTTAATGCATGTGCATAAAGTGTCGTCCCGGATTAGCCTGTGCAGCATCTGGGACGGCACTTTACGCCTACAGTGGATTTTTGTTTAGAAGAGACCTCCTTGAAACAGAAAATACCATAAAAGCGGAAAGTGCCATCCCCGATTAGCCTGTACGGACTGCACAGGCTAATCCGGGACGACACTTTACGCACATGCATTATGACCGGTTTTCTCATGACACGCCACAAATAGTTATCACTTAAAATCGTGACATCATGACAATACACATGCGCTGACATCCTCTGAAAAGAACTTTTGATCATCATTCATGTGAACTAAATACAAACATGTGTTATCAGTTATTAGTAGGTGCCACTTACACCATATTGCTCAATAATCAATGTAATGACTAAAAAAAAACATGTAAAGATCCATTTTCAACAATGCTCCCAATAAAATGTTTGTACATGTCTATGATATACATGGCAGATATTTATTAAGAAAAAGGACAGTTGGAAAGCCGGAGCAAGTTTTTTATACTATCTAATAATTTGGTAAAACCAAGGTTTAATCACCTAATGGTTTTAATTACCGACTTTAAATAGCGCAGTATGGACTCTTAAATTATCATAGAGTATTTACAAAAATATATTAAAAACATTTCTGTTGACAACCCGAGAAGGGCAGCAGCCATCTTTTTCACTCTTGATCCTTCCCTACACTCTCAGAAATACGTACATGTCTGCTGTGGACGGGGCAGCACTCTCCGGCGGATTGACAGCAGAATCACGAACAGCACCAGTGGTATGACCAACTCAAATAGCAGAACAAACTAAAATGGAATGGAAGTATGGGTTCAACATCTTGCTTCTCATTTTGTTCATAACTCGCAATATACTGATCATGCCTATTGGATTTATAACCACACATTCTCAAGTCGGTATCTTAACACCGTTAACAGAATAACAATGTGGAGAATCGTGGGAAACCCTGGCTAAATGCATGTGCGTGAGGTGTCGTCCCAGATTAGCATGTGCAGTCCGGCACTTTCCACTGTTATTGCATTTTCTGTTTCAAGGAAGTCTCTTCTAGACAGAAATTCACTGTAGCTGTGCCGTCCTGGATTAGCCTGTGCAGACTAATCCAGGAGGACACTTTACGCACATGCATTAAGCCCGGTTTTCCTACGACGCGCCTCCAATATTTCACAAGCATTTCCATCAAACTATTAGTCCTGGACTTATGCATCACTAAAATCATTGTCATTCAAATATTGTCCATCGGTCCTACGACTATAAAAGGTCTCAATCTCAAAGTCAGTTTCAACTGAACATACTGACCAATAAGAATGCTTGTTTAATATACATGTAGGCTTCAGTTTCCATTGTTTACTATATAAGATAAAGGCCGCTTTTCCATATGCCTGTATCCGCATCCGTATCCGCATAAATATTATACAGACACGCTTTTCAATGAATCCACATATACTCGTAAACGTCGAATATTTTAGTTATCTTTTCTTATTTTCAAAGTTACAATGGCTAAGTAAGAAGCTTTCAACATTTTTTAATTACGTCGGCTACAAATATTTATGCCAGTATGCGAAAACATTCACATGTGGTGGATTTTAAACAATTTAAAGCATCCAACAATTATATCTATAGCGTCAGTCATGACTCATTTAAAGGTTACCCGTTATTACCGAGTTATTGTACTCGGTGAGTCTTAGATTGAGTTATCCAGGTGTATCTTGACTATTTGTTCTATTTTTCCAATATTTTATGTATACAGGGAAAGATGTAGAGCAAAATAACAGGGTGCAGCACCCTGCTCCTTTTTGGTTCCACCCTGCTGCCTGTCTGGGCTGGTCAACACAGAAAGGTTCAATATCTTTTGAAATTTAATGTATTTTGCAAATATTCAATGACGAATGAATAGACTATGCTCAAAAACCTTTATTACAAGCATTCGACTAATAAATACCCTGGATTTAGCAAATTATTAGAAAATGTCAACAGACTGGCTCGGATTTCCAACCTGGTCCTTTTTAGCAGCACCCTGTACCTTTTGTGATCCTATATCTTTCCCTAGTATAACAGCCCTTCGTTTAACATGCTAAGTTAGATACCATGTCGTCCGCATCCGCATAAATTCGCTCACTGAACGATTTCTTGCGGATGCTCTTCGCGGATACGGAATGCGGACATATGGAAAGGGTCCAACTGTAATCAACTTGTTCGATATTTTGCGGATGTGGATTTGAGCAATGAGGATGCTGATATGGACATATGGAAAAGCGGCCTAAAAATATTCATCATCGGGGGCCTTGTATTTAATTCTGTCAACACATACAGCTACTGGCAGCATCTATTCCGGTAAGTTCGTGGCCTCTTACAAGTTCGCGGATAATACTCTGACGTCATTTTCGATACAATGACACAACGTCTCATGTCCTAATTCTTCGCAAATTTAGTCCCGAAGAATTTACCATGCGTAAATTTTAAGATTAAATGATAAGTAACAACATTATTTTAGTTAATTTATGATACACTGTTTTCAACTTTTTCATTTTTATAAATCGGTGGTAACATTGATTTGGTTTTTAACATTCCACTATGTTTCAATTTACGTAATCCGAATAAAGATTTGGAACAGCATAAAAACAAGTTTATCACTTGATATGCAGACATAAAATCAATGACGTTGTCTTGCCATATGACATCATCTAAAATTACCCACAAACTTGAAGGAATTTGAGTAAGTTCAAGGCGTTTAAATGTGTTGATTACATTCGTCAGTTGCATATTATGCACGTGTGCGGACTCGATTGCATAACATCCACGAACTTACAGGTGTAGGGGCTAATCAAAGGAAATAAGACTGTTGAAAGGGAAATATTTGAGACGTGTCGTGGAAAAACCGGACTTAATGCATGTGCGTAAAGTGTCGTCCCAGATTAGCCTGTGCGGACTGCAGGACGGCACTTTCTGCTTTTATGGTATTTTCTGTTTCAAGGAAGTCTCTTCTAAACATAAATCCACTGTAGGCGAAAAGTACCGTCCCGGATTAGCCTGACTGCACAGGCTAATCCGAGATGACACTTTACGCGCATGCATTAAGCCCGGTTGTCCCACGACACGCTTGATTTCAACTACTCTCAATCTTATACATTTCTATTCACCGTTGGCAAGTGCTCCAGGGCCCGAATTCACCAACCCATTCATAGACTTGAGACGTAAGAATAACGAACATTCTTGCAACTTTTCTGTTCAAACAACCTTGTTATTTTTTATATGGAATTCACCAACTCCAATTGCCCCATTCTTTATTTTTGATTGATTTGTTAACGTTACAAGCCATATTGGTTACAAGCACATCAGCGCATACTCAAGTAGTTTTTCTGGAGTCTAAGTCTGTTCTTAATTCTTATGTCTAAGAATGAGTTGCAGTGTTTTTTCAGCCCCATTCCCCTGCTCAAGTAGTATATATTTTTCCCCTATATTTACCTTAAAATTCCCTTCAGAATGTAAGCTTTATTTTGAAAATAAAAAATTGTCCAAAATCGGACAAACATTTACTAAGATAGAGGAATTTTCGTAAACAATCCCAGCAATTTTTCATCAACCAAGTTTATGCATAACCTAAGTTATCATTGGTAGCAAAACAATTGATTAATGTTTTATAACAAAGTAGAATATAAAAATGTAATAATGCTTTTCTACAACAAAAATTCCCCTTTTTCCATATAATTCACCGTCTGTAGGCCCCCGCCACCTTTGCCCCAAAGGCAAAAAAAATGCTGGGATGGTGTATATGGGCCCAAAATCATGATTTTCATTGCTGTTCAATCATGCTTACTAACCAACCACACTAACATCAACTATTACAATCTATTATCTCAAAAAAGGTGAGTGACTGATTAAAACATTTACCTACGATACACGACAAGTTTGATCAAATGTCAATTGCCCAATACAAACTTGTGACAGACAAGGGACCTTGTGACATTGTACATGTCAAAGCGTCTGTCACTCGTATGCACACTGCAGCATTATTGATGTGGTTGAAATCAGAGTTCAACATTTATCTTTGGATTAAATGTTTCTTTTTAGAATTTGTATGTACATTAAAATGCTCAATAGATAATGATGATGATTCATAGTTTAAGTCTTCAGAGAATATTTTGATTGTTTTCCATTAATCATTCCTGCAGTTTTCCATTAATCATTCCAGCAGTTTTCCATTAATCATTCCTGCAGTTTTCCATTAATCATTCCTGCAGTTTTCCATTAATAATTCCTGCATTTTCCCATTAATCATTCCTGCAGTTGTCCATTCATCATTCCTGCAGTTTTCTGCACAAACATTGGGGAAAAAAATACAACAGTACAGGATGAGATGGTTTCAAAAGATGTTAACCCACATAATCTTTAAAACATCTTTGAAAACAAATAGACCACCAGTATTTTACATTTTTCAGACTACAGAGAAAAAATTTAGAACACTGGCTATTTTCAGTACATGTGAATAGGCATTCAATCGTGGACAGGCACATGATAAAAAAACGTGGTCGCGTTGGTGAAGTGGATATGGTGTCCGCCTAGCGATCGGGAGGTCCCGGGTTCTATCCCCAATAGGAGCGTTCTCAAGATCTCCCCCACAGACACCAAGTACTGGTTCTACCCATGAGACTGACTCGAGAGTGTCTCAATAAGCCTTTGGCTTTCGATGCAATCGAGCTAAAATAAATAGGTTTAAACTAATCTAAAAACTGGACAACGTAAAATCCTTGCGTTATGTTTACTTTTTTATTTATTTATTTTTTGTTTTTCATTTTAACTCGCAATATATATACCTGGACCAATAATGAAACATGTCTGTGTCATTGCTGTAAAATAATAATGAAAAAATAAAATTCTTGTAAAAAAAAAAAATCTTCAATCTCCTCATAATCGTCTCCGCTGAAAACTTCCAAATCTGTAAGTTTTTAACTCGCGGTGGCACTGGTAACTGAGAGAGTACTAATGGGGATGTAACCACTGTGAGGAGCTGAGAGAGTACTAATGGGGATGTAACCACTGTGAGGAGCTGAGACAGTACTAATGGGGATGTAACCACTGTGAGGAGCTGAGAGAGTACTAATGGGGATGTAACCACTGTGAGGAGCTGAGAGAGTACTAATGGGGATGTAACCACTGTGAGGAGCTGAGAGAGTACTAATGGGGATGTAACCACTGTGAGGAGCTGAGAGAGTACTAATGGGGATGTAACCACTGTGAGGAGCTGAGAGAGTACTAATGGGGATGTAACCACTGTGAGGAGCTGAGACAGTACTAATGGGGATGTAACCACTGTGAGGAGCTGAGAGAGTACTAATGGGGATGTAACCACTGTGAGGAGCTGAGACAGTACTAATGGGGATGTAACCACTGTGAGGAGCTGAGAGAGTACTAATGGGGATGTAACCACTGTGAGGTGCTGAGAGAGTACTAATGGGGATGTAACCACTGTGAGGAGCTGAGAGAGTACTAATGGGGATGTAACCACTGTGAGGAGCTGAGAGAGTACTAATGGGGATGTAACCACTGTGAGGAGCTGAGAGAGTACTAATGGGGATGTAACCACTGTGAGGAGCTGAGAGAGTACTAATGGGGATGTAACCACTGTGAGGAGCTGAGACAGTACTAATGGGGATGTAACCACTGTGAGGAGCTGAGTGAGTACTAATGGGGATGTAACCACTGTGAGGAGCTGAGACAGTACTAATGGGGATGTAACCACTGTGAGGAGCTGAGAGAGTACTAATGGGGATGTAACCACTGTGAGGAGCTGAGAGAGTACTAATGGGGATGTAACCACTGTGAGGAGCTGAGACAGTACTAATGGGGATGTAACCACTGTGAGGAGCTGAGAGAGTACTAATGGGGATGTAACCACTGTGAGGAGCTGAGAGAGTACTAATGGGGATGTAACCACTGTGAGGAGCTGAGACAGTACTAATGGGGATGTAACCACTGTGAGGAGCTGAGACAGTACTAATGGGGATGTAACCACTGTGAGGAGCTGAGAGAGTACTAATGGGGATGTAACCACTGTGAGGAGCTGAGAGAGTACTAATGGGGATGTAACCACTGTGAGGAGCTGAGAGAGTACTAATGGGGATGTAACCACTGTGAGGAGCTGAGAGAGTACTAATGGGGATGTAACCACTGTGAGGAGCTGAGAGAGTACTAATGGGGATGTAACCACTGTGAGGAGCTGAGAGAGTACTAATGGGGATGTAACCACTGTGAGGAGCTGAGAGAGTACTAATGGGGATGTAACCACTGTGAGGAGCTGAGAGAGTACTAATGGGGATGTAACCACTGTGAGGAGCTGAGAGAGTACTAATGGGGATGTAACCACTGTGAGGAGCTGAGACAGTACTAATGGGGATGTAACCACTGTGAGGAGCTGAGAGAGTACTAATGGGGATGTAACCACTGTGAGGAGCTGAGAGAGTACTAATGGGGATGTAACCACTGTGAGGAGCTGAGAGAGTACTAATGGGGATGTAACCACTGTGAGGAGCTGAGACAGTACTAATGGGGATGTAACCACTGTGAGGAGCTGAGAGAGTACTAATGGGGATGTAACCACTGTGAGGAGCTGAGAGAGTACTAATGGGGATGTAACCACTGTGAGGAGCTGAGAGAGTACTAATGGGGATGTAACCACTGTGAGGAGCTGAGAGAGTACTAATGGGGATGTAACCACTGTGAGGAGCTGAGACAGTACTAATGGGGATGTAACCACTGTGAGGAGCTGAGAGAGTACTAATGGGGATGTAACCACTGTGAGGAGCTGAGAGAGTACTAATGGGGATGTAACCACTGTGAGGAGCTGAGAGAGTACTAATGGGGATGTAACCACTGTGAGGAGCTGAGAGAGTACTAATGGGGATGTAACCACTGTGAGGAGCTGAGACAGTACTAATGGGGATGTAACCACTGTGAGGAGCTGAGACAGTACTAATGGGGATGTAACCACTGTGAGGAGCTGAGAGAGTACTAATGGGGATGTAACCACTGTGAGGAGCTGAGACAGTACTAATGGGGATGTAACCACTGTGAGGAGCTGAGAGAGTACTAATGGGGATGTAACCACTGTGAGGAGCTGAGAGAGTACTAATGGGGATGTAACCACTGTGAGGAGCTGAGAGAGTACTAATGGGGATGTAACCACTGTGAGGAGCTGAGAGAGTACTAATGGGGATGTAACCACTGTGAGGAGCTGAGACAGTACTAATGGGGATGTAACCACTGTGAGGAGCTGAGAGAGTACTAATGGGGATGTAACCACTGTGAGGAGCTGAGAGAGTACTAATGGGGATGTAACCACTGTGAGGAGTTTGCTTTTGACAGCAAACACACAACAGTGCCAAAGTTTACAACTTTCAATGAGTAATGGCTGTCAAAATATTGCCAAGTTATGTACATTTACATACAGGAAAATAATGCACATGTGCAGGAAAATATGTTACATACATGTATTATAATACATTTAATTAACAACCTTATATGTCTGACAACAACATAATTAAATTTAAAGGGGCATATCAACGGTATTTCCTGTAAATATAGACACATATTAAAACAAGAGATGTTTGTAAAACACGTATGCCCCCCGACTTGCAGCCAAGTTGTGAATATATGCAATTGTTAAGAAAAAAATTTAATATGCAAGCCCAAGCGAGGTCTCGATATATGGTATCTATGTATGAAGTTTCATTCAAATATCTCGATGCGTTCTCAAGTTATTGAGTGGAAACTGTTTTTCTATTTTTAGTAATTGTGACCTTGACCTTTGACCTGTTGACCTCAAAATTTATAGGATCTTCCTTTTCTCCCCAGTAACCAGCATACCAACTTTCATGATCGTAGGTCAAAGCGTTTTCTAGATATCGTGCGGAAACGAAATGGTCTACGGACAGACCGACCGACCGACGGACAGGTGCAAAGCAATATACCCCCCTTCGAGAAGTGGGGCATAATAAGGCATATTCCCATTTTTCATAAATATATTTTTCTATGAGCAATAATATAGATGGAATCGTTGAGAAAAACATTCATATACAATGCCAAAAATTTGTTTTTCGATACAGTCATTTTCAGCAGGATTTGAACTCACTCCTACAAAATCGCACGCTTCAATGAAAACTTTCCCATGCTACAGTGCAGTTATCAATAGTGTGCGCGCGCATAGCGATACCCGTACTTCATGTACATCTGATTCATATCAATATTACTACTACTTCTAAGTTTCAGGTGACAACTTTTTATATAATTATAAAAACAATTTTTTACTGTTTGTTTATAAACACGAGGCCCATGAGTTAAGCAGTAATTGAATAAATATATTTTTTATTTATTGACAATATTTCACCATATTAACCGTTGATACGCCCCTTTAATGCCAGCTCGTACTATTGCACTTTTACATGTTCCTGTGAACTAACTTATTTTGCTAAAAATCAACTGATGGGTTAAGCCAAATTTATGTTTCACAGGCTGACAAGTGGCCTTCTGTGAAAAAGTAGGGCAAAAGTAGGGCTCAATTTTTGAAAAAAGTAGGGCAAAAGTAGGGATTTTGCAGCTAAAAAGTAGGGATAATAGGGATATTTTCTTACCTTTGCTCCAACGAAAATGATATAAAAACAGCTCACTGTACTGCAAATAGGAGACCACAGTGCTTCAGGCTGTTGTTCTTGTGCTTGGGTGTTACCTGGAATGGTTTTTTCAATCTTTATTCATGCACACTAAAAACCATTCCTTTTTTATAGTAACATTTGAAAAAAGTCTTTTCTGGTAAGCACAGCATATCATTACACACAGCAAGCATTAGTAAATACAATGCATACATATAAGGTTACATAGTCATAGCGAATTCTATAGCAATCTAAAGTAATCTAGGTAAAGCCTTTGTACTTTATCACTGTTAGTGTATACCAAATGGTGACAAAAAGCATTGTGGAATGCAAGGTGAGAAACAGAACTAGTTATATACAAAGGTACACCATTCACCACCAAGAGCAGATGCATACATATGAATGAGTAAGCAAAATCTAACACACACTACAGTGGTTATTAAAGTTTCAGCTACTAAACCAATTTACAACATGTACATTCAATGCTTAAATACACCTATTGATTGTCATTGATCTTTTTTTTCTTAGAGTCTATGTCTTCTCTCTGTTCCTTAATCTTTGAAAGAGCTGATCTTCCTTCATTTAAATTCTTATTTGCCACTTCCAACATTTCCTTCGCTAGAGAGATTTCAGAGAAGTTTTTGCTCTCAAGTCCTTTTGTAAGCCGCTTATTGGCATCTTCAAACATCATTGTGGCCTTAAGAAGACCCTCTTCTACCTGCTTTTCACTTTTCTTGATATCTCTCTCTTTTTCAGCAATTTTCCTCTTTCTCGTTTCATTCTTCTTTAACATCTCCTCCCTCTCTTTTTCTTCTGCTTTCTCTTTTAATTTCAATCGTTCTGCATCTGACCTTTCTTCAGCAAGCCTCTCCTGATACTTACTGTGTGCATTTCTTACAAAGTGTATCATTTGCCTAGTGATTGGCACATCCGACACTTTCCCTCCATGAAGAGATACAGCATCTCGTGTAATTCTCAAGCCATTCAGAGCATCGTCAGACATGAGTGTTCTTTCTGGTGTTAAGATCTTCTTGTTGATGGAGAGACTTCTTTCAACATCAGCATTACCATGGAAGAGGCTGAGGCAAGGTGTTACCACTTTCTTCAGTACTGGAAATTTCAGGCTGCCTGTTGATGACTTTCTGGATAGAATCTGATTCCAATAATGGTCTACTCTTTTCATCTGTTTGTCTTTGTCATAGATATCAGAATTCTCCACTTTTTCTTCCCTATATACTTTCCACTCATCTGCTACTCTTGTCTCTTCATCTTTGGTGATGTTTGGAAGTTCAGAAGCAAGTCTGACAATCATCTTGGTAGCTATATCCTGGTCCTTGACCTCTGGATGAAGGCACTGGGCATTCTTTACAACTGGTTCATCTAATGGTAGTTTCTTTGCTAAATACTTGCTGACTTCTTGGTAGAATTTAAGGATCTGCATTCTTACCAGCTTTTCTTTTGAAGATCCTAATTTGGACAGATGTTCTGATGCCTTTGCACCAATGTGTACTTCATTCAATGGCATGATGTTTTCTTGCTTTTCCACATCAATCTTAAGCAAGTTGGAGGTACTCTTGCCTGAGACAGAATCAAACTTCAGAAATCTCTTCATGATCTTCTTCAAAAGATCTGAAGCCTCTGGAAACAACAAGTGGATGAGAGGTTCTTGTTTTTGGAAGATTGTCAGATATTCTTGGAACATAGGAGCTAGACTCAGCAAGAAGTCAATCTGCACCAGGATTTCAGCTGATTTCAGTCTTTCACAAATCCTCTTGTATCTGTCATTTCCTTTCAGGTGATTTGAAGTGTGATTTTTCTGGCTTTCCTGAGGTAAATCTTTCAAGAAATATTGGCAAGTGGTAGACCAATTTTCTTTCAGTCGACAAGGCAACAGAGTAAGCCATCTACACTGTACATGCCTCATGAATGTGTTACCTTCAATTTCCAACTCTTCAGCTGTCTTCGCAGTCTTCTTTTTGGCAAGGATGGGTCTTAAACCACTGGAAGATGTCAATGCTGAGTTCTTCAGCTTCTTCTCCGTACACCATGAGCCCTTTCCTAAACGCATTGTGAACAGTGTGGAGAGGACAGGCTATGAAATCAACCAGGCCATGCAAACTGTAGTCTTTCATCTGTTCATTGATCAGGCGCCAGACAGTTTTGTTAACATTTGGACCATCACTACCTATTGATAGTAACTGAGCAAGTGGCAATTCATAATTCTTTTCAAAGATTGTATTTATCAGAGCAGAGGCCAGATCTTTTCCTTTGGCATGGCCAAACATAACAGACTTTACATACTGGGTGGAAACTGCACCAAGTTTTGTATTCCAAAATCTCACAAGGATATCGCACTGTTTTCTTCCCTGTACATTTCCTGTTTCATCAAATTGGATGGTATAATACACTTTGTTTTCTGTTATGTTTTTTTATAAGTCTTCCCTGAAATAGGGTCCCAGACCATCAGACAGAATATATGACACTTTTGTTCTACTCAGACTGAAGTCCCGGCTAATTGCACCTGGAAACATTTCCTTGAACATTTCCGTCACCTCATCACATGACCTGAAAGAATATCCTGAGAAGGCGACTTTCATCACCCACATAATTTCTGCACTTGTCACTTGGTCCCTATGTGTCCTGCTTTCTAATACCACAGTCTTGTTGACATCTCCTCCTCCTTGAGTTGATGTGCTTGGCTTGCTGGCCTCTTGCGTGAAGAAATGTTTCTGCTTTTCGTCAAATCTTGTTTTAGCTGTTGTTGTATGAGTCTTACCTTCAGCATGCTTGAGTATTTGAGCTGAACCACTGTTTCCACATTGAATAGACTTGTTACATATGAAGCAATAACCTGCATATTCAGAGTTGGGGTCCTGCCTACACCACATTCTTAGTTGATGTCCATTTTCATCTTTTTGATTTAACCATGCTGGATTAAACTTTGTCCTCCCATGTGGCATTTTGACATTAGATGGACAATATATTCCGAGTTGTGTTAAACAGTTAGTTTTCACAAGTATTCAGCACCCGTAAAAAATCTTAGTCAAGCAACCGAGCAGGGAAAAGCATGCATTTGACTCATTTTAAGCACTAACCAATCTAAAATCAAAGCAAAGTATGCTAAAATTTATAATGCTTTTTACAAAAACATTATTGAACTTTTAGAGCTAAAAATGAGTCAATGAGGGCACCTCCACCAATGAAGGATTAGTTAATATATGTTTGTTTGTATAATGATTTTTACTGTTCCTGTCTTAAGCAAAATATTGCATATAATATTTCAAATTTCAACTTGCTCCTGCTGATAGCAAGAATTGAAGATACATATTCATTTTGTTAATTTGAAAAGCATGCAGGCAAAAGGCATATCTAATTTGCTGATAATTAAATTATGGATGAAAAACAAATTAAATTTCTACAGACAATGAAAACTCAATACCAATTCTAAAAATAATAATGCATAAGCTCCCCATAGAAACAAGCCTTCTTTAACTGAAGGTTATTGAATCAAGAGGTCATAGCTCACGCCTTGCACACTGACCATGAGGTTTAAAATTCACGGCAGTGTCATCCCTCAGCCATGGCATCATTGGGCATTTGGCCTGTTAAGAGTGAGTGTACAAAGGCTTTCCTACAAAATGAATGATGATAATAATGAAGATAGTAATATATTGTTAAATATAATTGTTAATTAGTTATCATCTTACTGTTCAGTGCCTCTGCTGAAGAGTCATCTGTTCACCTCAGTCACACAAGAACAACTTCTCTGAAGCAGTCTGTAGGTCATCTCCATCACAGAAACAATCTTAAATGTACTCAAATAACATGTAGTTAGTAACAGCTTGATGTTAACTATCAAAATAAAAGACTTTACAATGTTCCTATCTTTTTGTACAACATGACATCCTAAAAACGTAGGGATTTTAGGGCTGTTTTGAGAAAAAGTAGGGAAAAATAGGGCTAAGGTTAAAAAAGTAGGGAAAAGTAGGGCCCACTTGACAGCCTACTCATCATTTAGATTACGTTTATATACAAAAGAACTAGAATTGGTTTGTACCACAAATGCAATGCAGTAATTGAAACATGATTGTTTTTTTGTTTGGATTTTTCGCAGTATTCAACTGTATTTCAGTCATATAACGGCGGTCAGTTAACCTACTCACGCTTTTCCTGGGTAAGCTGGTTTACAAGTACTAAGTGCACATACTTATGCCAGTAACTGACAACTGCCCTACTTGAATCAGAGGTATGGGGAGAATGGCCGTACAAATAATTTCATCACCAATCCCCACACAAGTTATGTGGCCTGGCTGGGAATCGAACTCGCCATCCTCGGATTTGTAGTCCAGCGCTCTACCAACTGAGCTAGCCAGCCCCCCAATTGAAACATGAGTAGTATGAAACTGTATACCCTGACAGTCAAACATGTCTATCAAGATTTATCACACATATATAGATTATACATATTTAATGCTAGTTAGATATTTGTTTAATAAATGAAGGAATTACACCTCTAAAAGTGGTGTCCACCACTGTGTACATACTGCTATTGACATTTCATTGCAATATTTGTAATGTACATAACAAAGTTATCTGTAATTATGTTTCCTGGGTAGAACCAGTACTTGGAATCTTTTGAGACAGATCAATTGAATGCTGCCCAAGTAGAGAGATCAGTAAACACTTGAGGCGCGTAGTGGGAAAACCGGACTTAATGCATGTGCGTAAAGTGTCACCCGGATTGCACAGGCTAATCCAGGATGGCACTTTCCGCCTACAGTGGATTTATGTTTAGAAGAGACTTTCTTGAAACAGAAAATACCATAAAAGCGGAAAGTGCTGTCCCAGATTAGCCTCATTTAAAGTTGTAGTCATTGGCTAACATGGCGAAACGCAGAATGAGCATTAAGACCACATAATGTGACTTCTCTGGATGTGGCCTGCTTACCGGACTCCTCTTTTTCAGTGTGAAGTTCTTCCAGAGCAGCAGCCCTAGCTGATGGAGGAAGCCCATCGTGTCACGCTCCGACTCACTCGGGCCTCTCTGAAACACACGCACGCACAGGGTCATTCATTGGCAACACTACTTACTCTGACAAATATATGTTTGGTTTTGTTCTAATGCAATTACATTTATTTTTCAGCGATTTTTTCATAATATTCTTTCAGTAACAGTGCTGATTTGCCACATACCAAACAGTGGGCTCAGAGTAATAATTGTCTTATTATTAATAGGTCACAGCTGTCACCTTCTACACTTGCCTCGATAATGAACAACTTACATTTACACAAGTCACAATCGTTATACAAAACAAACTAGCTTTCAGACTCTTTCAATATTAGCGAACACAAATAAATTAGCATCATAATATTATAAATAATTCTATTCAGCATATGATTTCACATTTCCTGAAGTCACGCATCGACCAACGGCTTGTACAAGATGTGTCACAGTTTACCTAAAACGTTACAATCTGCTGATAAACTGCGACATTCCGTTATTCGCCATGTTTTCGTCCTTTTGATATCACGTCGTATTAACATTAATATTGATTGGATGACGTCAGATCGGTGATCTATTTATAGAAAAACACGTGCTCTTTGTTTATATGTAACAGCTGATTCACGCTTCAGAGACTCGTTCTGAAAACAGTTTCTTTGTTCGTTGGAATTAGGGTTAAATTATAAAATGATCAAAAGTACTTCACGAGCTTGTTTTGTGACTGCTAATCTCAATCTTAATCGAGTTCTATCGTTTACGTGTTTAATCTCTATTTATTACAAGTTTTAACTTCCAAATACCGAACGTCATAGAAATTCAAAGATTAAAATAAACATTTCGCCGTGTTAATAGATCTGCGCAAAATTTAATCATTTTTAATCGCCTTTAATACCATATTGCCCCTTGAATAGCACAATAAACCTACACTATGGATATTCGTGTTGGAAGTGTTGTATTATGAAACAGACTATAGCTACCACCAATGTTAACCTAGTACCCTGTTCAGATGCCGCACTGTATTATTAAACTTCGCAGTGAAAACACGTGTTGTGTTGTTCTTCACATTAGTGAATACTCATTTGAGTTTACCATTATAAGTTAATAAAAAAGTCATATACACAATAGTGCAACAAACATAAAACAAAGCACTGAAATCGTGGTATTATACGCATTATGCAACATAAATCTGTTATTTGGGTCGTGGTATCAAAGTTTGTACACACAGGCAATAGTGGCAATAAATGCAGAACTATTGCAATTTCCCATCATTTAATTCACGGGATTATTATTAAGTTTGCCTAAAATAAATAATTAAAATATGCTTAGGTACTACCTAAGTCGAATCTGCTTTTCAAACAAACGTCCTTCCCGTTGGATGTAATTATCATGATTGTCACACACATATTATGTCAGTATGAAATACTTAGTATACATCAATTTCAGTCCGCCAGACTAACAAATGCGGTCAGATTCAGTGCTTGTACCAGAAGCGCATGTAAAAGCGGAAAGTGTCGTCCCGGATCAGCCTGTGCAGTCCGGGACGACAATTTCCGTTTTAATGGTATTTTCTGTTTCATTGAAGTCTCTTCTAAACATAAATCCACTGTAGGCGGACAGCACTGGCTGATCCGGGACGACAATATTCGCACATGATTTAAAGCCCGGTTTTCCCACGACACGCCTCACATACTTTTAAGGTGAATTGTGACTCGTTTTCTTTGGTTGCAGACACAATCCCCGGTAACATGGTTAAGACCAAGAATTGTTCATTACCTCGGAAACTGCGTAGTATATAATAGTCTTTTGCACGCGACGTTAAACCCACGTGCAGTGTACTAGGTGCTTCACAACGGGCACTAAAAGACACAGAGTCGCCTCTTCTGGGAACGGGTCGTCGCCATTATCCTGTACCCGTAACCCACCTTGCAAGAGTTTTGTGGGCGATGCATGGCCATATCGGAGAGAATCCAGGTGCACTCCGGATAAAAATTCGCCACACATATAGATATGTTCATGGTCGGTACAGCGAGACTCGTCTACGACCATTGAACGCATTAAAGATTAACATGATTGACAGTGCGTACGTCTAGAGAAGGGATAATGCATCAGCTAGAACCGAATGTACTGTAAACAAGTCTTTGCTCCAAACCAAACGATTACAAGTGGCTAGAGAAATGAGGCGTGTCGTGCGAAAACAAGGCTTAATGCACGTGCGTAAAGTGTCGTCCCGGATCACCACATAGGCTGATCCGGCAGGCTGATCCGGGTCGACACTTTCCGCTTTTATGACATTTGCTGTTTCAATGAAGTCTTCTTAACATAAATCCACTGTAGGCGGAAAGTGCCGTCCCGGATAAGATTGGACTGCACAGGCTAATCCGGGACGACACTTTACGCACATGCATTCAGCCCACGACACGCCTCTAATACTTTTAAGGTGAACTGTGGCTCGTTTTCTTTGGTTGCAAACACAATCTCCGGTAACATGGTTAAGACCATGAATAGTGTATTACCTCGGAAACTGCGTAGTATACGTGCTATAGGTACAATGTCGTTGATTTTGTTACGTCTAACAAAAATATCACGTAGAGGTATATACATTACATCAATATACCAAAGTTTGCTAACAACGCATTTCAATTATGTACAAAATATACCACGATCCAACCGTTGATACACTATGAGCAGTAAACAGAAATAATGAAGCAACTTACGTTCCGCACAGTCATCCTAAATCTAAAGCGAATTCTTCACAAATAGAACATTTCAGTTCAACGTCATTTTATTTCTATATATACCTAGGTACACGCGTTACGTCAATGCAGTAACGAACCTGCAGCATCAGCAAGCTGGTGTATCTATCTCTGGCCGAGATCCCAGGTTCACATTGGAAAGTTAAACTCAATAATCATCTTCAAAACACAGTGAACATTTTGTTAACTTGCCAATCCAGGTAACATCATGTAATCCAAGAGAGAATGTAGCATCAAAACAATGAGAGTAAACTTGTAGAATAAATAGTAACAGCAGCAGCGCTAAAGGTACTAGTACTAGTAGTAACTAGTAGTATTATTCGGCGTAGCTGTCTACGATCACTTTTGACCCAGATTTTCTTGCGATAATTATGCAGCGGGAAAATTGAATGCCAATAGAATTGGGCAAATTTTCTAATTCTAGGGAATGCAAACCTCAAACAATGGTTTAACGTATACCAATAACTGTTGCATACTATTTGGGATTAAACATTTACATAATTGTTTACATAAGCGGTTAAAGGAAGTGATACACATATCTTCAACGTATACTCTACAACTGAGGCTAATTATGAACGTATTTTTTCATTGTATGCCATAGACAGAATGCTATATAAATAGCAATTGCGCAATGTTCCCATTCATAAATCTCAGTCACAGTGTTGCCGTTCCATGTAGCCCATTGATTCTAGCAAGTTCATCACATTCCAGAAACAGTAGTGTCTAAAAATAGCGCGCGTAGCCAGCAACCGTCGTATAGCTGTGTTAATATACTCATACATGCATCAATAATAGCGTTCAGAGAATCATAAACCTAAAAATGTCAATAAATGGGGAATTTATATTTGTAAACTTACTGTTAATTTGAATTAAAATTGTGGTTACGATTTATTAACGATTATTTATAATTGCATCTTTCTGTCAACTTCTCCAGTATATGTTATTTAATCCATAAAAAGATGCTACATTTTCTATAGATAAAATGTTATGAAAGAAGATTCGGAATACGTCAATTTGTTATTCGCGTAGCATGAATACACAATTTGCAATACTAATTATACACAGGAACCCCTTATATATCATTGATATAATTTAAAATCGTCATAGTGTAATGACTTTTTATGTTGCGTTATCAAATATAACGTCTTAACATTTCAAAAATCGCTGAATGTTCTCTTACTATTGCTTTTTATTGGGATACACAGTCTCAATGCTTATTTGACTTCAAATCGTTATTATATTAGATAACTAACATGAATGGTATAGTACCTGTACTATAAATAACTATATAGACTCGTCTGATACATAATAATTTAATTCATTCCCGAAATTATTTTCTGACATTGTTAATTTGTTAAATTGGCTTGACAAATTCAGATAAAAAATTTGTTAACCTAACTTATTTTGGTTATTCATATATCACTGGTGGAAACAAGGAGCTGTATGATTGGTTTATTCACAGCATATATATTAATTATAATTTTATTTATTGTTTAAATTAATATATTTATCTCCAATTAACTTTTGGGTCCGAGAAGTTTTCTTATAGTGTCCGAAAAATCTGGGGTCCAATAAGTCTAATATTGGTGGGGACCAAAAAATCTGGGGTCTGAGAAGTCACGTAACCAATCATCTTGGCCGTCTGTTTAGGTAATGTTTAAATGACATCTCAATATTAATTTCAATGCCGATTGTCTTTTTTAAAGACATTTCTTGGTATTATTATTATTATTATTAGTAGTAGTAGTGGCAGTAGCAGCAACAACACCATTATTATTATTATTAGTAGCAATAGTATTAGTAAATAGTTACACACAATAACAATAACGTACAACATCAGTAGTAGTGACAAACGTAGTAATAGTAGTTGTTGTTGCCAATTGTACAACATTCGATTTTCAAACCTCACAATAACTTCAAACATATGCATGTAGTTGTCAATAATAACGTGTTCTCGTGTTAGGATTTATTGCAATTATCAAAAGCGTTTTGTGGTATTTTCGTTATTTTTTGAAGACATGGCATCGATCTGATATATAATTATACTAAAGATCTCAAACAGAAAAACGGCAGGTTTTCTTTTGCTGTTACTGAATACATGTAGTTCCGCCTCTTCTAACTCAAAATCCTATTTAAGCGCCTGCTTATATATAGGTGACATAAACACTGATTATTAAATAAATGAAGGAACCAATAACACACAGATCGGGTCCAGTGTTCACAAATGGTCGACTAAAGGACCAAGATCACACTTAGCTGATGCTGATCTTCTACCTCAACTGAACGGAATTACAACAATATTGTATATATAAATAATTGTTTGTCTACATAAAATATCATGCGATGTTGGCAGGCTTTGATAAAAATCTTCATAGCAAATATACGCTGAGAGAAGTTAAAGGTGAAAGGCCAAGCTTCTAACAAATGTTATTTATTCTTTAGTAACATTGTTTTAGCCATAACAAATCCACTTCTCGTATCAGTTTTCATAAATAACGCGTTTATAAGCAAGTATAGCATAAAAGACAACAGGATTTTGCGCATATTTCTATCCATACGCCATTTTGTTTCAAACCGGAAGTGACGTATATTCTTCCCAACGCGTTAATTTTTTTTATATAGACTGTAAAAATTACTTCAAAACTCGCGTTATTTCACTAAGTTACAATAACCTAAGACATTATTTATATTAAGTAGGATGTGTCAGATAAATGTAGGTTATAAAAACATGTAAGTATTTGGCTACATGTGATAAAAATAGACTACACATAGTCCTTAATTTCTTCGTCTTAGACATCTGCTCTAGGATCGTTAACTTAGTGTTATCAACTTATCAGTAATCAGTAATCTTAACTACTAGACAAATTATACAAATATTTTATCTTTGAGATAAATGGAAATGGATACTTAGTAGTCTGGGCTTCCTGCTGTCATCACGACCGAGATCATACACTATATGGCTCCGACAAACAACGATGACAATATCCTGTGTATTCCTAAACAATAAAGTGTCGAGAGTAACATGAAGGTTTGCCAAGTTGTGGGCATGGGAAATCCTGATTGCTGATTGATTGATAGGTTTACGAATCATAATTATACTGGACTTAGACGTAATCTGATTTCTTGCAGTAGTTCAGCCGTATGCATTGGACATTTCAATTCAACTATCGTTATAATCAAACAGTATGAAAAAAAAAGCAGCGTTTTGTTGTTTACGCAGTCAAAAGAAAACAAAAAACAACAGCATTTCATTTTTTATGTAGTGTTTTAATGTATTTCAAAGCCCTATTACTGAATTCTTTGAATACAAATGTTGTAGATAATTCAGATGTATGGCTATTCAAGAAGCCCGTCTAATAAAAGTGTGCAAGATTGTAAGGACGATGTTAATATAATAATATACAGCCTGTTGCTGAAACATTGATTTTATTAAATATGAGAAAATAGTGTATCAAAAAAATGTTTCACTGTCCCGATTATATATATACTGAACATATATTGGAAGCAATGTTATGATAATCTGCAGTATGCAAGTATTGTTTGAAAAGTAGAGTAACGCTTACAAATAAAACAATGCATAAATTGTCGGCATGTATGTGCGTTAGCATATCACATGTATATGCTTTTTCTACGTGAAACATAATGACAGACTGACAGACAGACAGACAGACAGACAGACAGACAGACAGACAGACAGACAGACAGACAGACAGACAGACAGACAGACAGACAGACAGACAGACAGACAGACAGACAGACAGACAGACAGACAATTTTATTGGCGAATATCAGTACATAGCCATATAAACATAGTACATATTTCAATGAAATAGCATGTCAAGGGAATGTGATTGATAAAATTTAGTTTACTTTTGGAGAATGTTCTTAAATATTCGATGTGTGTTTAATATTTACTCTGATAAATATACATTTAAGCATTCCTTTAAAAGATACAAACAACAACGACAAACTTAGCATACAATACATGTCATTGATTTAACAATATTCGTGGCATTCAATAACAGCAATTATATTTAAAACGAAGAAAAACACAATTGTAACTTGGCGCTTAACATTAACATCCAGCAGAAAGTGATATTACATATTAATTAAGTCGATCCTATGTTTATTTGCGAAATAGATATATTTAGATAAACCTATTAGTTCAGATTTATTTGTGGTTTTAATAAGCTGAATGAATTTGAACATACTCGGTCTATTATAATAATACTTTTTCAAAAAGCGGTGGCGTAATTCTGTATAACAATTACAAATAATGATAAAATGGAATTCATCCTCAATATCGTGACTGTTGCACAGTAAGCATGTCCTCTCCTCTCTCGGAAGTCTATCCGAACCATATCGACCCGTTTCTATCCTTAAACCATGCGATGATAATCGAAGGCGAGACAAAGCGCGGCGGTAAGTCTTACTAAACAGTTTATCAAGATAAAGTGCTGGTTCAAACGAATTTGTTAAATGTATGTATAGATGGTTTAATAAAGCACTAGAATCGATGTCGGTTCTAAGTTTCTGTAAAAAACAATCAATCATTCTACGTTTAAATATTTGCACAAATTCGGTTAGGCAATATTTAAAAGGATTCGCTAAAACCATACTCATTTAAAAGAGTGTGCACCCTCGAGGCCCATGACTTGTAGCCTTTCTCGTATAAATCTAGTGATGTATAATATGCTGTTTTAATAACAACATTTTCTGAATACAAAATATGTAACCAGAATTTTATTATTTGGACATATTGTTGAATATATATAGGATACCGTCCTAGTTCTGAATAAACAGCTGCAGTACAAGTGCTTTGTTTAACACCTAATACTGATTTGCAATATTTCAAGTGTACCCGTTCGATATCATTCGATTTACCAAAACCCCAAACCGCACAAGAGTAATTTAATGTCGCAGTTACAAAGGCGTCAAATAACTGCAAAGCAATACGAGGAGTGACGTCATATTTATTTACATTTAATAACAAAACGTTTTGTGCCTTTACTGCTTTTCCGATAACCTGCTGACTATTTTGCTGAAAACCTCCTGTGTAATTAAATACTACTCCAAGATAATTGAAATTATCAACATTTTGTAATTCTATATTATTGTAAGACCATTTTTCGGTATTTTTTATTTGGCCACGTTTTCTAAAGACCATAGTTTTTGTTTTCTCGGTATTTACTTCTAAACCCCATTTTTCACAATAAGTAAATAAATTTTTCAGACTTGTTTGTAACTCCTCAACTGAATTTCCGATCAAGACCATGTCATCGGCAAAGAGTAAAATGACTAATGACAAATCAAACAAGTTAATACCGAAATCGCCTTCCATATCATGTTTAATATTCGATTCAATGTCTTTTAAAAATAATGCGAACAGGATCGGTGAATTGTTTTGCCCTTGTCTTAAACCGACGGATATATCAAAGAAATCCGAAAACGTATTACAATGTTTTATGCATGATTTAACTGTGGAATACATGTGTTTGAAAATTGACAGAAGTTTACCATCTAAACCCATATTGAAAAGTTTAAACCATAAAGCATTACGGTAAACAGAATCAAATGCTTTCTTTAGATCTATAAATGCGCAATACAGGCGTGAATTTTTTGATAGTATATATTCAACTAAAGAATGTAATGTAAAAATGGCTTCGACAGTGCTTACTCCGGGCCGAAAACCAAACTGTGCATCAATATGTATTTTCTTTTCTTCGGCCCATTTTTTGGCTCGCTTTGTAAGTACGCTGGTAAATAGTTTACCAAAGTTGCTAAGGAGAGTTATCCCCCTATAATTGTTAGGGTTATTTTTGTCCCCTTTCTTATGTAATGGCACGATATAACCATAAGACCAAGCTTTCGGAAAACGACCAGAATCAAATATCTTGTTAAAGCAATCCGTAATATGACCTATCAATATATCCGACGTCTCGATAATAAATTCATTCAATAAATTATCAACTGGACATGGAGATTTGTTACGTTTTAAACGTTTAATTGCTCTCAAAACTTCGTCCGTCGTAATAGGAACATTTAAAGATAGAAAAGTTGGGTTATTTATGTTGAGATCATTGGCATCGTTAAAACTTTCGACATTGTCAAAACGTGTAGCCTTTACATCATTAAATAAATTTGAAAAATATTCTCGGAATTCGTTTGGTAATATGCTGCTAGATCCATTATTGCCTCTCGATCGAAAGTGATTCCAAAACTGTTTGGGTTTGTATTTTCGAAGATCGCACAACTCACGCGACTTATTTATTTTATAATGCCTTTTCTTTTTCCGTACAAGTACCTTATAACTCCGTTTAATTTCGCTCAATGCTATTCTATTAGTTCGGGTTTTATTTTTATTGAAAGTGTTCAAAGCAACCAAATAATAATGTTCTGCGTTCGCGCATTCAGAATCGAACCAGTCTTTGTTATTGTTTATTGAGCACGACAATCGTGCATTTCGCTTTTGACAGAAATATGGATTGGCCGCGTTTTCATAATGAAATGGGTATGTTTTTTAGGTCAGGTATATGACACATTGAAAAAGACACATAAATACTTCACATAGATAAACTTTCACTGCACAAACATATTTCTTTTGTATATGTTTGCAATTATTTTCATTACACTTAGCAAACTGTGAAAGCGTTCTCGCACATTTGTATCAGAGGTATCCAATTATCAAAACAACATCCTGTTTGTCACGTGACATGAAAAGGGGTCGTATACAAACTGCCATTAATTCAAGGCATGATGACACATCGACTGTGGAAACTGACATCTTGAATATAGTTGAAAGTGAAAAATGCAACGGTTAAACAACAATCGATTAAAAAATATCTATGAAGACAGATTCCAAACAAGCAGTTGTACAAATTAATATAAATGAGCACCATAAACAACTAAGAGGATTAACTACCAAACACACGATTGTGATCTGTCTGAAAAGTGATGGGAGTTTTCTAGTTTAAATCGTACTTCTTTATTATTATACTTTTATGGAATTATAAATGATTCAAAATAATCATGGATAAGCTAGATTGACGATCAACGAAAAGGTAAGTAATAAAAATTGGCATAATCTACTAATAAATGATGCATGTGCTAATTGTCATTTACTCGTCCCGCAAGACGTTGTTTAAATACGAAAAAATTCATTTTAGATAGCTGTTGTGACATGTTAAATCACAACGACTTACCATTCATAAAAATAAAATAAAAAATATTGTCATAAAAGAATTGTTCAAATGCCAATTTTTTTTCAAGTAATAATGGCGACCTATCTAATTTAGCGTAGGGATTTATTTACGTCATCAAGAAAATGGCGGCGGAAATTACCGAGCGGCGTACGGAAATTGCCGATGAACAAAATCATCATTTTTAAGAATCAAACTAATAATTTTCAAATTTACATAAGCAACATTGTAATCTACTGACTTTTATCTACAAAATATCAAAAGTATGTCAAAACTACAAGAAGCACAATGTTGACTATTGGTCAAATGCATATTTTAAATAGCTATGAATTCCTCCAAGCGTAGATTTACTATCTGATTTAAAGATTTTGATCAAAACCTAACAAAAGTTCTTATTGTACATGTATCTATAAGAAAAAGGTATCTCTAAAATAAAATATGTTGCTATTCCAACTATAAGATCAATATCAGCTATGTATAGGTAATCCTTTGTGAAAATGGGGCCTGGCGTTAAAACAATCTTTTGTTGATCAGGCATTCAGCTAGTTACAGTCAGTGAGTATTTCAGCAACACTTAACATGCAAAAAAGGTTAAAAACATAAACATGTTTCACATTTAATGAACGGTCATCGATTGGTAAATTATATTTTTATTGCTAATGACTGGAATCAATTACATGTATATTCCCGTTGCGTGAGTTCTGAGGCAATTAACGGGTTACTTTACCGGTAATAATAATTGACGAAGTGACGTAAAAGGAAAAAAAAAAAAACACTAGCAAATATATATCGTCATTTATTGATTATTTGTCAGTAAAAATGATGTTTCACTAACAATGATCATAGCAACACGCCAAATGCCTGTGCGTTAGTACGCTTATCTCCAGATGAAAACTGCCGCTTCTTGTTTTGCGCCGTTAGCTAGAATCAGAATTGAGGTATGTTCACTACTGTAATAATTGTGGCGACAGATGTTTTCCTGACGTAACGTGTTTGTTTTCTCAATACAGGTGACAAAATATGAATTTAACATGAAGCATCAACAATTATATGTTGAACCATAAAGCGCAAATCAAGCGGTAATAACTAAATACAATTTTACAGCCAGTGTTTATTGAAGCTTTAGTGTATGTTTTGAAACTTGTATCGTAATAATATTGTAAAATGCGCAAGTAAATAATACATTCAACAAACGTTATCACTTCGTAATGGTAATGAACATAGTTATTTAACGTCTCTGCTCCTCTGATTTCATTTTGAAGCCTTCAGATACTTGATACGCGTATTGTATACGTGTGCCTCTGCGCCAAACGGGCTTTCTTTGCATGTTGTATATGGTTTTTAAAGTAACCAAATTAATCAAATGTTTACAAATCCTAAGTGTCAACAATAAGAAAATATATTTGGCACTATAAATACACAAACATGTTTTAATAAATCAATGCCTTTGTTAATACAATTAAATCGGCGATTTAACTATAGAACATAGGAAAATATTTATCTTACCATATTTTTATAATCATAACCAACAAATCCAATTGTATTCTACAAGATCATGTCAACTTGTTCCCACGTTTAATGCGATTCAATTGGGTCGGAAAGCAGGTTTATGTTTCAGCATGCAGTGATCAATAAATTATCGGATCTCGCACCTAAGCGAGTGTCGCTTGTCGCGCGGAAGTCGACTGGTAGGACTGTGTGAGGCCCAGGCACGAGGCCTTATTTCTAACTTTGCGCGTGGTTCCTGGGATCCTTCCGCTTCGAAGCTGCTCCTTTTTCCGTGGACCCGGTTTTTTTTTTCATGTCACCATTGATCTATTCACTCATGTTTTATATACACATAGAACTTTGGGGAAAAATGTTGAAACATTGATGAAATGTCCATATATGTATGTATGTATGTATGTATGTATGTATGTATGTATGTATGTACCCTGCTCCTGTTTTGGCCCCCCTTGCTGCCCTTATGGACTGGAAAACATAGAAATGTTGAATATATTTCGAAATTCAATATATTGTTTGCAATTTTTAAATAACAAATTAATATACTGTGTTTAAAAACGTAACAAGAAGCAATATACTAATGAAACACCCGGATTCAGCTGATTATTAGAGAATGTCAAATAATGTCAAAGAAATGGCCCGTCTTTCTACTCAGTTCTTTATCAGAAGCACAATGTACCCTTTCTATTCTAGATCGTTCCCTATGTTTTACTGAAATATATATTAGATGCGTGTCGTGGGAAAACCGGACTTAATGCATGTGCGTAAAGTGTCGTCCCGGATTAGCCAGTGCAGTCCGCACAGGCTAATCCGGGACGACACTTTCCGCTTTTATGGTATTTTCTGTTTCAAGGAAGTCTCTTCTATACACAAGTTCACTGTAGGCGGAAAGTGCCGTTCCGAAAGAGCCTGTGCGGACTGCACAGGCTGATCCGGAACGATACTGTACGCACATGCATTTAGTCCGGGTTTCCCACGACATGCCTCATTGGTTGAATTTTGGTGTGGTAGGTATTGCGTGGTAGCGGTAGAAGCCAGAGGAAACCCAGATCCCTGCCAATGTGATCCCTCCACCGACCACTAACAAAACTTGTTCCGGGCGGTAAGACCAGCCCGGGTCGCCACATGACTGAGGAGCGAAACTGGACGACCAGGCTTCAGTTCCTGTCACGAGTTGCAACTTTATGTTATATATAATCAATTGTAAGAGGTTGGTTCGACGCTTCTGAATCTAGCAAGCACTAACCTTGAATGGTTGCTAGAGGCACGACCAGTTGTACAAATTGATGTTATAGAATCCGTCAACAAAACAACGTTTTTCCAAGAGAAATTGAGACGGTCCAAGAACAAGGATAAACATGCCATAACGACAGCATTATAGTTACGTTTAATTATTACATGTTTTTATATCATATTACTGTCAGTTGAAAACGCTCTTGTATATCTGCAAATAGTACGACATAATCATTGAATATGAAAGATTTCGATATCTTTTTTTGGTTTATGATTTTTACAAAATTGGTTTGTTTTGTGACATGTATTTAAAAAAAGAATCGGATCGGCGGGTCAGAGAAACTAAAAATCAGCTAACTCATTATTAAATTTTAGTCTTGATTCAAACTGCTGACAAATCTCCGTTTAGACAAAATCTCAGCAATATTTTTTGAATTGTGCACATGATAACGCAATAGCAAACAACTGTAGTGCATTCAGCGCTTTGATTATCGGTTTGGTTTTGTATTTTCAACAAGAATCGGATCGGTGAATCCGAGAAACTAAGAATTCACAAACTCTGGTCTAACCTACCCATCTGGTCTAACCTACCTACATACAATGCCACGATTTTCATCACGGGCCTCGAGAAGTACATTCTGCGGGTAATGTACCTGCAATATCGCGAATTCTGTTATCAACGCCAATTAGCCGCACGTGTTCTTGCCTCGAGTCATTCCATCCACAAGTCTGCACGCAATACAGAAGAGCCACTGCCTGACAGAACACGTGTAATAATCGGTAACTGGCTGGTTAACATGATATATTCTGTACATTGCCTTGTTGTTTAATCAGATTTAGTTATATAATTGATAATTAAATAACTGAATTCTCCCTATTGAAGAAGTTCGAGTAGTGGGAGCGGTGGGCTGACCCAGGTGAATTTGACTACTTTTATTTTTGGGGGTTTAATTCCCCACCCTATAGTCAAGCATTTTTGTCTAAATCCCCACAGTGGGAGATGCTTGGTGTATCAAATGGTCCGGCAGGGGCCCAACATTACCGGGATCTAACCCTAACCATAGAATACAATTGGATCTGACCAAAGTCTAAATTCGCATATATGCCCCTCCCCCCGGGAAATATTGTTAGTTGCATTATGTTATTATCTTCAAACAATATGTACAAGCTAAAACTTACTTCGGTTGGTTGGTCTGAATGCCGGGAAGATTTCAGGTAAATCGTCAATCGTCTGTTGAGGCGTACTGTCGGACCTTGTTCCTCGGGAGCAAGGATTTTCAGGTTCAATATAAACTTGAGCCCGATATTTCAGGATCAGGCTAAAAAATGGCGTTCACTAAATATATGGATAAATTTTAATAATTGGACAAATATATATTTGGCATAATATGAATTCCTCTCAGCATAGATTTTCTATCTGAGATGAATATTTTAATCAAAACTTAACAACGAATTGTGTTATTTTATCAAGAAGAAAAGGTATTTCGAAAATACAATATTTTGAGATTCCACTCATTTGAGCTAAAAGATAAAGTTCAGCTAAGATTGACCTTGATCCTAGAATTAATCTTTTGTGAACATGGGGCGGGCAGATGTCTAAACAAGACCAATACAATGAATTGCCTAAGCGTCGTCGACTTAACGTTTTGTCGCAGTATTAGACTTGACTTGAGCCTGTCAGGTTTTACGTCGTTATACAATCAGCGAATACCGAGCGTATTATTGACTTATTTGTAATTAAACCAACCCAATACCTGTCTTAGATTTTACGATTTGAGAGTTCAGATGTATGCTTTTGTCTATATTTATTGAATTATGCGTAAACATCTCAACAATTCTATCTAGGGCCACAAGTTGACCTTTTTTCGGGTGGGGTGGTGTTTTTTTTTATCATCAAACAAGATATGATGCCCTAAACAATTTCATCAAGTTGGGTGAAAGATCGGATGAAAACTGTTAGAGCGAAAAGGGCTAAAAAGGCTTATTGTAGATAATTAAAGGGCCATAACACTGCACAGTTCCTTGGGATATTTTGTTGATCATCAAACTTGACCGAGATATATTGCCCACAAAGTTTGGTGGAGATTGGATAAACTGTTGGACTTTAAAAGGACTATGTCATCGAAAAGGGCCTCAAGGAGGAAATTATGAAATTCAGATATTAATACTGACATAATAAGGATAATGGTTAAAAGGAGTGCACGAATTCGGAAATAAAAGTCAATTTATAATATGGGTCTCGTTTGTTTGGACCTTTTCTATTTACATTATGACGCCATAATTGTATTTTCTATAACCATAGTTTACACTCTACCTCATACCAAGCATGATAGCGTAGCTGGTTATAACGCTGTCTGCTGTGATTTCTACGTATGACTCTTACGTCGGGAGTTCAATCCCTGCTTAAGGTTTTAATTTTTCATACTTTTTTGCTTACATCTTATTGTTTATTATATTATGTTATTTAATGCACATGTCTTTATAAAGCGCATTTCTACCATATAATATAATTTATAGTGTAATAGGAATCCAATTTTTCGACGACATAGGCCCTTTAAGAGCAGAAACGTCTAAAACGGATAATTTAATTATCATATTACTTTTAAATTTGTTGCTAAGTATTATACATTAATTTTGTCATTTTGGTTTTGAAGGGAAATGCCACGTGAGTGCTAAAAACTGAAACAGGACAGAATCAGGTCAATGGGTCTTGTGTTTATTTACAAAACATACAAATATACAGACTGCATAAGAAACAAGCAACTATGGTACAAATACATGAAAACGAATCAAATATCACAAGAACTGTAAATACATTCATTTGCAAACCAACACACATCTGTTGTGACAAAATTCTTGCATACACGTATCACAAAATATACGACTCTTAAATGCCTTGCATTAAACTTTTAAGTTTCCTTAGGACCTGAATACTTTTTTCATATTTTTACAGCAACTAGTCAATTTAATTACTGACAAATGGAAATGAAAAAGTCTCTAGTTTTTTGGGGGACATAGAAACTATTTCCAGTTCAAATACTAGTAAAAGATGAGTATTACCTTGAATTATTGTTAATTCAATACAAGAATTAACAGACTTAACTTGCAGAAGTACAAAAGATGTTAAAACAGTAATATTAAAACTAGCTTTGTAGCAAATCACAGCGTTCTTGTAATTTCACTCTGTTAATATGATGAACCGAATGTGATCTGAAACAACTTTTGCTTTCATTACATAACTGCGAGATGTGTGAGGACAAAGATGCTCAATGCAAACAGTCAGACTGGAAACCGGCAGTTGCAAACAATCATGTGACATATTAATCGCTAAATTACGACCCGTTACTTTTTAGCATTGCTCATTACGTGTTCCAATACCACATCTTCCAATAGATTAAAGTTTGGCGAAAATTATTTAATTTCAGTCATTTATAAACCAGGCAATACGCAATTTTTATGTAATTGAACTTATCAATAATCAATTTTTAAGATAAATTCAAATCCTGCATGAACTGATCATATTTAGTGCACATATACAAAATGTCAGTTATAAAACAACCAATATGTTTTATAAAGTAACAGTACTACTGTGGGAAACTGGAAATAAAATATTCACAGAAGAACAAAATGCTTATTTAAGTGTGCTATTCAGACAGTATTGATATTGTTATAAAACTGTCAAACATGTCATATAAAGCTAGCACATTGTTAACACAAATACATGATGTTGGTGTTAAAATGTAATTTATACCAACAATTACACGAACAAGCAAATTGAACAAAAACAATGCACATGTTTGCAGTAAATTCAGTTTGAGCGTATTTACACACTGATTTTGAATTAATTAACCAAAAGAAACAGACGTAAATGGTTAGTTTTAAACAGGGGAAAGACGAGAGATAAAGATTGAGCATGAAAAGATACAGCATTAACACACAGAAACAGAAAGAATGCCTGCAAGATAGTAAAGCATTCACAATAACATGTAGTTTTCGTCTCCGAGTATTTTCAGTCACAAATCTGCCCACTGCATGTCTAACTGCATAAAGAATGAGGTATGTACACCTCATAAGTACAAACTTTACCCGGACTTGTGCATTTAATTACAACATAAACTGTAGTAATAACTTTCATTAGCTATGGCATCAATACAATTTAACACCATGATATGGATGTAATTATAAATAATCACAACTGCGTTCAGAGAACCCTCCACACAAATTGTACGAAACTCATACACAATTGTGCAAGCTAGTGATGCTAATATTGTTGCATTTTATAAGAGTTGATGAATAAGCGAAACTAATGTAACGGAATAATAAGCAGTAACCCATAGATATATGCTGAAAAACTAAACAAAAATGTGAAATGAATGAAACCATAAAAACTAATAAGAACATGAAGAATTTTCTGTGTGTTTGTGTAGACGAAATATCTGAAATGATAGCTACATGAAAATGTAACATTAAAATAAATATTAAAACCAACATGAATATGATGAGACTATGTTTAGTGTCTCTACAGGAGCTCTGACCAATTTCTAAATAAGGGACTGAGTAGCTTGTTCTCTAAAGTCTATGCACACAGTGTGTTCTACATTGCGTCTCTTAGAATAACCAAACATAGGTCTCTTGAAACACAGGATCATAGGTTTGAGTATTTCCTCCGCCGGGCCACGAGGCCTCACTGGTTCCGCTCACTGAGGGGACTGGCGCTGTTGCGGCGCTCGTGGAACAGCAGTGACCTCTTCTTCGTCTTCTTGAGCACGTGCTGGCCAAACTGCAAACAGAACAGGAATGGTTAGTCTGTCTCTGAATAAACATTACTGAATAAAGAAAATAAGTCAATATCTATTTAAATGTACAATATGAGATCCTAGAAAAAACAAGCAAACAATTATTGTAAAAAAAATGTGTACTGATTCACATTCCATGAGAAGAATATTTTAGGACTTGACCTTGGACCCACTAGTTAACATCAGACAAGATCCTGTAGTTTTGACTTTTTTTTTTTACAGATTTGAGCTAGACAGTTCTGAAATACCAAGACATAACATTGATTGCCTACTCACTAGAGCTCTAGGGCTGTCAGGACTTTCACAGACTGACTTACTGGAGCTCTAGGACAGTCAGGACTCTCACAGACTGACTAACCAGAGATCTAGAGCTGTCATGACTCTCACAGACTGACTTACTGGAGCTCTAGAGCAGTCAGGACCCTCACAGACTGACTTACCAGAGCTCTAGGACTGTTAGGACTGTCACAGACTGGCTTACTGGAGCTCTAGAGCTGTCAGGACTCTCATAGACTGGCTTACCGGAGCTCTAGAGCTGTCAGGACTCTCACAGACTGATTTACTGGAGCTCTAGAGCAGTCTTTGCGAAATTGCCGGTCCGCCGGTCCTGACCAGCAAAATTTCATTTGGACCGGCATGTTTTCTGAAAATGTCGGTCCGGGCGACCGGCGAAATTTTAAATTGTTCCGAAAAATGCAATGGGAAAATACGAAATAACCAACAACTTGATTGACATGTTTACACTCTGGAAGATGACGTCACACGTCTAACCGGTGAGTACACAATGTTTTCTCAATGTAATTACCGAAAATATCAAGGTTACATTATACTTATTTCAAACCTTAGCAAATGTGTAAAGTCGATAACATTTTGCGCGCAATGACCCCTCACAACCAAACTTAAAAATTTATTAATAAAAACATTTTACAGGTCATACGAACAAACTACATTTAGCAAACATTTAAGCAAATTAATATATCATTTTCTTTTTGAATATTCTACATGAACTTGATAAATTGAATAGTGTATCATAACCTTCAATTTTATGTTCGTTTCTTTTCTACTTTTCATCAAATTGGTTTGTCTTTTGAAAAACGCTATTTCATTGGATAGTTTATCATTCTTAGTCCAATTAGATTATCTGTAACAAATTTCTGTTGTTGTTCCAAGATGTCGTTTTTGCGATATTACCCTGGTGCAGCACCAGGTAAAAAACAAAAACTAACTGACGATGAAAAGAAAGAAAAGGCTAAAGAATACGAATCTAGAAGGGTGGGCAGGTCATTCCAGGATCGTTGGAAAAACGGCAGGGATTGGTTGGAATATGATAAAGATCAAAATAAAATGTTTTGCAAGTTCTGTAAGGCGAATCAACTGTGGGGCCAGTCGTAAGCTTTGAGAAACAAGTCGAAAGCCTGTGCGATGTCGATGATGAACTGGATTCTCTTGAAAATGATGACGAATGCATAGACTTTCAAAGTGAACTGTTAAATGCTGACAAACTGCTCACCTGTACTTCCAATGATTAAGCAAATATTAAGCATCACAGTCCATCAAACTCTAACACTAAAGAAAACTAACACTTTATACTATGTATAGTTAGTGTATAGTAGAAATAAGTGCTGTCAACACAATCCTGGTCAATAAATAAATGATAAAAGTTTAAAATGTACACGTCTTTTTCGGTCCGGCAAGTTTTTTTTCGGACCGGCAACTTTTTACAAAATGCCTGTCCGGATGACCGGCGTTTTTTAGCCAGTTTCGCAAAGACTGCTAGAGCTGTCAGGACTCTCACAGACTGACTTACTGGAGCTCTAGAGCTGTCAGGACTGTCACAGACTGGCTTACCAGAGCTCTAGGGCTGTCAGGACTGTCACAGACTGGCTTACCAGAGCTCTAGGACTGTCAGGACTGTCACAAACAGAGCTCTAGAACTGTCAGGACTGTCACAGACTGGCTTACCAGAGCTCTGGGCTGTCAGGACTTTCACAGAATGACTTACCAGAGCTCTAGGGCTGTCAAACTCGCACAAGCTGACTTTTACAGTAAAGAAAAGGTGTAGTGATTGACATTCCATGAGAAGAATATTTTAGGACTTGACCTTGGACCCACTAGTTAACATCAGACAAGATCCTTTAGTTTAGACTTTTTTTTTTTTTTACAGATTTGAGCTAGACGGTTATGAAATACCAAGACATAACATTGATTGCCTACTCACTAGAGCTCTAGGGCTGTCAGGACTCTCACAGACTCACTTACTGGAGCTCTAGGTCTGTCAGGACTCTCAAAGACTGACTTACCAGAGCTCTAGGGCTGTCAGGACTCTCACAGAATGACTTACCAGAGCTCTAGGGCTGTCACACTCTCACAGACTGACTTACCAGAGCTCTAGGACTGTCACAGACTGGCTTACCAGAGCTCTAAGGCTGTCAGGACTCTCACAGACTGACTTACCAGAGCTCTAGGGCTGTCAGGACTCTCACAGACTGACTTACCAGAGCTGTAAGGCTGTCAGGACTCTCACAGACTGACTTACCAGAGCTCTAGGGCTGTCAGGACTCTCACAGACTGACTTACTGGAGGACTGTCAGGACTCACACAGACTGACTTACCAGAGCTCTAGGGCTGTCAGGATTCTCACAGACTGGCTTACTGAAGCTCTAGGACTGTCAGGACTCTCACAGACTGACTTACTGGAGCTCAAGGACTGTCGGGACTCTCACAGACTGACTTACTGGAGCTTTTGAGTTGTCAGGACCCTCACAGACTGACTTACTGGAGCTCTAGCACTGTCAGGACTCTCAGAGACTGACTTACTGGAGCTCTAGGACTCTCATAGACTGACTTTCTGAAGCTCTAGGGCTGTCAGGCCTCTCACAGACTGACTTACTGGAGTTTTAGGACTGTAAGGACTTTCAGACTGATTTACTGGAGCTCTAGGACTGTCAGGACTCTCACAGACTGATTTACTGGAGCTCTAGGACTGTCAGGACTCTCACAGACTGATTTACTGGAGCTCTAGGACAGTCAGGACTCTCACAGACTGACTTACTGGAGCTCTAGGACAGTCAGGACTCTCACAGACTGACTTACTGGAGCTCTAGGACCGTCAGGACTCTAACAGACTGACTTACTGGAGCTCTAGGGCTGTCTGGACTTTCACAGACTTACTTACTGGAGCTCTAGGACAGTCAGGACTCTCACAGACTGACTTACTGGAGCTCTAGGACTGTCAGGACACTCACAGACTGACTTCCTGGAGCTCTAGGACTGTCAGGATTCTCACAGACTGACTTACTGGAGCTCTAGGACTGTCAGAATTCTCACAGACTGACTTACTGGAGCTCTAGAGCTGTCAGGACTCTCACAGACTGACTTAATGGAGCTCTAGGGCTGTCAGGACTCTCACAGACTGACTTACTGGAGCTCTAGGGCTGTCAGGACTTTCACAGACTGACTTACTGGAGCTCAAGGACTGTTGGGACTCTCACAGACTGATTTACAAATTACTGGAGCTCTAGGACAGTCAGGACTCTCACAGACTGACTTAATGGAGCTCTAGGACTGTCAGGACTCTCACAGACTGATTTACTGGAGATCTAGGACTGTCAAGACTCTCACAGACTGATTTACTGGAGCTCTAGGACTGTCAGGACTCTCACAGACTGATTTACTGGAGCTCTAGGACTGTCAGGACTCTCACAGACTGATTTACAGGAGCTCTAGGACTGTCAGGACTCTCACAGACTGATTTACTGGAGCTCTAGGACAGTCAGGACTCTCACAGACTGACTTAATGGAGCTCTAGGACTGTCAGGACTCTCACAGACTGACTTATTGGAGCTCTAGGACTGTCAGGACTCTCACAGACTGACTTCCTGGAGATCTAGGACTGTCAGGATTCTCACAGACTGACTTACTGGAGCTCTAGAGCTGTCAGGACTCTCACAGACTGACTTACAGGAGCTCTAGAGAGCTGTCAGGACTCTCACAGACTGACTTACTGGAGCTCTAAGACTCTCACAGGCTGACTTAGCAGAGCTCTAGAGCAGTCAGGATTCTCACAGGTTGATTTACCAAAGCTCTAGAGCTGTCAGGACTCTCACAGACTGACTTACTGGAGCTCTAGAGCTGTCAGGACTCTCACAGACTGGCTTACTGGAGCTCTAGAGCTGTCAGGACTTCCACAGACTGACTTACTGGAGCTCTAGGACTTCCACAGACTGACTTACCAAAGCTCTAGGACTTCCACAGACTGACTTACCGGAGCTCTAGGACTGCCAGGACTTTCATAGTCGTTCTCCTTGTCTGTGTCGGGGCTGTAGGGGCTGTGCAGCATGCGGCTGGCAAACTTTTTCTTCAAGGCCTCAGTGATCAGGCTGGCTGGGTCGTGTTGGTCTGCCAGCTTGGGCTTGTTTGTCTTCAGAGGGGTTCCACCTGGAGACCTGCAGCAACACCGGGCCGTGAGCATGGTGCAGACAGGCCTTTTTCTATATACCCCACGGGTCAGAATATCTGACCCATTCCACCAGGATAATAAGGCTGTTTTTGTTTCACCAATTCTAAATAAACTGCCATCCACTTGAGAAATTGGTTTGATATTCATAATAATTAAGAAACAAGATTGATAAACATACATGCCCCCGGTTGGTGCTGGATAGCCCATTGCTGGGTGATCTGGGTGAATTGGGAACGGTCATAAGTAACAACTGTGTAAATATCCAAGTGTTTTAGTAATCTGTGTTGGTGCTGGACGAAACGGTAAAATATAGTTAACCAAGAAATGGCACTTTTGAATTATTATAAGTCCAAATTAGGTCATGGTCAAGGTCAAAGTGAGGTTGGGTGATATGGGTGGATTGGGGATGGTCATAAGCAACAACTGTGTAAGTATCCAAGTGTTGCAGCAAGCGGTGTTGGTGCTAGACGAAAAGGTAAAATCTAGTTAACCAAGAAACAGCCCATTTGAATTATTGTAAGGGCAAATTAGGTCAAGGTCAAGGTGAGGTTGGGTGATATGGGTGAATAGGGAATGGTCATAAGCAACAACTGTGTAAGTATCCAAGTGCTGTAGTAAGCGGTGTTGGTGCTAAACGAAACGGTAAAATCTACTTAACCTTGTCACGGACCGACGGAAGGACAGACAGGACAATCACCATAAGCCTCCCGCATCAAGATGCTGGGGGGGGCATTAAAGTAACTTTCAAGAAATATTTTAGGAACACTAGAACTCAGCGAGTCAGATGTGTCGCCTGATGCCGGATAGCTTACATGAATCCAAATGAAGAAGCACTTAAGGTTAATGCTCAAATTTTTTAAAACAGATTTATTGAAATCTTCAAAAGCACTGCACTCTGGCTAATTGCAAAGAAAAGACCCATTAAAACCAAAAATGTGACACAAAAATAAGTATGAAAATTTACAAAGGGCATAAACTCCGAAAGTATGAGGTGCAGAGTAACGGTTCTTGTGCACTGTACTTCTCCTTAATGAGATCTATCTACCTATGAAGTTTCAAGTTGATAGCTTTCATAGTCTTAGAGTTATGCTCGGGACAAAAATTAAGCATGAAAATAAACAAAGGGCAATAACCCCAAAAGTATGTGATGCTGCTGATGCAGAGTAACAGTTCTTGTGCACTGCACCTCCTCAATGAGATCTATCTACCTATGGATTTTCAAGTTGATAGCTTGCATAGTCTTAGAGTTATGCTCCGGACAAAAATTAAGTATGAAAATAAACAAAGGGCAGTAACTCCAAAAGTATGAGGTGCAGAGTAACGGTTCTTTTGCATCGCACTTCCCTTCAATGAGATCTATCTACCTATGAAGTTTCATATTGATAGCTTTAATAGTCTAAGAGTTATGCTCCGGACAAGCGAAAGGGGCTGCCGCCGCCGGCATAAGTAACCCCTATATGTCACCTAGTCAGGCGACACAAAAAATGGAAAAATCCTCAATGCCATTTGGGCCTATACTGCAATTCAAATGTATCAAACTAATCAATGAAAAGTGATAAAGACATCAAGATTTACCTGTATATTCTTTACCCAATTTGGCAATTTTTATGTTGAGAAATTCCCGATTTCGAACCAAGCAATTTTCTATTTAAAAAAATCAGAAAAAGGCCCAGCTACAGACTACATTGTACTGTAAAGGGTATTAATGTTAACAAACATGAAACAACTTATTCTAAACAGATACTTTTTGTTATCTGAAGTCAGGCTTAACTCTACTATATCCCAACAGGAATTTAATGTTGACTTAACAATCTTACTTAAGAAAATGTAATGCAGGAGAAGTTACTGCATATGTGGACAGTTGTCTAGAAGATCGTACATAATCCAATGTACATTATACTTAAATTAAGAAATAATACTTTTAAGTCATAGGTTGCTGTCGAATAACCCACGGCCGGAAGTTTAGAGGCATAGGGATCAAATCACTCGTGATTTAATGCCTATGCCTCTAAACTTCCGGCCGTGGGTTATTCGACAACAAATTATGACTAAAAAGTATTATTTCGCTTCTCCTGTCCTGTAGATGTTACGTTCTATTTGTTTATGAAGCTCTGCCCAGAATGATTAGCTATGACTGTCCTGTTGGTTAGGTGTCCTCCCTCAATTTTCATAAATGATCAAGCTCTTCTTGAATGCACATCGATAGACAAACAAATGGATGTATATTACTTTAAGGCGTTAAAACTGTTATATCAAACTTAAGTAGCTGAATTCATAAATGCATGCGACAGTATACTGTCACCCTTGCGTGGAGCTAAAATAGAACAACAATTTTTTCACAACATTAAATAAAACTAAATTTAAGGACTATCGAACGTTTACCTCATATTAACGTTGATCCACTGCTTTTTACAATTAATATCTAGCGTCATGTTTTTGCAATATTTTGTATCCACAAACCTTAACTTTTTTTTTTTTCAATTTTTTTCGTGTGAACTGTGCTAACCTGAAACACGATTTGTTTTTGAAATTGCCATGCCATGACTGGTCAGAACATATCGTTTAATTCATACTTTGTCTCCAAACCTGTATCCGATTATCAATATTGCCTTCCACAATAATTTTAGATGCATGGTTTCTTTTATCATGTATACATATACGTATTTTGTACTAACTAACAAGACACAACACAATCCTATGTAACGATGTCAGTCCAGTGAAAACTGGTTTGTGTCGTCACTGCTCATATTACATGTATTTACAGATTACGACTCACGTGTATCGTGTTATGTGTTCTGAATATCATTTATAAACACTTTCCATCAACTGTATACTATTCCGTTTTGTGTCACACGATTAACTTTCACCCGTATTTCGCCATGTTTATTGCTGATTTAAACTAACGCGCAGTACAAACTTCCTATCGATCAAGCCATCTTTTAAACTTGGCATGTCTAAATGAAGCTGTAAACACTCAATGCTCATGCCGGTACAAGGCTAAGATCGTATTCTGCGAAGTATTTAAAAGTACGGAAAGCTGATATTGCAGTTTTATTTAACTATGATATTGTGAATGAACTGAAAATGAAAACAGGAACACATTTTAAATGAAGAAAATAATCCGCCTCACAACTTTTAGGTTATTAGGCTACCTGGTTATCATCCTGAGTTTAAAGGGCATTTGACAGGATAAAATATGTTATATTGCCTATGTTCCCTTGAATTAATTTTATTATTCGGTTGACATTACCATTCTCAGGTTGACAACACGATGAATCACCCTCTTTGGGGTGTGATGTTTATATAGTTATTTGGCGCGTGACTTTCATTGATAAAATGCTATTATCATACTGGCAGTAAATGAATAGGCTCATTTTGCGTGGAAGTGTTTATATGGTAGCGCGTGCTTCAAATGTATTAGCCCCGCCCATAATTGTTGCAACCTTTACTTCATTTTCTTATTTGTTTATATGAAGGTTGGCGCGTGCCGTGTTAGAATAAAACACAGTTTGCATAAAGTGATGGAAATATATGAAAATCAGTAAAAACTACTGTGGCATGCACTTCAAAATAAACAAAGGTTGGTGTGGAAATTTAAGGATAATATTTTGAAAACTACCGTTTCAATTAATGAAATAACCATAAATATTCCATATATAATACCAGGGTTGTCATTAAGATTTTTTCAAGAAGCCTCAATTACCAATTATGGAGGCCAGAGCTTCAAACATGGAAGGTGTGAGTGATTTTGGGGATCCGGGTAAGCTCCCCCCCTTCCCGGAATTTTTTTGAAATTTATATGCAAAATCCTATCAATGAGCGATTTTGGACAATAGATTCATGATAGTTTGATGTATGAAATTTACCCTTTTTTACTTAATTAATTTTAACAGTTCAGATTTTGTATAATTTATTATAAATTTTGTATAATTAATTATAGAAATAACATTAAAAAACGAAGGAAAAAATATTAACACTTTTGTGTGATTTTGTATGACTTGACTTCTTAAATTCATAACACATTTTAAATGAGCCGCGCTCTGACAAAACTGGTCTTATTGACATTTCGGAAATGACGTTGTAATCATAGAATTTTGACGTCATAGTAAACACATACTTTCGTTTTATCACGTTTGCAAATTGTCGACAGATTGTCAGTGTTTAAATTATTTGCTATTAAACTGAAGGATGGATGAAGAGATAGAGGTAAGCCAGATTGTTTATTTGTTTTTGTATAGGGTATGTGTGTGTGAATTTTCCCGTATGCCTCAACCTATTTAAAAGACATTGAATTGCTGTAAATGTATACGCGATGACCCAAGAATTTGAAAATGGCAGTGTGATAAATTAATGTGGATTAGACTTACATCTGTGAGATATTTCCTCACCAAATAACAGAGACGTATTACTAACAGAATCTAAAACTGTCAATCTCTTGTATATTTTTTGTTGTCGACCTTGAATCTCCACTTTCCTGTGCTGTGTCTATTCCCCACCCAGTCGTTTGTATGAAAGCACACGATTGTAAACAAACACTTTTCGGAGCGGACAGGTATTGTGTAGGCGTTATTGCAACTGAGTAGTATTATGAATAACTAATTTATAATTTGATTACAATTTTGATTGAATCTTTAAGAAAATAAATCATGACGTTGGAACATCTTTGGTGTGTTATTAGTTTATTTGTATACATTTCCTTCAATCTAAAGTATATTCCGGGATAGCGTAGTGGATACGGCTGCTAGCTACAGACTTGTAGGATCCTGGACCAAACCGTGTTTTGGCCAATATTTTTTTGTGTATTTTTTTTCATGAAATATAATTATAAGTTCATTGATCTTTCAATATTTATTTTTAAATTTTTGTTTTATTAATTTTCTGTAGAATATTGTATATATATATATAACTCTCATTCAAAGAACATTTTTTGTTATATTTTTTATTATTCTTTCTCAAATACACATAATTTCTAGATAAAATAAAGTTTATAAGAAAATTGTGTATTATTTTTTGACAGTGGTGTAAACATATTGCAAACATATTTTTATTTTATAATAAGAAGTTTTGCCTTCACATGTTTACATGCCCATGGACATTTTATTTCACAAAAATTGCTGAGATCACAGAAATCTCAATTGTATTTTTTGTGTATTTTCAGGAGCTTGAAAGCCTCTTCTCAGAGCACTTTGGAAGGATGCCAACAACAACCCCAGCTGGATCTCAGCAGTTGTCAGATGATGATGATGATACGGATGACTATGCTGATGCTGACATCAACAACATTGATGAAACAGAGACAGGTGCGGTACTGGACCTTGATCAGCGAGCTCGAAGTTTCATGGAAGAGATGATAGACAGCGACAGTGACAAAGATGAACAAGTGATCAATGTATGTGACCCGGTAATTGAGGAGCCAGACATGGTAAAAATTAGAATGTATCTGAAAAATGGCTGTGGGTGTCAATCTCGCTGCATTTCCCAGTTTACAGAGGAAGTGATATATTCCCACATACTGGGCATGCGGGAAATGAGAAAAGATGAAAAGGAACTTTACATCATGGGCACATTGACTGAACATGACAGAGACAGTACAAAACGTGGCCTGAAACGACAAAGAACAAGACATACATTATGTTTTTTCTGGCCGACAAGTATGTAAGAAGTCTTTCTTGTTGATATTTGACTTAAGCAAACACATCCTTCAGCAGATCAAACAGCACATGCAGTCACAAGGAGTAACACCACGTCACCATGGACACGTTGAAAAGAAACCTCTACATGCCTTGACATACGACACAGTAAGAAATGTCATTCAGTTCTTTACCAACTACAGTGATGAAAATGGAGTTCCTCAGCCAGCTGCACCCCGTGGCAGAGATGACATCCCTCCTGCGCACCTGAGCTCCGATACCACGAAGAAAAAGCTTCATCAACTGTACGAGATGTGCTGCGAAGGACGTACTGTGAAGTATTCTACATTGGGTAAAATCTGGAATCACTGCCTTCCTCATATCAAGATTGCCAAACCTAAAGATGATGTCTGTGCTACATGCGAAAGGTTACGGAAGCGCATTGTTGACTCTGTCACAGAAGAGGAAGAGTTAGACTCCACGTCACAGATGCAGCAACATGTAATGCGTGCACAGGATGAACGGGCATTCTACTATTCCTGTATAGAACATGCTAAGGCCACACAGCATTTGGTTAACCCTGATAAGTGTGTCCACTACACGTTCGATTACAGCCAAAATATGACATTGCCGCATCATTTTAACCAGACGGGACCCTTACATTTCCTCACTCTTAGAAAGGTTCAACTGTTTGGCTTCAGAATCGATGGAGATCCAAAACAAATTAACTTTGTTATTGATGAAAACCAGACCATAGGTCAAGACGGAACATGCACACATGCTCCAGATTCGGTACTGTCTATGGTAGACTGGGCATTGCAAAATCACCGGCATGGTGAGAGGAATTGCACTGTTCATGCAGATAACTGTGGCGGTCAAAACAAGACCAGTTTGTACTAGGCTATTTCATGTGGCAGATGATAACTGGACAACATGACAAGATCACGTACTCTATGCAAGTACCTGGACATGCTCGCTGTTTGATTGATGGAGGTTTTGGGTTAGTGAAGAAACTTTACAGGCGCTGACTGTGACGACTTAAACCAGCTTCTAGCAGTTGTGAACAATTCGTCAAGGACAAATGTTGGTGTGGTGTATCCTGCAAAGCAATGGAGGGCATGGAAAACGTTTCTGAGCCAGTACTTCAAGCCATTGAAAGGGATAAGGAAATATCAACATTTTAGATTTGACTGTACTGAACCCGGCATAATATCAGTGAAGGAAAGTCGTGATGCAGAGGAAGTTAAAATTGACATATTTAAGCAGCATGATGTCGCCCAGATTTCTCGTGACAGGCCACCTGTAATCCCTCCACAAGGTCTCAGTGAACACAGGGCCAGATACCTGTACCTGTGCGACCGTATGTCAGACCTGGACATCAAGACATAACCTGCCCGCGACCGAACTACAGTACAGTGAACAAATGGGTGTACTCTAACTTAATTATGTGTCAATTAAAACAATAACTTGTCATAAGAATGTTATTGTATGTATTAATAGTCAACATGACACTTAAGTTATATCATTAAATTATAACAATTTTATGAAGTTATGCAAATTTTTGTATAAACACTACACTGTAATTGAGAGTTATTTCATTTACTTCAGTGAAGTGATATGTTGTATTTATAATTTGAAGTAATTATTAATTTTCATACACAATGGTTAAGTCATTCACAAGTCATATTATTTTACTTCTGTTCATTCATTCACTCATCCAGATTTCTGCTTATTATTTCAATAATTAGTATGCTTATTCATGTAATCATTAATTCAGCTATCCACGTGTGTGGTATTAAATTCTGAACAAGAACAATTAAAGTCTCATGTCATTTTTCTTCTGTAATTTCAGAATATTCATAAAACAGATGCAAAACACAAATAAATAACAGTATATGTTCCGATTCCTAAAGCCATTGTCTAAATGTGTTCCAAAACAGCTAATAAAATTCAACTTGATAATAAGGCCAATTTAAGTGAGTTATGTTTTTTTCTGTAAATGAGAACACTTTTCATATAAATGAGCATTATAGAAGATCTTAAAAAAGTATGTTGCTTTGGTTTCTTTTAAGTCAAAACAAGCAACTTTTGATATTTATTCAACCAATATTAAGACCACAATAATAAAGAACTACTTTCAAGGTCCTAAATAAAGTATTTTAACATAGGTTTTATTGTACAAGTAAGTTGTATGTTCATTATCTTACTATGACGTTCGCAACGTCGTTTTTCTTATTTTCGACGTCATTTTGAATTTTTCAAACACTACACCATAGATTTTTAAAACCCTGTACAAAAAAAAGTATTTGACATATTGATTAAAAATTGTTCAATGCTTTTAATGAAAATGTTTGTAGATTCTGAATATGCCAAAAAATAATAATAGTTTTTTTGTCAATAAGACCGATTTTTACAGAGCACGGCTCACATGTTTTTTTTACAGATTGAACAACTTGTAGAATAATAGTCTTACACTTTTTTTGGAATTCGAAAATTTACATCATATATTCATTATACTTTGTAAATTATTATTTCATAAAATTTGTGTTTATAAATAAAACACTGCGTTCAAATTACCTTGCAATTATTTTTCCAATATGAAGAACAATAAAATTTGTTGAAAACATGAGTGATTAATAGTAACACCTGTTTGAACTAACAGTGAACGCATGACGTCATCAATTAGATGGGCTTCCAAAGCTTTTAGCAGCAGCCATAGCAACGGTGTCAGTCTGACTTCAAAAGTCTTTGAAGTGACTTCTCAATTGGGGCTGTTTGCAGCTATTAAGGGTGAAAACACACTCGGCACATGGTCGGTATGGAAAGGCATCAATCAATACTACTGTACCTGAACAACACAAGCACTGTCGATATAAAATTTATGAATTAGCATTCTAGGAGAAAAATAAAGGGTGTCAATAAATCAGAATGTTGTTTTGTTGCATTTGATAAATTGGACATTTACATGGGTTGACGAAATATACATGTCTTGGAATTAAAATTGAAACTGTGTTACGAGGAAACTTATTGGATATTAACAAGAATATTTACATTCAATATGGATTAGTATATGTTAAGGTTAAAGAACAAGGTACAGAACAATTTATTTTTATTTCTTTAAAAATTTCAGCCGGCCCATAACTCGTTTGAAATGGTCAATTTGGCTGGCTGCCAGCTCTTAATGACAACCCTGGAATACAAATGATAACAGTTTGGATTTAATTTGAACTACCATATAACTGATATTTCAACACATGATAAGTGTGTTACAAACAAATTCTGCTAGACACCTTTCCTGGTCCCAGATTTCACTGCTGGAAGAGAACTACCATATAAGAAGTACTTCAACCCAAGATGGGCAATGCAAAATAATGTTCAATCAGTGTTTTTTTTTCACGTATGGGGGAAAGGTGGCGGGGCCCTTCAGATGGGGAATTTTACGGCAAAAGGGGAGTATTTTTTTTTAGAAAAGCATTATTCCATGTGTATATTCAACTTTGTTTTTTTTTTTTTTTATTCCAAATTTATTAATTTTCATAGACATATTTGTTATACTTGAACATACAAAAACACCATTTATAAACCTTGTACATAAGTATGTCTAGAAAAAATAAAGATGTTTTAATGTTTTGTCAGGGAGGTCAATTGAAAAGGTGTATATGAAGAAAAGGGAAAAAAAAATCTATCAAATATAAGTAGGGTGTTTGAAAATAAAAGTTTTGTTTGTTTAACTCTACCAGTGGAAAAAAAATAATAATAAAAAAGTGTATTTGGAAAAAAAAAACAATTATTTCACGAAAGTGACTGGACAGTGACCAGAAGTTATAAATAAATGAAAAGCTGGTTAAAAAATTAGTTAGGATGTTTGGATGGGGCTTTCACGTTCGTCAGATGCCTCCATAAAACATCTCCAGCGTAACTGATGTATTTGGCTCTTATTAGTTGACTTTGCTATAATTTCTTCAATTCTGAGGCGATGATTTAGGACATTTTGAAAACTGGCTATTTGAGGCACACGTTTTTCAAGTTTGCTTTTGAAAATATAGTACTTAGCTAACATAACTATAAAATTTATACAGAATGAATCATTTTTGTTTACTGTTACGCAGTTACAAAAGGACATAGTGGTAAAAGTTAGTTCTATTGTTTCTTCAATTCTAAGTTTTTCTTGTATATACTGCTTTACATCAGTCCAAAATATTTGGGTCCATTGGCATTCCCAGAACAAATGTAAATTTGATTCTGGGTACATAGAGCAATAGTCACATAGATTTGAGGGTGTTAAATTACATTTGTATAAGTATATATTGTTGGGGATGATCTGCATTAAATATTTGTATTGGAAATACCTAATTTTAGTATCAATTGATAACTTTAGTGGTTGGCTGAAAATAGTCTTGGGGTCTAGAGATTCCAAATCTAATACTGTTTTCCATTTGCTCATTTGTTTGAATTCAATGGGTTTTTCTCTTTTTAACAGTAATTTGTAAATTAGTTTACACACTTTTGTAGAATCTTTTAGTTTATTTAACATATTATCGGGGTTGTATAGTCTATATTATTTTGCTGTAGTGTTTGTTTCCATTCAGACGGAATGCTACAGATTAAACTATTATATTTCAGAAAGTCCCCTTGTTCTATATTATATAGGTGTTGTATGTCTGAAAAGGAGTAAAATTGCTTTACTCTGTAGTCAAATAAATGTTCTAGAAATAGAACCCCTTTATCAAACCAGGATTTGTAAAATAGTGTTTTGTTTTTATTTTTTATAGACGAGTTGTTCCAAATAATTTGTTTAGACACTGTCATGTTTACTTCGTTATAGGTTCCACAGAGCCATCCATGTATTACATTCTTTAGGAATTCCGATTTTATTTTTAAATCCTTCACTTCAGATGGCTTAAGGTTTGATTTAAATATTAAGTTTCCACCAACGCTTGTAAGCATGTTTGTATATATTTGAATTATTTTTGAATCTTGTTGGAAGATAAAACGTTTAACCCAACTTGCTTTGAGAGATTTTAAAAAACAGTCTATGTCTAACATTTTAAGTCCCCCCTCTGTGTAATCTTGAACAATACGTTTTCTAGATACTTTGTCTGGTTTGTCGTCCCAAAGAAATTTGAAGCTTGTATGTGTGATTTGTTTCATAATATGTTCAGGAGGATTCGGCAGGACCGTAAATGGGTATACCAACTTTGGTATTGCAAAACTTTTAAGGACTGTTATTTTCCCTATTGGAGTCAAGTTCCATCTTTTCCATTTATGCAAACAATTCTCAAATTCCTGTACTTTTGCTGGAAAGTTTAACTGAATTATTTCATTTGGATTGTTGCTAAACGTTATACCCAGTGCTGATGCGTGTTGAGAGTTCCAAATAAATTTTTTATGTTTGCAGTATTGTGTTTCACTGTGTTTAAATGCGCCTAGTTTTAAAACTTTGCATTTGTTTTTATTAAGTGTTAAACCTGATATTAATGCAAACTGTTCAATTGCATGTATTAGTGTTTCAAATGATTTTTGTGTGCCATCTAACATAAAGGATGCGTCATCAGCGAACATCGATTGTTTTACATCCACATTATGTATTTTTATACCTTTAATATTTGGATCTGACTCGATTTTTTTTGATAACAATTCTATACAAATAATAAATAGGTAAGGAGACAGAGGGCATCCCTGACGAACTCCTCTATGGATATTAAAAAAATCAGTAAAATGACCATTATTTGTTACACATGACATTGCGTTTTGATAAAACAGTTTAACCCAATTTATAATATATTGACTAAAACCAAAATGTTCAAGACATTTGAACATAAACTCGTGGTCCAGACTATCAAAGGCTTTATTGAAGTCTGAGAAAAATATTAGACCAGATTCGTTTGTGTCATTGACTTTTTCAATGATTTCCTGGATAATACGGACATTTTCGCCGATGTATCTTCCTTTTATGAACCCTGTTTGATTTGTACTGATAATTTTATTTAAGTGTGGCTTTATACGGTTTGCTATTGTTTTGGATGCTATTTTGTAGTCTACATTAAGTAAAGAGACAGGTCTCCAGTTTTCAATTATAAGAGTATCCTTTCCTTGTTTTGGTATTAGCGTGATGATACATTGTTTTTGGAGCTCTGTTAATTTGTTGTTATCAAGGGAGTAATTTAGAGATTTGATTAAATGATCTTTTATTTCATTCCAAAATATTTTATAAAATTCCACTGAAATGCCGTCAGATCCGGGACTTTTATTATTTTGCATTTCTTTTAATGCTAGGGAGCATTCTCTTTCAGATATATGTCTGCTTTCATTGACATCTGAGTTTACTTTGTGCTGTATGTTATTAAAGAAATGTTCGCTTTGGTTTATGTCAATATTTGCGTTTTTCTGATACAAATGTTCGTAAAAGTTCTTTAAATGTTTAAGTATATCTTTTCCGTCGTTAATTACATTATGATCTTGTGTTTTGAGTTGTTGAATTGTTTTAGCCTCAGATCGTTTTCTCTCAAGATTGGAAAAGTAATTTGTATTTTTTTCTGAACCTTCTATCCATTTTGCTTTAGCTCTTAATAATATTCCTGCTATATTGTATTCAACTAATTCGTTCATTTCATTTTTAGCATTTTTAAGATTTTCTTCTGTTATTATATCGTTTGGATTAAGCACGAGTTCCTTTTCTAATTTAGATATTTTATTTTTAAGTTCCATTTCTTGCTTTTGTTTCGTTTTATTTTTTTGGCTAGAATATTTTATTGTAACATCTCGAATGTTGCCTTTTATAATTTCCCATATTGTATTTGGGTTGGCTTCACTGTTTATTCGAGCAATTTCATTGATCGATGTTTTTATAAGTCTTTGGTATTCTGCGTCAAGTAGATATGAGTTGTTGATTTTGAAATATCCTGGACCCCGCTTGTCAATTGATAATTCAAGTTGAAGTGATACGATTGAATGGTCGGATTTAAACCCCGCTGTAATTTTACATGATGTTATGTAATTTGTTAAATTTGAAGAAGTTAGGAAGTAATCAAGCCTGCAAAATATAGGCGGTTTCGTGTTTGAATGCCAGGTAAATATTTTTTGATTTGGGTGTAAAATTCGCCAAACAGCGCATAGATCATAATTTTCTAATATTTCATTTATCTTTTTGTTACAATTTTTGTTAGTATCATTCCTACCGTTAAGTTTATCTAGTTTGTAGTTGATAACAGTGTTAAAGTCTCCTCCAATTATGATCGAGTGCTCATTGTATGTTTGTATATAGCCGTCTAAGATGTTAAAAAAGTCTACATTATCCGTGTTCATACCATATATATTTATAATAATTATTAATTTTTCCTTTATTTCTATTTCTAAAAGTTGAAGTCTACCTTCAATAACCTCAATATAATTTTTAACTTTATAATCCAAATTTTGATTAGAATTGATAAAAATGCCAACACCTAAAGAGTTTGAGCTGTTACCACTTAAAAACATGTCTCCACCCCATTGATTAGACCATGCAACTGTATCAATAGGTTTTTTACAGTGTATTTCCTGCAACAAACATATTGTGAACTTGTTCTCCTTAAGCCATTGAAATATCTGGCACCGCTTCGCTGATGACGCTAAACCTTTAGTGTTAAAAGTACCGATGTTAATTGGCATAGAGTATATATAATTTAATTATGATTTGTGTCCTTAAACTAGTTACAATATTATGTTTAAATCGAGCCAATTCAGAATGCCTTTTTGAGCCCCATCCATATCTTAGATAAAAAAATGCCCTAATCATTAATAGGGTAATGGGTGGTAGGACATTTGCCTAATATCTTTAGGTATTCAAGTCATTACACAATGTACAGTGCAGCTAGAACAGAAATACAAAGCTACAAATAGTTCACATACATTTTCTATATAAAACTGCAGTATCTGTGTGTGTGTGTGTGTGTGTGTGTGTGTGTGTGTGTGTTTGTAAATTATGGAGACCCACTACCGGTCTTACGTTACACACCAAACAACCCACTACATATGGGCAACCCACTACACGAACCATGGTAGTGACTTTGACATATTGTGTTTTTTTGCTAAAATTGATATAATACTGTTCAAAAAATGTATTTTTACCATGGTATTGACTTGGCGGTTTCTATTCGCAATTGTGTGACGTCGTACACGGATGGTGATGTTGCCAGTTTCATTTCTGACACACTTTGCGGCAATAATTGTGCGCATGCGCATGGATTCCAAAATGGCTGAGAACGTGGATTTTAGATGGTGAAGGAGATATAAGGTATTTGTATGCTCAATACGTTCATTTTAAATACGATATTAGGGGGATAAATAATAAATGCACTTTTGTATAAAATAAAGCGCATGTTGGCTGTTATACTGCTTCTTTTCGGATATAAACAAACACGATTGGTTTAACGAAGGTCATTCGTCCGAGCTTGTAAGTTGTAGTTGTAAACATTTTCAAAATTCAGTTTAACCTTTAAAGGTGATGTGGAAAAGCAGCTCAACGGCACCGTGATCGGAAACAGAAAAAATATTCAATTTCCATTAGTATTTGTCAAATACGATGTCATTGATTATAGTTTTGTAAATCATAATCGGTAACTGGTCAGCTCGTACCCTAGTTAATTTGTACCCAGTCTCCGCGAAAGTCGTGAATTTATTACTGGCCAAGATGACGGGTAGTTCTCCAAATATTACTGGCCCGGACAAACTATTACTGGCCACTTATTTTTGGCAAGAAACATTTAAATACGATAAAAACAATATCTTCGAAGAAAACTAAAACAATATGCACTAGAAAGTGCTTTATTAATTAAAGCTACTACATCATGTACTATCAGCATGTTAATTTTGCAATATATATATATGAATTCAATTGTATTGGTCGAAGTCCCTTCAAAGTCTTCAACACAATTGGTGACCCTCAAGTATGACATTATGACTGTTGTGGAAACAGATACAGCAATTGCTGTCATAATATATTTTTGACCGAAATTTTCACCGGGCACGAGGACCAGTATTCGGACAGTTTTTCCCGGACCTCACAGATTTTTATCGGCAAGGTCTGATGGTCTTTCGCGGAGACAGGTACCCTCATTAATATAATGGTTTGCTATATCTATGTATATATCTACAGATACAATACAGCATTGTAGGTGTTGAACAAATTTATTGTAAATCTTTGTAACTTTGAAATTTTCCTTCAGGTTCTGTCTGCAATGAGACCTCAAAGAAAGAAAGGCGATAAGTGGGTGTTTAAGAAGACCGACCTATTTCTGAAAGAGGATGAAGAAAACGGTATGTGCATCAATTCATGTTCATAAACACTGTTCCACATACACACTGCGTCCACATAATCTCCTGTGCAAAAGTTAATAATCACAATGCAATTAGAGCAATTTAAGATAAATTTTTATCGTTATTGATTGGGCTTTCCATTTCTTTATGTTTTGCAATAATTCCCACAATGTGGAAATCTAGACTTGAATTTTGTTTACTTCGATTGTGTTTTTTTATTACAATTAAAAACTGCCTGTTGTAGAAAAAAATAATATAATTGCTGAGTCGAAAAGTTGTTCAACTATTATTGAGTCAGGAGAAATATTAACGATATCCAATTTTTGTACAAAGTATTTAGTCAAACTTCGGAATTTCTGTTTTTGGTTAAAGAAACATGTGAATACATTTAACACCATTTTGACTTAAGAAATTATATCTGACAGGCATTATAATTTAAATGATCCTGCTAATGTTGCACATTATATTTTGAATAGAAGCTATTATTAACTCATTATTGTATACATCTGTCTGTTGTTTGATTAAATTTGTATTAAAATAATAAAAGGTCATTAAACGCCTATAGTTAATTATTTTGAATGGAAATTGCTTCTCTAAAAAGAGACTATAATGCCTGTCAGATATAATAAGTCAAAATGGTGTTAAGTTGATTTAACAACGTGTAACCTGCTGTTACAACATAATGATTGGAAAGTTGAAGAATCAGAAAACGGGCGATTTATACACGAGAGCTTGTGGTGAAATCCCAATTAACAATAGTTATGAGAACGCAGTGTTTAGTTGATAAAAAAAAACGTAATGAATTAATTACGAACAAAATATGATGAATATATAACTTAAATTTTCAAATAGGAAATATAAAAAATTGCTTCACGGAAGCCTATAAAAACTCTGGTATAATTTTGTTAGGCAGTCGCGTTACCGCAAACCAACAATTTTTTAAGGATGGCCTTATGACCATTTCTTATCCACCCATATCACCCAACCTCACTTTGGCCTAGACGTAATTTGGACTTAAAATATTAGAAATGGGTCATCCAGCACGAGCAATAAGCATGTGTGTTTATCGAACGCAGCATCTTGTTTTAAAGGAAAATAAAAATATGCCTAATGTGTAATTTTTGCTCTAATATATAAACTATAAAGTACAAACACGTTACTGGGATTATAAATATAAATTACAAAATAGCCAAAGCATTCCGACAAAGCTCATCAGAGCGTAATATAATACAGTAAATATATAAATGAAATGTTGCTATTTGAAACTTGTTTTGAAATCCTAACAGTATTGTTATTTTGATACTGCAGTTCTAAAAGTTGTGACGTTAGTATCCATGCCAGGCGTGAGACCAGTCCATTGCCAACTTGAATTTAAGCTGTAGATTATATTTCATGGGATTGTGTAATATTATTGAGTTTGCATTTAGCTACAGAACTGCGTTTTTGAGCAAGCAATCAATTTTATTCGCCTAAAACTGTTATTTATTAAAAATTATAATATATCAAAACTTATCAATTAGTCAAGGTAAGCAATTTGATCTGTAATAATTGACAAAATCCTGTCCGTATCAATCCTCGAACCATATCTGCTGTGTTTCAACAAATAAAAGCACAGAAAAAAATGAGTGCAAGAAAATGGATCGCTGTCTCAATTAAAGATAACTTTATACAATAAAGATCTTGACAACTTGATTTTTAGCTCTTCCCAACATTGTTTACGGAACTATACAATCTCAATATGCCATAATTGTGGATAATGTGATTGGTAATTTACTTAGATATTTCAATAGAATTAGTTATTTCCAATAGAATAGTCAGTATGGAAGTAACATATAAGGAACTTACTGTATAGTAAGTTTTCAGATCGCTCTACATTTTCGGATAATAATATTTTCCATATACATGAAAAGAAATAGGTTTTCCCGTACGAATTCATAGGGATAAAAGCTGTAGGCATCATTTAAAAGACAGTGCTACTAACTTTAGCATTTTAACCATATTTGGTTTATTAAAGTGTGTACATTTGATCTTTCCTATCAGTTATTTGCAAAATAATCAGATTAAAATGACACTAAAACTTGAAAGCAGTCAGAAAAAACATTAAAATGACGAAGAAAATGCTTCAGTACGCAATAAATCAACAAGTACTAATGTCGATTTGTTCCATCATTTATTAGTGTTATGTACTTTAAACCAACTGTCAATTCAACTTATATACGTATATATTTGAGTTCCCGTATGTACAGACGAAAACTATTTGGTGATTAAAAACTAGCTTATTGTGCATTTGAAAGCAATGATTGTTCTTAACTTTTATTCAATTTTAAATTGAAATATATGTTTATTAACTTTATTTGGTTAATTTTATTTATGCCACTATATCTGTTGTAAGACCGTACACACTGCAAGGTAGCGTTCCCCTCTCATCATTCTGTTTATACAAGAAATGCAGTTATAAGGGTACTACTCAATTCTGATTTGATACTCAGTTAATAAAAATCAAATCACTGGCATAACACTTCCTGAAATACTAGATTGCTTTTTTGATACTAACTTAGTTTCTAAAATGAAGGGTAATACTTCATTGACCTAAAATGCTCTGTAGCTAGATGTATTTGTTACTAGTAACTTCCATTTTCTTATCTACTGGTTTCATTTACTGCCCTTTTTGGGGATCATTATACTTGCTTTCTTCATGAAATACATTAAAATACATTAATCGTTCTATTAATCAATGCTTAAAGGTTATGGTGGCTCCCAAAGTGATTACATCAACTACTTGACAATGCAGGCTCTAGTGTTTGTACACACACTCTACATGCAAGTGTTTACACAGTACATACTAAGCAAGTCTGTACACACTATGCAAGTCTTTGCACAGTACATACTATGCAAGTCACTACACAGTACTCACTATGCAAGACTACACAGTACACACTATGCAAGCCAGTACACACTATGCAAGTCGTTACACAGCACACACTATGCACACTACACAGTACACCGTCTCTGTGGTCTAGTAGTAACCGCGTTTGCCTACAGAGCGGGAGGGGGCAGGTCCAAGCCCTAACCGCAGCATACCGAAGTGGTTATAAGGTACTGGTTAAGCTCCCTCACCAACACTTGGCATTTGAGGGTAGTCCAGGACGGTTCAGCCGGTAGTCAAGATAATGTGATTGGGTGTGGTATAATATCAAAGTGTCCAAGGTATGATAAAGTGGAAGCAGCACTATACAATGCTTCAGGTGGACACCGTCTTTATATGACTGAAAAGATGTTGGTGGGACTTTAAACCCAGCAAATAAACAACACTACACAGTACACACTATGCAAGTCACAACACAGTATGCACAGTGAAAGTCACTACACAGTACACACCGTGCAAGTCTTCACACAGTTCACAATATGCAAGTCACTTAATTGTATCTGTGTGACGCACCACGAGACTCTTTACCCAAAGTCACAGGCAGGGGTGTGGAAATATCAAAATTGTTTACTTGTCCATGGACAAGTTAATTGAAAAAATCTACTTGTCCGCAAGCAACTGTTACTTGTCAAAACAAGAATAGTTTTTATTCCAAGCTTTCCTGATATATTTTTTCATTAAATAATATATAGAACACAATTTGTTTTTCAAATGTATAAGTATATAATAATACTATAATTAGTTTCCAACTTTTACATCACTTTCACACCCTGAAAGTGTACTTGTACGTGGACACCTAGACATGAACAATGTACTTGTTTGACAGTAAAATTACCCACATCGGACAAGTCAGACATAGGATTTTCACACCCATGACAAGCGACCATTTTGTGTAATAGTAAGTAAGTGAGCTTGCCAGGCATAGTTTCCATTTTATGCAGTACTTAATTTGGTGCACATGGGAGAAAACATCTTTGACAAGGACATTACAAATATTTGAACAACCATCAGTTGAAAAAATATAACATTTTATATTCTTATTCCCATAGTTGTTTTTAATAGACTTCACTAATGAGAGACGTTTTCATTGCGGAGAGATGTTCACAGTTGTGGACAGAACTTTTCAATTATAGAAACAGAAGGCCTGTTGATATGTTATAAATTACATTATTGTTATAGGCTTTCAAACTTACTATACATTTACAATAAATTGTCATATTACATATTTTGGTAATATGAGCTTTGATGATGAGCTGCATACACAAGTCTGTTGTATTATCAATGTGGTGTTTTGGGTTTTTGATCACGTTCAGTGATATCTCACGTGTAAGACAAGCAGCTGACTATCCTTTCAGGCTTCTGAGAATGGTGACGGGGGGGAGCATGGATACTGGCAGAGAGCACGATCTCAAGGACAATGAAGAGGAAGATGGCCAAGTAGAGGACCTAGAAGAGGTATGTACATTTCCATACATTGCAGTTATGGACGTATGAACCTAAGGTTTTTGTGCTAAGCTTATACACAGTTGTATTAGCAGCATGGTATTTTTAAGGTATTGATCACGTTCAGTGATATCTCACGTGTAAGTCACGTGTAAGTAGAGGACCTAAAGGTGGTATGTACATTTCCATGCATTGCAGTAATGGACGTATGAACCTATGGTTTTTATGCTTAGCTTCATACAAAGTTGTATTGTCAGTGTGGTATTTTTATGGTATTGATCACGTTCAGTTATATCTCACGTGGAAGGGCTTGTGGGATTTCATTTAAACATACAACATTTATTTCACATATTAAAATGAACCTATAGGCCCAGTTTGGTAACTCTAGTTTGAAATTTGTCAAAATAATGGGCCTTTTTACACAGAAAAATGTTACATATAAGCTATGTGGATAGATACAAGTTTTTCGGTAAGCTAGTTTCTCAGGAATGTTATGAGGGATTTTATTCAAACTTGAAACACTTATTCCCCATATTAAAATGAACAAATGGGCCAATTTTGATAACTTTTTAGAAATTTGTCAGAATTATGGGCCTTTTAACAATTTGAAAATTTTCTTTCCTTGTAGAATCAACTTTTGATAACTCGAGAATGAATTTTCGTACATAGATACCCTAAAGCAATACATAACTTGCCCTAAAGCAATACATAACTTGTGATTGCATTTGGGGTGGGTTGAGTGGGGTCAAGGTCACTGTTACTATAAATTGAAAAAAAACCAGGTTTTGCTGAATAACTTGAGAACAAATTGAAATATTTTAATGAAACTCTGTTATAGATACCATATAGTGAGACATTGCATATGGGGTCGATGGGGTCAAGGTCACTGTTTTGATAATTAGAAGAATGCTTTCCACTTAGTAACTTGAGAATGAAATTAACTTTAATTGGCCTTTTCTATTGATTTTTTTTTTTTAATGCGAGTTACTCTGACAAGTACAAGTAAAGTCAAGTGCGCTGTCCACCGACAGCTCTTGTTATTTTTCGCAATAATATACTAATTTTTATGCATTTCAGATTTAATTGCGGATGGATATGCACCGTCAAAAATCTGGAAGGAGGAACCTAAGAAAAAAACAAAGAAAACAGCAGGTAATATGACCTTAAATTGTTTCTGATATTTGTAATGTACTTAGCACAACTGGTTTTGCTTTGGTGTCTGAAAATTAGTTGTGTTGCTTTTTGTTTCTGATTACCGGGGGTAGTTCATATAAAATATATCAGAAGTTAAAAAGGGAAATACCGCACATATGACACAAATTTGTGATGTTAATTGTAATACCTGATTTCATTAGTAAAGGCATGAGTACCAGTTTTTGTTGTTGTTTGTTTGCCGATTTTTATGCCCCCACAAAGCTCGGCATTAAGCTTTGCATTTGTCCGTCCATCGGTATGTACGTACGCAAGTCCCAAAATTTTGTGGACTCAAGTCCTCTTTAACTGCTGGGCGGATTTCACTCAAACATTCACACCTGAAGAATCTTAATGTGTAGGTGATCGTAAAGTAAGGAATTTTCGCTGCAAGCAATTTTGGCAGAATTATGACCTTGTTTCATGTTCTCCACTATAGAATATTACATGTATATGAAATAAATTTGTGGAGGCAAAATTAGTGTTGGCAACATGCCATTTGTCTGTGCCCAAACGTGTCGTGGGCGCATCAGTGTCTGTGACACATCTAGTTTAACAAAATAAAAACTGACTGCATAGTTTAATTTTCACATTTCTGTATAGAAAATATATTTAGTTTCAAAGATTTATTTCAAAATTCTTCGGAATTGTGTCATACTTTTAGTACATTTGAGTCAAACAAGTCTGTCACTAATTCACAAATATAAGCCGGGCTTGCTAGCTCAGTTGGTAGAGTGCTGGATTACAAATCCAAGGATCGCGGGTTCGATTCCCAGCCCGGCCACATAACTTGTGTGGGTATTGGTCATAAAATTATTTCTGCGGCCATTCTCCCCCTACCTCTGATTCAAGTAGGGCAGATGTCAGTTACTGGCATAAGTATGTGCACTTAGTACTGGTAAACCAGCTTACCAAGGAAAAGTGTGAGTAGATTAATTGACCGCCATTATATGACTGAAATACTGTTGAATACGGCGAACAATCAAAATAAACAAATATCATTGAATATATTAGTGCCATATTATTGCTTCACAAATATCATTGAATATACTAATGCCATATTATTGCTTCACAAATATCATTGAATATATTAGTGCCATATTATTGCTTCACAAATATCATTGAATATACTAGTGCCATATTATTGCTTCACAAATATCATTTAATATATTAGTGATTTGTTTAATATATTTCAGATAAACACACTTGGAGCGATGAAGAAAAGCAGGCTCTGAAATCGTTTTTTGAAAAACATCTGAGATTATCAAAGGTCCCAGGAAAGCTTGACTGTATTAATGCCCCAAAAAAGCATCGGTGCCTTCTTAATATCAATTGGCAAAAGATCAAGTTTGCAGTTTACAACATGATGAAAGCACCGAAAAATATATTACAGTAAACAGTGCTTGCATGAATATCCTGGCTAGCTTTGCTCACTTTAAATTGTAGTATACAGTATTATAACAGAAATTAAGACCATTGGTAGTTGGTTAGTAATATAGTTTATAGTAATTGGAAAATTACGGCGGTGTCATTTGCCCTATTTTGTGAATTGAGACAGTGGCGAGTGGTAGGGGTGGCATTTTTTCTGGAGTGGCGATTGACCTTATTTAAAAAAAAAATCATTAGTTGGCAAGTGGTTGGGAGGCGTTTAATCGCATACCACTAGAAGCTATGACTAGAAACATGCTTAAGATTCCAACAGTTTAGTTTAAACCTGGAAAACTTTGTGATTGTTATTACTTATTGCCAAAATCTTCCCAAAAGAAATGATTTGTGTAATGTTTTAGGTGCCAATATAAAATCTCAATGTTGAAGGACTATTTTTATGGCTGTATTTTTGGAAAACTGTTGAAATAATGTACTATTTCACGAAGTGCTCGGTGAGCCATTAGTATAGGGGACCTCTCCGGCATTGTCCATCGTCCTTGGTCCGTCGCCCGTATACCATCAATAATTTGGTCCGTTATCGCGATAAAAACTTCATTTTTTATTCCATCTTAACCTATCTTGCACAGTTTGTGTATGGCCATAAAATCTCGAATGGGATTGTTATTGGGTCTGATCACACCAGAGTTATTGCCCCTTTTTCATGCAAAAAAAGTGCAAAACTGCCCTTTCCCAACGTATAGACTTTATTTTCCATCCAATGTTAACCAAACTTTTACAGTTTGTGTGTGACCAACAGATCTCAGCAGACACCAAAAATGGGCCAGATCGTGTTTCAAACACCAGAGTTATTCCCATTTGTTTATTAAAAAAATATACAAAAATGGACATTAATCAAGATAGAGACTTCATTTTACATCCAATCTTCACCAATCTTGCAAAGTTTGTCTATTATAATGAGATTACAGTTGAAGTCGAATATAAGCAAGATCGGACCAGAAACACCAGAGTAATTGCCCTTTGTGAAAAAAGTATGCAAAAATGAACATTATTCAGGATAGAGACTTCATTTTTCATCCAATCTTCACCAATCGTGTATAGTTTGTCTATGGACTTAAGACGACAGGTGAAGTGGAATATAAGCATGATCAAGCCAGAAACACCAGAGTTATTGCCTCTTGTGTTTGGAAAAAAACATCAACAAGTTATCAATGATTGGCTTGCACACACAATTTTCGATTCAATGTTGACCAAACTTACACAGTTTGCTCATGACAAAAAAAATTGATTGATAAAATTTTATTTCCAACCGTTGCAACACTTGCATGCAGTTATTTGTACATGCAACATTGATGTCTTCAGAGCCTGCATTAACATCATTTATTATCATTGGACAGACAATTATCAAAGAAAAAGGAAAATTTTACCTTATAGCACAGCCATCGTAATTATCGCATTGCAACAAGTTCTCCAAAACTGTTTGCGAAAGACATCAAAATCTACTGTTTCTGCATTTTCCAGAATTGTTAATGACTAAATGAAAAAGGGTCAGGAAAAATGTATCGAGAAAAATGATTTGAGAACCGTTAGCAAAAACACGCACATACACTACCCATCTCATACTTTAGTTAGCCCATCGCTCTAACCGATGTCTTAAATCAAAATTGATCCTATCCCCCTCTGATAATTGTTCAGATACCTTAATTTTCAAACCTGTCACAACGGTATGGTCTTCATCTTTACCAGCTCTCAGGTGAGCGCTTTGGGCCATCATGGCTCTCTTGTTGTAATAGTGGCCATTTGCTTGGATTGTATAATTGTAAAGGTATGGTTAACCTGCTGTTGATGTTAAGATAGTAACATGTTCTAATGTAATGTCAATGTTTCTGATAAGTTTTAAAATTATGTATATCACAAGTCATTTGTGCTACTGCAAAAAATCATTCTAAACTTTCTATGTAAAGCAACTTATATGTCCATATGATAACAAAAGTATATTTTGAAAAACTTGTTTCAAGAAATATTTGCCTTAAAAGGAGATTCTTAAATGTTTTCTGAAAAGTGTATATTTTAATTAACTATTCTATATATATCTATATATTCTATCTATAACTTTTTTAACAGTTTTATAGTTCTAACTGTTCATTGTTCTGGTTGGTTTTGAATACCTCTTGTCACAGTATCCCATAACTTTCATTTAATGTGTGCCCTAAGGACCATGTGAGATTCAGCATCTTAAATGTTTTATGTTAAATTTTGATACTAGTACATTTTATATACCAATAAATTATATCCTTAGAATCAATTGAATACCATCCTCATGGTTGCATTGGTTGTGTAGATGTATGCAATATATACATGAAATTAACATATTTTGAATGCAGCATACATGAGAAATAAAATTTGAAAGCTAAATACTTCTCTCATTCATATCTATTTACATTCAAATTCGTGCCAAAGTTTATTGGAACTTCTTGAGCAGAAACGGTTCAAAACCAATTATTGCAGTTGGCCAGTGTAAAGCTTATAATCTGTAGATCGATAACACCTCACAACAAGTTTTAGTTTGATTATCTAACAGTTTTCTTCAAAAATATGTATTTAGGAGCTTGATACGCTTTGAGAAATTGGGGTTGGTTTCTTGGATCAGTGAATATCGACGTCGACGAAAGGTCGTCAACAAATCGTTCTGATTGATAGCTAAAAGCTAGTTCGGGATGAAGTATTGAAACACAACTTTGTGTGAATCGGTTCGTTTTTGTGTCACTAAGGTTAATGCCAACTTGATCCAAGTTAGACAAATGCTTGTGGAATTCCTTGTTCATATGTTCACTCCACATGATGTTTTTAAATCATGGATAGCAGTGTCATTTAGGGATCCCTAAATTAATATGCGTGAAGTGTAATTGAACACCGAGAAACAAGATAGAAATTTACTGCAACACTAATGTTGAAACAAAAGTGTGACCATATTATTCTATAAACCACAAACAAATATGATTTTAGTAGATGATGTAGTTTCTTACATAGTGGGCTTACACAATGTAGTGTCTTACATCGTGTGTGCACATACGAATGTAGTGACTTGCAAGATGTGGATTCACACAAGTGTGGTGACTTACATACACAATGTTAGAAAGACTTCTCGTTGATATTCATAGTTGTATAACAGTAAACGGTACAGAAAACGATATCGGGTCAACTCTGCCCAAAAACTTACTCCTTCCGGTCCAACCCGGCCCACTATTCATTATTCAAATAAAATTAAAAGGAGTGTTTTTCAGAATCCTGGACAAAATCCACCCTGCTCATTTTTTCTTACCCGGACATAATCCCTCCCGATAATTTAACACCGCGGACAAAATCTTCCAGATAAAACACAGATATTTTCAGTCTCCATATGTATTCAACTGATTCAACCAAATTATAAAATAGAATTTATATGCAAACAATACCCATTTTCTTGAAAAATCAGTTGCTTATTAAAGTGGCAATAATGTGGACGTTTGACGGTTTGTCTCTGGTTTAACACAAATATTCTAACAACAAGTAGTTCATTAAGGTAGCAAGTATATTGAATTATCACCTAATGCAAGACCACCATTGGGTAAATAATTTAAATAAACAAGGCTTTGATAGTATTGCAAGCAATACAGGAGTCCGCTACCGGTGAAAACCTTTACTAATAAAACATTGTGGTATACCGTCAAATCGCCATTTATCTGTAGATGTGCAAAGTTTTATATTCAAATCCCATTTGTCACTGCAGTTCTAAATTGTTCTATTTCTATTTTATTAACATTGACCAGACATTCGAGTTACTTTTTGAGTTATTGCAGTACTAAACTGACAGAGGGCAATCATATAGTCCATTCTGTGTACCAAGTTTCATGACATATGTTATGTTCTTTTCGAATTATTACAGTATTAAGTTTATTTCTATTTTAAGTAACAGTAACGTGACCTTTGACCTCTGGTAAAAAATAAAGGGTCGTGCATAATACACACATTGCCGTTTATATGTAGACCAAGTTTCATCGAAGTATCTTCAGTACTTTTTGAGTTATCGCAGGAACAATATTTTGCGGACGGACAGCGTGACGGACGGAAGGACGGAGGGAAAACCTATAGTTCCCTCCGGTGAAACACCGGTAGGGGACTAATAAGCAGACATATATCTAAAATATTGTTCTTTATTTTGATACGGAATATGGCATAAATATTTATTTTTTCAACAATTACTGTTTAATCGAATACAAACACGGTTTTTAGCTCGACTTTTCAAAGAAAAAAAGTCGAGTTATTGTCGTCGCTCTGTCGTCAGCGTCTGCGTTAGTTAAGCTTTTTTGTGAAGTTTTTTGTCCGAGTCCATTTCTCAAAAACTATCAGAGGTATCCATTTGAAAATTTCAATGCTTTTTCACAATCAAGGGTAATTATTTACAACAAGGTAGGTAACCATGTTATTTGTTTTTCCAGAGTTATCTGACTTTGTTCGGACTTACAACTTTTGACATATTTTTGGTTAAATATAAAATTTCTCAATAACTATCAAAGACATTAAATTGAAACTCAAGATACTTGTTTATGGTGCTCCTAAATTTCTAAATTGACTTGAAACTCAAGTACTTGATCACAGTGATAAATTTATTCTATAGACACGAGGAGGTAAGTCTATCAAGGATTTCGTTTGAGAAATTGCCCTTGTTTTCAGCTTGAATTTTAGCTTTAGGTCAAATGTCTCAATATCTATGAGAGGCATTGACTTGAAATTCAACACACTTCATCACAGTGATGAACCCATTATGTTAACAAAAGGCCAAACTACTATCAAATTCGAGAAAGTCGAGCGTCCAGCATCCGTAGACGGTGCTCTTGTTTAATGTTGATGGGAGAATATGTCCGGGTTGTAAAAGCAACGGGAGCGATATTGTCCGGGTACGTTAAATTAAGCGGGAGGGATAATGTCCGGGGAATTTTTCGTCCGGATACCTGTCTTTCTTTCACATGTTGTATCAAGCGTTAGAAACTGCACAAAGGCGTTAGAAACTGCACAACGGATGTGAAATGCATTGGGTCTTAGGTGTGCCATCGAAATGGAAACAATCCATGTTCAGTTCACTGTCTTTCATTTAACACATACGGTACATGTGTGAAAAGAGGTTTGCAAAATGCAATACAAAATGGCAACACAGTTTGAAATTCAATTTCATACCCAGTAAAGAAATAAAAAATAATTAACTGTTCCTTTATCTATACCTTTATGGTAAAAACCTTTAGCTGCATGTATGAATATAATTATGTAATGAAAAAATACAGTAAAATATAAATATTATTATATAAACGGATTGTTAAGTTCATTAAAAAAATAAAACATACAATTTTAAACAAACACATTTTTTGTTCGCAGACACTAACAGATAATATTGATTATTATTTAGTTGGCAATGGCGTTTTTTTGCGATAAAAAGAGTCAACCTTAATACACAGGCCAACAATTAACCCTTGTTAAGCTAGGTTTAAAGTCTTTTAAATACCTAATTCAAAATAGAAATATACAATCTAGTAAAATATTTTTCTCCGCATATCAACTAACAGAGACATACAGGAAATGGAATTTAAATAATTACATTAAATTACATGATCTTAGAACACAATTTCTATCATAAATTCAACCTAGGATGTGTTTTTGAATATGACAGCGATTGCATATGACATTAGTTGAACTTAATTATTTGTGCACAATAAACATTTCTTTATTCAGTTAACACATAGAATGTGCGTGTACGTATGAATGTAGTGTCTTGCAAGGTGTGTATACACACGAATGTAGTAACTTGCATAGTGTGCGTACATACGAATGTAGTGACTTTATAGTCTGTGTACATACGAATGTAGTGACTTTATAGTCTGTGTGCATACTAATGTAGTGACTTGCATGGTGAGTTTACACTTCAACGAATTTCTAATTGAGGCTTTCGCCCCGTTCTCCCTCGAATCCAGCGTCTAGTTTAATTTAGGCCCTAAATCTGGAAGCCAGCTTAAAATTAGAATGGAATCCGGAATCCAGTTTAGTGCCCCGGAACCCAGCTTCATTTAATAGCGGGATCCGGCATCCATTTTAATTTCAGGACAAAATCTGGAAGCCGAATTCGGAATCCAGTTTAATATCAGGGCCAAATCTGGAATCCAAATCCAGTTTTAGGAAAAACTAGAATCTGGCGAATCTCGGGGATCGCACGCTTGTTATTCATCAGATGTGCGTGGCCATTTCATACAGTATCTTCACATATATATTATATCGATGAGGACAAGATGCTGTGCTGCAACTGCTGCAGCAGGTGAGAGTACAAGTTTTGAAACGAAATCAAATGCAGCGTGATTTGATGTTTTTTTTGTTGTTGTTTTTTTTACGTGGTCTTTGGTAACCCACTCTATTAAGTTTCTTCCCGCGAATGGTGACCGCCCGATATTCCGAAGGCCCAATATTCCGAAGGCCCGTTATTCCAAAGGCCCGATATTCCGAACACCGTTTCCAACATGAACACCCTAATAAAAAATTAAATCGTCATTTGTTCGCATATTTGCCGTCGGAAGTGTTTGAAAACAAATTGTATTATATCGCACAAAGCAACTGCGCCCAAACTGCTTTTTGTGTTTAGTTATTATTATGTGTTTTCATGCTGATCAAATATAGTTTCAGTATGAATTTGATCTGTCTGTGCCTTTTCCTTCTTTGAAGTGTGAAACTAAAAAAATTATTATGTCTGTTTACTTTATAAATCAAATGCGCCGTTATATTTTTAATTTTATCGTTTTCTTTTCTTATCGTTTTCTTTTTCTCCGATGTTCGCTTTGGCAACTGATTAACAAAACATTAGATGTCAAAACTAATTTGTTTGCTTTAATTTTAATTAAGTACTGTGTTAAAAATAGGGAAACTCTAGCTGAACAGTTGGCATTATTCAGTATTTCATCGGTTAGAACGTTTGCCGTGAAATCAGCAGGTAGCGCGTTCGTTCAACACATTGGAAGCCGAAAACACTGTATTAATGTTGACGTTGGTGTATTTTGCATCGTTTGTGTTCGATATTCATCATGATTTAACCAAAAAAAAAATTATTTCTACAATGATTGTCTTGATATACAATCTTTTATCCCTTCAGTTTGTCAGTTTTACACATAAAACGTTTTGGGGAAACTAGCATAAAAATAAGAACAAAGCGTTTGCAAGATCAACATTATAAGTCCACTACCGGTGAAAGCAGTTGCCGAAGGATTATAGGTTTGCGCGTGTCCTTCCGTCCGTCCTTCGTCCTTTCCGGACGGATTTTGAAATAACCTGGCAGAAATGAGACGATGTTTCGCGCGCAAGATCACACTTAGAGGTCAAAGATAAAAATGGGGTCTGTTTTTCGTGCCCGCTCCATACTCTATCATTTTTGGATGGAATTTGAAATAACTTGGTGGAAATGTTCACCATCATGAGACGATATCTATGGGTGTGTTTTTATTCCTTAATTTTGTTCTATAGATCTACCTGTAATAAATATGAACTTCTGTGTTTCATTCTTTACATTATTGAATTGATTAACTTTTTCGGCGTAGCTATCGAAGCCAACTTTGGACCTTTGTCAACATCCAATCAAATGTAGTGAAAATTTCCTACGAGTAGTACCGAATGAATAAATCCTAACGCCGCGTCGGCCTATTTGAAAATGTGTGCACTGCAATGGTCATCAAGGAAGGGGTGCAACATCTCAGATAAATGGAGCATAGATTCGTATCAAGTAAGGTTACATGGCCAAACAAATTAGTGTAGGTAAATAGGGAATTTTTTAAAAAAATTATTTGGTAAATGGTCAACTTGAAGATTATAAAACTGACTGAATATTAAAAACATATCTATCATAACAAAACACTTATTTATTCAAAATTTAATTATTGGAAAAAAGTAAAATAAACACCAAAATATCTGACCCGCTCAATAAAATGTTTTAGGGTCGTGCTTTTTTAAGGGCAAATCGGGTAACCTGAAACAAACATATTGTTTACGCCTTACCGGTTGCCATATACATGTACTGCTATGAAAACAGTTTGCATGTAATTTACATGTTATAGAACAATACATTTGTCATTTTGCAACGATGTAAATCAATACATTTTACTACTTTCGAGTGCCGCTTCTATATTCGTACGCAATAGGCACACAGGCTATAAAAGGCAAGACAATGCTTCCACATTAGCGGCGTATATTATTTTCCTGACCCTGGACTTCAGGGTCAGTGTGAGGTCAGATCTAATGCAGCTGAAAAGACAAGAAACTTAGTTTAATGCCTGACCGTGTATGTACGTATATACAATGTATATACCGTCTATGCATAATTTGTGTTCCTTTCTTTCTCTTGAATATTCTTGTAATTTTATTAGGAAATCCTTAAGAAACTGAACTGCACATATTATATTGCTTATGTTTAAAAAAAAAACATTTAAGTCCACAATCCATGTGGGCACTTTTAATGCGTGGAATCATCTTAAGTTATTAACTTATGATTCCAAGTAGATTATCCTGCGAAGTGAACATTGCATCCTAAATGACACTAAACATTGAGATTTTCGGAACATTGGGCCTTCGGAATATCAGGAAGACATCGATCGAATTTCAATGTATTTTGTTTTACATGTGAGGAATAAATTGTTTTTAACTTATATTTGATTATTTGTCATGTTTATCCGAATAATGTTCCTGAAATATGATAAAAACAAGGCAGAAAATTAGAAATTCGTGGAAGTGTACATACACATGTAGTGACTTGCACAATGTGTATACATACATATGTAGTGATTTGCATAGTGTGTAAACCTAAATATGTAGTGACTTGCATTGTGTTTACATGTAGTGACTTGTAAAGTGTGTATACATGGGAATGTGGGTAGATATATCTCGTATTTCCTTCGATTACAGAGAGCATAATTATATACAAATATACGATCAGTTTGAAGAGGAATATATTTTAAACAAACTAGATTCTTCCAAATAAATGAAGGACGACCCAAATATACGGAACATTCTTTTCGTGCAAGTTAAAAGGAATGTTGAAGTAAATGTTAAATATACTTGCTCTAAACTGATGTGTTATTACTTCTGGCTTTTCCAAGCGAATATTTAATTTTAAGTAGCTGATAAGCCCGGTTTCATTTGATTCCCGGGAATATATTTTTTTGCATTAACATTTGACATCTAAACAAATTTTAACTAAACTGATACACGAGTTCACAGATATGTTTTATTATTTCATTCTCGCCAAGCTCCATAAACATCATGCTTATCAGTGATCCGTGAATTGTTTTGAGGTTGAACTTTCAAGTATGTAAGATTCATTAATCGAATATTTTAAATAACGAAAAAGATATCATATGTACTTAAACAACGTATTCAAGATAAAAAATATCATTAAAGCTTAATACATATCAAACAATATCAACGACTTGAACACTCAATGTTAATTGAAAAGCCCCCCCCCCCCCCAAAAAAAAAAAAGCCAAAATTTCTGTATTCGACGATTCTCTAGTCGCCCGGTACTTGCCTTCTCCAAATCACAAATGGCTAGACAAACTCAATGTTAATGAATCACATAATGAGTGGGAACATGTATTCGTTATTGTGTTCAGATGCTCAAATGATACCGATATTAGTAGTCTCCAATACAAACATCATTTTATAATTATTCCGTCTAATAAGTTTCTACACTAAATAATTTGTTCATTGTTGGCACAGAAAAGCTTTATGTAGTTTCTGTAGTTTAAGTGTAAACACACGTCTGGTAATGTAACTGGCCACTAGTGGTTTTGAGTTATATTCTGCAATTCACAAAGTTTGACAAATAATGTTTTAATAAATACATCCAATAACTGTACAGTGCAAATACGTATCTATAGTGATTTATGAATGTGCAAGGAATGAGCCAACATAATGCCATCGTGACTCGTGTTTTTCTGTGGGAATAGGCACTCACGGACTCTACATTTAAGGATGTAATTGCTATTTTTTCCCGCTAAACATTATTCTTCACCGTCTCACCGTTCATTGCAGCGACTATACCTTTAACTGCAGTACCGTGAGTTATTACCATTTTCTTTAGCGATTCGAGTGCAGACGATATATCATGCATGCTTCTGGAGTTATGTCTGGTGTCGCCTTGGAAACAGCGTGACGGCCGGGGATTATGATGTACGTTTCGGGTTTGTATACGCTGACAAAACGACTTATCGGGAGGTCACGGTAGTGCGCTATGCAGCTTTTTACAACGTGAATTACAATAAAAAAAATTCTTCACACGCATTTTAATGATAAAAAATACTACGGCAAATAATTTAAAATTCAGTGAACAGTAACAAGACACGAAGCACGGTTATATTGTTTAATACGTATATCGATAGAATAAACGAATGGTCTATAAAAAGCGCTTACCATTTATTCATAATTAGATCGTGAGATTCCGCCTTATAGCGGAAGACGTTTGTATGCCATGGACATCAACTACTCAAACCGAACGCCAGACGATTTAGTATTGCTTTCTTCGTGATTTCCGTGGCTAGCAAACGTACTCCGGAATAAAACGATTACACGCAATGATGATGATGGATGGAATACCTTATTTTTTTTATTTTTTTTCCCGATCTTTCGTTCATGGACATTCCCCTGCTTAAGATTTAGTTTCAAAATAAAAATCGCAACTATGTTAAAGGTAACAATGCACACACTTTTTGGAAAATAATTTGCATCTACATGGCCATCATAAACTGATATTATATGTCGAGACATGCATACAATTATTAAACTAACATATCTTCACAAAGCAAAACAAAAATGTTGCTCAAAATCGGTAAAAATAACCATACATTTTGAGTAAAATCTATGGACATTCATTTTCGTTCTAAAATCGAAATTGAATATTCATTTTAAACACATATATTTTACTTAAACTGTTTTGTAAAATTTACAGATTTGTGCTGAGAAGTTTGCAAATTAGTGTTATTTTATGAAAATCTTTATACATAATTGAGTTGCGCATGACAAGTTACAACACATATATTTTCTGACATTTTTATGCTTTGTTACCTTTAATTGTAAATATAGGGATTGGCACAGTAGCAGAGATTGAGATATAGTTTTATTGCACCATGCTCATACGGCCTTAGCACATGTACATTTACAATACAGACTTGTACAATAACAATAACAAATATTTAAAAAAAACGTCCGTAATCTAATTGCAATGTAACAAGGATAGGTATCAAACCACTGAACATTAAATGATCTCTGATCGAGGTGTTGCCAAATGATCGTTAACTAACTAAACTTTGGATTAAAGAAACAAACACGTTAATATCAATGAAAGAACGTGAGTATGTCATCCAGTAAATTCAATTACTTTTATTTGCAAAATAATATTTATTGGCCAAACATTTAATGGTTATTTTTGTGTGAAAAATAATGGGTAGTCATCTGTAGGTTCGACGCATAACTGTGGTAATTGCCTCGTGTCTCAATTAGCGTTAGAACAGCCAACCGACAATTCCAAATGCAGAACTGTGGTATCTTGCCTCGTGTTTCATTAAAAGTAAAAGTTATCCGCCGATTATCTAAAGTTTACTGACACTTTATGTACTGGTTTATTGATCAAGATCGCGGCCCTAGGTCTATCTAAGCCGCGGTCCCAATCGAATTGCAGCCGCGGACCAATTTTCTTAACAGCCGCAGACCAGGAAGAAATCTTAAAGCAATGTTAATTTTCGAAAATATTGTTATGCTCCCCAAAATATTATAGCCGCGATCGCGGCTCCAGCGGCCCATGCTCCTACATGCCTGTAAACTGTTTCTTAAAAGTGTGAAGTTTATTTTTACCAAACTCAACATTTCAGAACCGATTGGTATTGGAAGCTCGTTAGGATGATTAAAGAAACTATTTTCGAACCAGTATTAAGAAGTCACAATAATACGTGTTTGGTATTTTTATGTGACGTGTGTTCAATATTTATCAATAGTTGTGTTTTCTCTTCTATGTAAAAGAGCGAACAGTCCCTGCACGGGTTATATGTAGTCAAGCCTAATCAAGTCAAATATAATATCTATAACAAATGTGATGGTGGTAACAACAAAGTTCAAGCATATTCAAGCAATTAAAGGGACTATGTCATCTTCATCGTTCAGTAAAAATGTATTCATATTGCACTATAAATACTATAATATGATAGAAATGAGCTACACTAAAGCATTTGCATTACATAAATAATATAAAACATAATTAGTTATTCGATACAAACAAATTAGCAAATTTTTTTTTTTAAATTAAATCGCCAAGTTGGTATCGAACTCACGACTCAGCAGCCATACGAAGAAATGACAGTAGACAGCGCTTTAATTAACTGCGCTATTCTGCTAGGTAATGAATGACGTGTTAACTATATTTATACAAAATACAATTCTGACGTCAAAATGTAAACATAAACATGATGTAATTGATTTTTACCTCAGATTGAGTACACTCTTTTTCCATTATATATACCTTATTTTATCCGTTATTAAATGCCCGAATTAATACCTTAATTTCATATTTTTTAAAAGAAATTGCCCCCTTGGGGCCAGTTTCGATGATACAGTCCCTTTAAGGAAAAACGACTTTAATTTATCTGGGAAATATATTTGTTGCATTTGATATCAACAATTATTATATCAAACATATAAACTTAAATAATTGTTAATTTCTTTCCGATTAAACTATAATCCATTCTAAATAACTTGTTAATTAATTTATATAATATTTAACATCATTAGCCATCTAGAATGTTTAATTTTGAGGAAAAAAGATTTTCGTTAAGAGAAACGAAAGTGACATAGTGATTATTGAAATCAGTCAAACTTTGATTATTCGGTACAGGAAGGGTGAAATGTTATTTTACTACATGTATTTGTAACATGCGTAAAACAATATGTACAAGCATATTTCTATACTTTCAAAAGAAATACCTTTCAGATTGTAAGTTATCTGACTGATGGTAATGCCATGGGCGCACCTAGGCCGAATGTGAGTATACGCCTAGTTCCAGTTTTAACATAAAAGTCTACTTGTAAGTAATTATGCTAAGATACTGTTAAAAAATCGAAATAAAAAAGTGTAGTTTTTTTTTTTTTTTGAACTAATTACAGTATTTTTTAATACAATACTTTTTTGTACGGTAATTCAAATATAACATATACATGTACTGCTGATTGTGTGCCACGGTTCTTTCTTAACTTTTTTCACATTCTATAGTTATGTATGCTTTCCAATTTATTCTCACGTACGTACATGAGTATGCATAGTTACGCACCTGATGCATGGGCAAGATATTTTCATTATCAACTTATTTGAACAGTCTGAAGTTTTCAGCTCTCTTTGTTAAAGGTACTTCGCACCCCGATTTTGCGCCAAATTCGGAATTTGTTTAATATGTGTATAAAAATCATATATACTACTTTGAAAGGATTATCAATATATGATATACATCAAATGTTGCTATAAATAATGTATTTTAAGAAAAACATATATTTGCGAAAAAACACTTGAAGAAAATGAGGCTCGAATTGATGAACTTTGGATCTGCAGGCAAATGCGTAACCGCTGGACTTAATTGCTAATTATTATGACTGTATACATGAGCTATAATCAAGTACATTAAGTTACACAAGTGTATTGGTAATCCTCGGCAAACCTATGCGTATCCACGACCTACCGACAAAAGCAAATGAATGCCAGATCAATGTTGTCGGATCATACTTTTCTAGCTCAAACAATAATTAAAACGACTTAGTTTGTATAGGATTTTATCATTTTCTTAATAAAACACGTTTATCGACAGCCCGGCATCACCCTTGATCCATATCAGCTTATGGATTATCGGTTCCGCTTAACGGGTTTTATCGTCGCCCAGGTAATTAGAATTGACAAACGTAGGATGACGTTTTAGGATTTGGAATGACTAAAATAAAAATGACGTTTTAGGATTCCGAATGACTAAAATAAAAATATAAACAAAATGTCATCGTTTATCAACTAAGCCTGAATGCAACTTATCTTTTTCAAGTTGTGCTATACGTTGAAATAAGAATGCGTGTTTGTTTGACAACTTTCTTTTTTGACGTTTTCACATTCTGGAGCGCAGTACCTTTAAATATTATTTTATGTTTTAATAGGGTATTTGGTAAAGATATCTAACTCTGTCAATGTATTCCAATGTATTTGGACAGTCTTGATGCATTAAACTTGATGACGCTTCGATGTTTATAGAAACATATTGATAATTACAACGGAATGGTTGACATTTAAATGTTTGTCAGTAACACATCTGAAAATGTGGACAGCTCATTAGGAAATGGTATTCGTCTCCAATGTATGTTCCACATTGATTATATTGTCCTATTAAGTGTCTGTCTTGTTGCATGTACCCGCAAACTTCAATAGGAACGAGTGGTAAGCTTTTCTAAATTTTAAAAGGAACCCCCAAATTTCAGACCTGTAACTGAGAATGGTGAAATTGTATTATCAAATACTCTAATTGTACGTCAAATGGAATATCGAGGTTTTGAACAAGTGCGTATATAAAATGAATGGCTTTGTTTGCCGGATCAATCTAATAAGTGTTGCTTGAATAAAGCGTCCAGTAGTTATATTTTGAGATTATTTCAAGTAGTGAGTTGGCTTTGAAAATATGCGTGTGTACATGTAGTGGGAAAATATGTGTGTGTACATGTAGTGATTCACCTGCTGTTTTTTTAGAAGCGTGTATGTAGTGGATTACATTGTAAAATATAACTATATTAAAATACCTTAAATTAAAAAAATAAAAACATCGTTCAGTAAAGCAGCCCATTTCACATAATATTTCCAAACATTAAATCGTTGGCATAGCTAGATCTGGTGGTAGTGGGTTTCCGGGAGAAAATGTAGTGTAGTGACTTTGCACAAGTTACACGTGTGTGTGTGTGTGTGTGTGTGTGTGTGTGTGTGTGTGTGTGTGTGTGTGTGTGTGTGTGTGTGTGTGTGTGTGTGTGTGTGTGTGTGTGTGTGTGTGTGTGTGTGTGTGTGTGTGTGTGTGTGTGTGTGTGTGTGTGTGTGTGTGTGTGTGTGTGTGTGTGTGTGTGTGTGTGTGTGTGTGTGTGTGTGTGTGTGTGTGTGTGTGTGTGTGTGTGTGTGTGTGTGTGTGTGTGTGTGTGTGTGTGTGTGTGTGTGTGTGTGTGTGTGTGTGTGTGTGTGTGTGTGTGTGTGTGTGTGTGTGTGTGTGTGTGTGTGTGTGTGTGTGTGTGTGTGTGTGTGTGTGTGTGTGTGTGTGTGTGTGTGTGTGTGTGTGTGTGTGTGTGTGTGTGTGTGTGTGTGTGTGTGTGTGTGTGTGTGTGTGTGTGTGTGTGTGTGTGTGTGTGTGTGTGTGTGTGTGTGTGTGTGTGTGTGTGTGTGTGTGTGTGTGTGTGTGTGTGTGTGTGTGTGTGTGTGTGTGTGTGTGTGTGTGTGTGTGTGTGTGTGTGTGTGTGTGTGTGTGTGTGTGTGTGTGTGTGTGTGTGTGTGTGTGTGTGTGTGTGTGTGTGTGTGTGTGTGTGTGTGTGTGTGTGTGTGTGTGTGTGTGTGTGTGTGTGTGTGTGTGTGTGTGTGTGTGTGTGTGTGTGTGTGTGTGTGTGTGTGTGTGTGTGTGTGTGTGTGTGTGTGTGTGTGTGTGTGTGTGTGTGTGTGTGTGTGTGTGTGTGTGTGTGTGTGTGTGTGTGTGTGTGTGTGTGTGTGTGTGTGTGTGTGTGTGTGTGTGTGTGTGTGTGTGTGTGTGTGTGTGTGTGTGTGTGTGTGTGTGTGTGTGTGTGTGTGCCGACAGTTTCATCAGTGTACGCAGTATATTCAACTTTGTTATAAAACATAAATCAATTGCTTTGCTACAAATAATAACTTACGAATATATAATAACTTACGAATATGTACTTACTTGGTGTGATGAAAAATTGCTGGGATTGTTTACGAAAATGCCTCCATCTTAGTCAATTTTTGTCTGATTTTGGTGAATTTTTTTTCAAAATAAAGCTTACTTTCTGAGGGGAATTTTAAGGCAAATATAGGGGAAAAATATATACTTTTTTAGCATGGGGATGGGGCCAAATTTCTACCCCAAATTGGCCCTAAAAAAAACACTGTCAATGTACACCAGACATTCCCAAAAGTGACTTCGGTTTCCTGGACATTCGGCCCTGTGGGTGAGGCAGAATCACAAGACTCAATTCGCATTTACAGGACATAAAATGGAGCTGATTTTGGAATTAGTGAAAATTTTATGGGACATTTGGCCCTGCTGCATTCAATCTCACAGCAGGGTCCGGCTAGCTCAGTTGGTAGAGCGCTGGACTGTCAATCCAGGGATCATGAGTTTAAACCCCAGCCCGGCCACATAACTTGTGTGGGGATTGGTCATGAAATTATTTCTACAGCCATTCTCTCCCTACCTCTGATTCAAGTAGGACAGTCGTCAGTTACTGGCATAGGTATGGTAGCACTTAGTACTGGTAAACCATTTAGATCGGCTAAGCTTGCCCAGGAAAAGTGTGATTAGATTAACTGACCACCGTGATATGACTGAAATACCGTTAAAACTGTGAAAAATCCAAACAAACAAACAAACGTTAAATTTCAGTTCCTTCCCTGAATGTCTGTGTACACCTTTCCTAATACCTGATTATAACACTGAATAATGTCACCCACCTCAGTATGGCCCTCAGCTTGACGGTCCCAAGCCCCTTGAGAACGTCTGCCATGGACAGGGGAACACACGCCCTGCCCTCACCACTTCCTGTCCCGGCAGAAGACAACTGGTCCTTATTCTGGAAAGAGATGCAACATTACAATTATTTTATGGTACAGGGGTTTCCATTCTTTAACATATAGATATAAACATCACGGATGGCAATACTATTCGAATATTCGATTAAATGGTCGCCATTCGAATAGTTAAAACGCCATTCGAATATTCGCACAATTTTATGGCGGTTTAAAATCCAACACTTTTTGATCGTAGAAAGTATTTTTCCCTCCACATAAAGGCAGTATTTAACTAATAGATACGTAATACCATGTTTCACTAAAATGGCCTAGTTTCACGTGTCAGACCAAAAGATATTGAATATAGGGGTCAGTGTCAGTCTCCACTAATATACAGTTACATCCGTCAGTAGGAAACCATAACTGTTAATTGTTTATTACAATTAACATTAAGAATTCTGAAAAGAGTAACAAGTAATAAATAGAAGGATTGCATTCACACATTTAGCAGTCATTATAATTGAGACATGTTTCTCACATTTGCTAATAAACTAATGCTTATCGGAGCGATGTTTGATGTTTTGACAACTGTTTTTTTGTTTAAAAGAACAATTTAATTGAGTCCTGCAGTTGTTATTGCTTTTGTACCGTGCAATTTATGCATTAATTAGAAAGCGCAATTTGTTAATGAAGATACGACGGTACTGGCTATTCAGTACTAACATGTCATAAAAAAGTAATGGTTATGTCACGTAGGCCACCAAGTTCACAGCAGCTAATACAAAAATTTATGCAAATATTCGATTGAATGAAACAGTGAATATTCAAATACTGATTTTGGAATCGATGCCATCCCTAATATTCAAATACTGATTTTGGAATCGATGCCATCCCTAATATTCAAATACTGAGTTTGGAATCGATGCCATCCCTAATCGATGCCATCCCTAATATTCAAATACTGATTTTGGAATCGATGCCATCCCTAATATTCAAATACTGATTTTGGAATCGATGCCATCCCTAATATTCAAATACTGATTTTGGAATCGATGCCATCCCTAATATTCAAATACTGATTTTGGAATCGATGCCATCCCTAATATTCAAATACTGATTTTGGAATCGATGCCATCCCTAATATTCAAATACTGATTTTGGAATCGATGCCATCCCTAATAAACATGCATGAGAAGGTTGAAAATGTTGAAGTCAAAACAATTCATTGTTACAAAACAGACTGATCAATTAATTTGCCAGCAAAAAGAGGGTTAAAGTGTGTCTCAAACACATATTTAAATATAACAAAATTGTTCTCTTGACAAAATATCTTAAAATTGGTTATTTTCTGCACATATGCATTGAATAATATATACCTTCACATTGACCATCACACTAACTGCTACCTGTTTGATCATGTCTGCCAGTGACATGCCCGGCGTGGGAGCCTTGAAGATGCCCCCGGATCTAGGGGGTGGAAGTGGTGGTGGAGGTGGTGGTGGAGGAGGGGGACAGGCCAGTCGGGGCAGAAGGGCAGTAGGGGCCACGGAGGAAGGCACCGGCCCACTGGCAAACATGTCGGGAAATGGAACTGCAATAAAAACAGCATGTGATTAAATGCTTGATGAATCCCTGGAGGGTGTTTGCTTTAAAAATATAACTCTGCATTTCTAATGGACAATGTCAACAATAACATAAGCCAGGGCTCGCATTGCAATTTGCCAATGGCTACAAATTTCAACATTTGGCTAATGAAATTTGGTTACGGTAAAAGTAAAGTAAAGTAATGTAAAGTGTTTGTTTATTATAGTGTCACCCCTCGCGATTAAGGGCCAGCCAGTTTTGACTTATGAGACACCTTTACTGATGAACATCTTTACTCCTGATTCCTATCCTATATGCCGGGCGCTTGGCAGGAAGGCAATCGGTACTCTTCGATTTAACTAGCTGTTGGGTAGGCAACCGGCCATATCAGAACTCGCCCTGTGTAGGACTCGAACCTTCGACCTACAGCTCCGTAGGCAAACGCCCTAACCACTAGGCCACTGTGACGGTATTTGCTTCATAAAACCTTACAAAATACCCCAAATAACATGGATTTCAACTCCAATGATAAATATGGCTAAAGATTGTTTTCGCTAGGTGAAGCCCTGCATTAGCATGTTGAATTATAATAATATTTTTTATGTTATAGTAAAAAATGAGCGGACACAATCCAGCGAAGGAAACTACCCTGCATCCCTCAAATGCTTCATCAAATCTAATCATTTCCAAAACTGATATGGCAAGTTTTAGCCTTATTGTTATATTAAATTTGGTATTCAAAGAGTGGAAATGAGCTGAAAGCAAAAAAATAACTAATGTCAGAGGCTATGTAAGCCATACTTGGAGGCTGCCTAGTCTTCTCCTGGTCCTTGATCAGGCTGGCAATCTGGGACCTCAGTGCCGCCAGTTCATCTTCCAGGGCGTTGATCTTCTGCTGAGTGAAAGGGTCGGTGGTCGACAAGGCCGACAGTGAGCATGCAGACACGTCGTACGGTGTTGAGGACCGGACTGTGTCTGCTCCATGTATCGGGTGGAATGTCCCGCCGTCTAACTCGTCTACGTGGAAACTAGGGGAGACGACTACAGGCTCATCGAGATCATCCAGGTGCTTATTTCTTGGTCTGAAAACATTTCAAGTTGTCACTGATTTTTAATATTTAAATAAAAAAGCTACAGGTTGCTACAGCTGCTAATAAAAAGAAACAAGGGATTTGAGGGCTTCAACCAATTCTTTGAAATTTTCTTAAAATTTGGCAAATCCAGGACTTTTATTATTTGAATAATTCTAATTGAGTTTACCATTACTACCATCATTTGTCACAAATATTTGGAGCAATTTATTACATATAAAAGTATTTAACAATCCTTTGTAGATGGACAGCAGGGGGCCAACCAAAATAAAGCAGTGTGCAGCACCTGTATAATTGCTAGTCTACTGCCAACTATTATCCAAAATAGCCATTGGCTACCAAAACTTCTAACTGGCTACCAAAACTTCTAACTGGCTACTAAAATTTCTAACTGGCTACCAAAACTTCTAACTGGCTACCAAAACTTCTAACTGGCTACCAAAACTTTTAACTGGCTACTAAAATTTCTGAAAATATTTGAAAATTTATAGTAAAATTTAACACTTTCTGCCAGTTTGTTTTTCTTAATAAGAATTTATATTTTAAAATCATACATTTTGGCTACTAACTCATATTTTGTAGTGCCAACCTAGTAGGGCATCCTGTGATTTCTTTCTGGATCTTTCTCTATAAATAAACTAATCTATGTATTTTATTGTTAGAGTAGGACGATGCCAGATTCGTACCTGACCATGATGCAGTTATTTCCCAGGTTCTCCTCTACCCACATCAGGTTCTCGCCCCCACTGGACACGTAGGAGAACTCGCTACAGAAGCTCTCATTGTTGCGCTCCCTGGTCCCCTGTGAGCCCAGAAGGATGCTCTGAAACCACAGAGATCGAGGTCACTTGAAAGCGAGACTCTTGACTGGTTAAATTGTGACTTTAAAATAGTTTTTTTCACACATTTGTGCACATTTCTGCTGGAAATTTACACCAAAACCAAATGGCAATGACTTACAATATTTCTTTCATGTTTTTCAAGTATTCAGGCAATTGGTACAGAATTCAAAACAATACCTGTGACCTTATTTTGAAATTTATTTTAAAAATATAGAAATAGAAAATATGTCAAGTATTCAAAGAGCATACTCTGTCATATACCAAATTATCCAATGTCCACAAATTTCAACATTTGACTAAAGAACTTTATCTTCATAATGCCCTATGAAACACCCAAAATGAGTAGAATTTCAACCCAGTATAGCGAAATTGGCTACAGAGAATTTGTAGCCAAGGACAGCTCTCAAAGATTTGTCATTGCTACCACAGTACTGTAGTTCATGCAGAAACTCACCTGCACATGGATCCTCCTGGCAGGCAGGAGGGGAAGTCTACTGCCGATCCTGCGAACAAGACTTCTGTGCCGGATGTTGTTTCTGCGAATGGGCAACGGCTCAAATATGTGACCCTGCAATGCAAACACTTAATAGAACTGGACTTGAGAATGAGTACATTTACATTTTACAACCACTTTTTTAAGTTATATTGTTAGTTAGTATGACAACACTGGTCTACGGCATGAAACACATGTATGCGATAAATTATTATTTAATTACAGCAAGGCTTTTTTACCAGGGACGAAATAAGGTATCATCCACAAGCAAAAGTCCTTTAAAATCATGTGTACTTTTAAAAAAAAATTGATTTTACACCTGGATTTTTTTTCCCTTAACCAAATGTGTTGCAATTATGTTCCCCGAAAGCTAGGGTCTGGGCCCCATCCCCACTTTCTGTAAAAAGCCCTGTACTGCCAGTGCTTTTTTAGGGCCAATTTTGGGCCGAAATTCCCCCTTTTGCCGTAAAATTCCCCATCTGAAGGGCCCGCCACCAGATCTCCAGATAAGAGGCGTATCTGCGTATTTATGCATTGAAAAACAAAAAAGCATTGAAAATCCGCCTAGTGCGTAACGTTACGCATTGCAAATCTCGGTATGTATTTTTTAATCGCTCATTGTCACAGCAGTTGAGAAATCGGACAAGAAACCTAAGCATCATGTGAATGAAAAATTGTCTACAAAAAACACGCTGTAATTGTGAAAAACAATGTATCATTGGCTAGTTGTCAAGAAGGGCTAGAAATCAGATTTTCTTGTAGGATTTGCACTGAAAACAAGTACAAAGTATCTGGGCAAATGACTGCACTACTTTGCTAAGTAAATGATGTGTTTTGATAGATCTTGACAAACACATAAAATACTATTTTGATCTTGTATAAAAAAAGAAAATACCCTATAAATGTTTCAAGTACCCTTTAAAGCTGACGGACAGGGAGTAAAATACCCGTTAACCAAAAAATCAGGGGGTAAAATACCCTTTAGACTAAAACCTTATCTGAAGCTCTACCGGCCACCTTTCCCCCAAGGGTGAAAAAACAAAACACTGACTGGTGTATAGAACTGAACTTACAGGACAGCTCAAGCAAAAGCCAAAATAAATGAGGCGCGTAATGGAAAACCGGCCTTAATGCATGTGCGTAAAGTGTCGTCCTGGATTAGCCTGTGCAGTCCGCACAGGCTAATCTGGGACGACACTTTCCGTCTACAGTGGATTTATGTTTAGGGGAGACTTCCTTGAAACAGAAAATACATTAACAGCGCAGTGTCGTCCCGGATTAGCCTGTGCGGACAGCACAGGCTAATCCGGGACCACACTTTACGCACATGCATTACGCCCGACTTGCCTCAAATATTTTACCCAAAGTCGTAATATTTGATCTGAGTGATTACTTGGCATCCCTACGCACAGTTACTCTCTGTGGTAGCATATGCTGCCACGGAATCATGTTTTGTGACTCTGTATGCCTGTACAGCTGATGCCTAGCCAGTGACAAAAGAGTATTTACTTGCAATATATTGCCCAGAACACATGTCTACACCCCGTCAACTTACCTGTGACTTTATCGCCCAAACTCCAAAATTGCAAAATATGTTTGTTTTGGCTTGCATAAGCCATACCATATAAACTGTCAGTTATATATATACAAATTTAACATTTCATGAAGGTTCTGAAAGGCTTATTTATGCTTGTATTTATTTTAAATAATTATACTACTAATCAATATTTGAACTTTTGTAACGTCTTTTGTTTTGGACGGATGCAGCATAAAGCTGACTTGGCACAATTCGGGGCTATGAGAGGTGCCTACAGATTCTTACCAAGTTGTTTACATCAAAGCCCAGGTAGTGTAACAGTGCACGCAAGTAGCCAACCACATCATCCACAATGTCCATAGTTACTACTTCCTAGTCATGGTTACCTGTAAAATATGAACAACGAAATTATTTCTTCAATTACTACTGAATGTGACATGATTCTGGGACTGTTTCCAATATTTATTTTTTTTTTCACTTGAAAGCTAACTATTGGTAACACATTTATTTTGTTTATTGGTAAGTAAATGTGTACTTCAATGAAAAACACTGAGATTTATTTGGAAAAAAAAAATTGTAAATTTAATCTATCAATTTCATTTTTTTTACTTTTTGATTAATGACGTGAAACTAGTCTATGAGCTGTCTCTGTGCCAACGCTGCCTTCTGTGTGGAACATGCATGTTTCTTTTGACCCCTACCGAATCTTGTACTTGTAGAGCCGATCCACTTAAGGTATGGATTTTTTAATCATAGCTGCATTTCCAATGATCAGTTAAAAAATAAAGACACCAAAACAATGTTAAAATGATTCTACGGATCTACAAAAGTCGTCTTGTTTTTTTAAACACTCTTAATGCCAATGTTATGAAACGTTTGGTTACGAATCAAAGATAAGAATTCGTTTAGAAATCAAATCCCTACACCTGTCGAAATAATCGGTACGTCTTTACTTAACTAAAGATTTGTAGTACCGTTCATTGTGTTAGAAACAGTTGTAACTATTCAGATAAAACAAAGCACGCATGTTATTTCAATGTGTACCTACCAATCCAATATTTAAAGATTTCTTCTGATCAACTTCCGGTCCGATATATATCATCCAATCAGATTTGTCAACATTGGAGTACAGCCAATGAAAAAGATTTTAACAAATGGACACACGAACGTCAGAAGTTGTCAAAATTCAAGTAGAGAAACACGTTATTGCAGCACTTTTGTTCCAATTTAAACAGGTATCTCGACTCTGATCGCGATGTCTTATTGAAAATGCGAGCAGCAATCACACTTTCAATATGTTTCACAAAATGTCACATTCACCAATGCAGTCACTGCAATAAAGTATGTGTTTTAGAAAACATTCGTAGATAGACGTTTCGTACCACATGTAGCCTTACATTGCTGTGTGGATTTATTTACGCAGACACAATATTTGCATAAAAACATTTGAATCCTGTTCTTTCAAATATGCTAAAATCTACAATGTAATATGTGAGATGATTGGTATCCGTAAATGGATGTGATGATGCTCCAGACATTTCAACCCCAACTTGGCCCAAGATGTTTAGAGTTCCAAAGACATGCCTTCAAAGCAGTTAGTTATTTGCCGACATGCTTAAATAATGCCGACATGCTTTAATTTTCAAAGCGACAACCCTTAATCCCTTTATCTATTACACCGATCTTTAATCACAGGGCCATAAACGAACATCGTAATGATCAATAAGGTCTGGCCTCTAACAATGTGATTATTAAGTGATTGAACTGTGTAGTCCCGCCCAAAACGATCTCATCAGACAATCAAATACGGTGATTTTTAGGGCGAAGTTTATACCTTACTAACATCTAAAATAGTGTTTGACAACAAATACTAGCGTTGCCGGGAAAAGTCAACAGGCATTTTAAAACATTTGATTATTAATTTTAACGTTGTAGTTCATCCCGGTGATTTTCTTATCCATTTCGCAAATTGACAATCAAAAATAAGCAAACAAATAATGTAATATAGAGCCTCATTTTAAAACACAATTTAACGTTGTCAAACTTGATTTTGTTTACATAAACACTGCAATTAAGCACGTGGCCAGTACACTCACGTTTTTCATAAAGCATCCGTGACCTTGTGCATGGCAACAGAATTTTCGCACGCTTTTTTAAATTTTTGCACGCTTTTGTAGGAAAACACGCTTTTTACATGGAGATACAGGACCGTAATTTATGTCGATTAGGAAACGCATATTCCAGTATTTAAAAAACAATGGTGATTTTTCTGCTTTTAATGTCCGCATGTAGTAAAACTGAAATTAACTATTGATTTCTTTCGCATCAGAAAACAATTAATGAAGTAAAAAAAGTTTTTAAAAAATAAACACAAACAATTAGCTTTCATTGCAAAATCTCAAGGCTAGGCTTTTCAACAAAACCATGTATGATTGAAAATTAATTCCATAAACAAATGCAGCCTAGTATTTTTATGTACACTGCCTCCAAAGAAGTTAGTCAACACGTTTTTATTCAATGAAGAAACCTTGGTTGTTGCGATTTTTAGTAGGAGAAATATGTGTATTAGATATCAGTTTTATAAAAGAAAGAATTCCCAAATTAAAGATAATGCAAAGATAGGTGCTGGTTGAGCAAAAAGCTAGGTAGTTTAAGCGATAAAGGGCGGTAGTTAAAGCGATAATTTCGATTTGATTGCAGTCTGGCTTTCGAACGTCGCAACCGATTTCGTAACGGTGGGGTCGCGCAAGTGGGCCGATTTTGGGGAGGTGGGTTCAATACATTATAATAAAGATTCAATGAAGAAACCTCGGTTGTTGCGATTTTTAGTAGCAGAAATATTTGTATTAGATTCAGTTTTATAAAAGAAAGAATTCCCAAATTAAAGATAATGCAAAGATAGGTGCTGGTTGAGCAAAAAGCTAGGTAGTTTAAGAGATAAAGGGCGGTAGTTAAAGCGATAATTTCGATTTGATTGCAGTCTGGCTTTCGAACGTCGCAACGGATTTCGTAACGGTGGGGTCGCGCAAGTGGGCCGATTTTGGGGAGGTGGGTTCAAGCGTTTCAGCCGATTTCGTGGAGCTGGGGTCGGGCTTTGCGACCGATTTCGAGGAGATGGTGTCAAACTGAGCGGCCGATTTAGGGGGAAACTAAGGGGTCGGATTGGAACGATCGCGAGGGGGGTGGTTGAGCCGATTTTTGTTGCGGGGGAGGATGTCGGGGATGCCGACATGCTTTCAAAATATCCTTCGGGAAACCCTGTTTATGGATGGTATTGTTTTCTTTTATAAATTTAGTACATTATAATAAAGATGTCAGAAGCAATACACCGTTGGCACTGGATACCACATAAAAGACATTTATATTTTTTGAATAAATATGATTTGAAGTCGAAATTCAAGTCAAATCAATGACTCCTTTCGTGTTTCAACAGTTTTGTCTTAATAATTAGTTTAGTTCCCAAAAATATAAATCAGCAAACTTTTTGTTCAGTGTTCCATTAGCAACCACAACAAATGTCATATTGATTTATGTATTCATAAAAAAGATATAGCGTGATAAAAGTAGAGGGATGTTCACAACGTTGGTTCCACCTGGCGATTTCATATATTTTCCGGCACCATATATCAGCGAAATTGACACAACGTCGGCATCACTTGTCGTATTATTTCACAACACAATCATACGATCGGGTATCTTTTACAATATTTTGTGTAAAAAACATGTTGATCTGTTTGTCGGTAAGTTTGTTTTGATGAAAAAAAAACAGCTCATAAAACGTTTGAAGAATATTGATGAGCATGACTGTGGACGTGTGTGTTATTTATTGACATTGACTTCGAAAAGAGACCACTTCAAACAATGGCAATTTACTGCTTAAACAGGTGCATAACATACAGATGAGCCAATATGTCTTTCGAATATAATAATGTGTAGTATTAATTTATTCAGCGAAAAAAGTGCATTCGATGAAGAAGAAGATGATGATGATGATCAGTGTTTTTTTTCACCTTTGAGGGAAAGGTGTCGGGGCAATTCAGATGGGGAATTTTACAACATAAGGGGATTTTTTTTTAGAAAAGCATTATAAGTAAATTTACATGTTTATATTTTACTTTGTTATAAAACATTTATTAATCAATTGTTTTGCTGTAACCAATGATAACTTAGATTTTGCTTTAACTTGGTTTGATGAACAATTGCTGGGATATTTTAAGAAAATTCCTCTGTCGTAGTCAATTTTTGTCCAATTTTGTTCATTTTTGTTTCAAAATAAAGCTTACATTCTGAGGGGAATTTTGAGGTAAAAAAAGGGAAAAAATATATACCTTTTAAACAGGTGAATAACACTTCTTACTCCTATAAATAATGTGTCGTTGATCCAGAGGTCGTATGTTTGAGCATTGGTGGAAGTACCACAGTTCTCTACTTTTTCTCTTTAAACAAACTACACTGATTTTAGCTCAAATATTCACCAAATAGTTCGAGCTATACTACTCGCCCGTTCATCGGCATCGGCGTAATGCTCTGGTTAAGGTTTGTGTGCAACAAGTCCGTATCTCTATAAGTACTCCAGATATTCAATTTAAACTTCATACATGTCTTCATGGTCATTATATAATGTCACTGACGAAGGCCCATAACTCTGACCTGCAATTTAGCAGATGTATGCCCCGTTTTGTGCTTAGAAATTTCAGGTTAAAGTTTGCGTGCAACAACTTCATATTTCTATATCTGCAACAGATATTCAAGTAAAACATACACATGTCTTTAAGGTCATTGTATAATTTTACTGGCCAAGGCACATAACTGTGACCAGCATTTTAGGAGAATTATGCCCCTTTTTTGTAGTGATAAAGGCCAATAACTCAATAACAAAGTGGTTGAATAGTCGAGCGCGCTGTCCTGAGACAGCTCTTGTTCTTGATATAAATTATAATATTTCAAGTGCGAAAATAATTGTTTCTCTTACATTTCAGCATAATGGTGTCATCGGAAGCAATTCAAGCCATGAAAACAATGGCTGCTGACTCAAAGAAAAGGACGATCCTTGTTAAAGTAAGGCCGCAACTTGAGATTTATTGGCCTTGACTGAATTTGTAAACCTTAAACATAACACTGCATATACCCTGTTTTCATATCTGAATAATGAAGTTTCTTCTTTTACTAATTCCTTAGATGAAAATACTCATAGTCTTACATGAAAGAAGTTCAAATTTTCTAAAATCATTTAAGAATGTGTGATGGGTTCAGTTGCCAAATAAAACCGAGACCACAAACCTGTTTCACTGATTTTAATATACCGGTATTTAAGTACAACATATCTTGAGAGTCATGGATAAAACCAAAGCATTTTTAGCTCACCTGAGCACGAAGTGCTCGGTGAACTATTGGTATAGGGGACCTCTCCTGCATCATCTGTCGTCCGTGTGCCGTCAACTATTGGGTTCATTCTCACGCTGGAGACTTCACTTTTTATTCAATCTTGACCTAACTTGCACGGTTTGTGTAAAATAAAATCTCGGATGGGATTGTTATTGGGTCAGATCACACCAGAGTTATTGCCCCTTTTTCATGCAAAAGAAGTGCAAAAATGCCCTTTTCCAACATAAAGACTTTATTTTCCATCCAATCTTAACCAAACTTTCACAGTTTGTGTATGACCATCAGATCTCAGCAGATGCCAAATATAGGCCAGATCGTTTTTCAAACATCAGAGTTATTGCCCTTTGTTTATTAAACAAATATACAAAAATGGACATTATTCAGGATAGAGACTTCATTTTTCATCCACTCTTCACCAATCTTGCACACTTTGACTATTACCATGAGATTACAGTTGAAGTCGAATATAAGCAAAATCGGACTTGAAACACCGGAGTTGTTGCCCTTTGTTTGTGAAAAAAATGCAAAAATGGACATTATTCAGGATAGAGACTTCATTTTTCATCCAATCTTCACCAATCTTGCACAGTTTGCCTATGACCATAAGATTAAAGGTGAAGTCGAATATAAGCAAAATTGGGCCAGAAACACCAGATTTATTGCCCTTTTGTTTGTGAAAAAAAATATACAAAAATGGACATTATTCAGGATAGAGACTTCATTTTTCATTCAATCTTCACCAGTCATGCACAGTTTGTCTATGAACGTAAGACTACAAGTGAAGTTGAATATTAGCATGATTGGGGCAGGAACACTGGAGTTATTGCCCCTTGTGTTTGGAAAAAACATCAACAAGTTATCAGTGATTGGCTTGATTCAATGTTGACCCAACCTACACAGTTTGCGTATGACCATAAAAATTGATTGATAAAATTTGATTTCCAACTGATAAAATTAGATTTCCAACAGTTGCAAACCTTGCATGCAGTTATTTGTACATGCAACATTGATGGCTTCAGAGCCTGCATTAACATCATTGATCATCATTGGACAGAAAATTATCAAAAAAAGAGCAAAACTTGACCTTATAACACAGCCATCGCAATTATCGCAATGCAACTAGTTCTCCAAAACTGTCTGCAAAAAAGACATTAAAATCTACTGTTTCTGCATTTTCCAGAATTGTCACTGACTTAATGAAAAAGGGTCAGGTAAGGATATTGAGAACAATTATTTGAGAACTGTTAGCCAAAAAACTGCACATCCACTACCCAACTCGTACTTTAGTTAGCCCATTGCACTAACCGATGTTTTAATCAAAATTGATACTATCCCCCTTTGCGTATTGTTCAGATACCTTAATTTTCAAACCTGCCACAACAGTATGGTCTTCATCTGGACCAGTTCTCAGGTGAACACTTTGGGCCATCATGGCCCTCTTGTTAGTATTTTCAATGTTCTATAATTGGATTCTCAGATCACCATACCAGCAATGTTACTCTTCACTGCTATACTGGGAGACTGTTGTTTTATTTCAGGATACGACATGTGTTGGGGGACTCGTGCTGGTGTTGTCAAACCAGGACAATAAGATTGTAAGACTGGCACTGGAGGTAGGTCAGCGGGCACGCCAGTCTTAGTTAAGTTTAGTTTGAAGATCTTTTTTTAAACTTGATTATGTCAAAAGCCAGAAGCCTATTCAGGTTATTGAGACACTTTCGAGTTCGTATCCTGGATAGAACCAGGACTTTGGATCTTTTTTCAGAAGATCGTTTGAATGCTCCCTGAGCAGGGATTGAACTCGCGACTTCTTGATCGCAAGGCAGGACGCCATATTCATTACACTACTTTTTTTCATGCCAGTCTTACTACCTATGAGTTTTGATAAAGAATTTCACCTACTGGTAAGTGTCAGAAGCAGTCAGTCAAGTCTAATAGGGTTATTTTTACCTACTGGTAAGTGTCAGAAGCAGTCAGTCAAGTCTAATAGGGTTATTTTCAAATACTGGTAAGTGTCAGAAGCAGTCAGTCAAGTCTAATATGGTTATTTTCACCTACTGGTAAGTGTCAGAAGCAGTCAGTCAAGTCTAATATGGTTATTTTCACCTACTGGTAAGTGTCAGAAGCAGTCAGTCAAGTCTAATATGGTTATTTTCACCTACTGGTGTCAGAAAGCAGTCAGTGTCAGAAGCAGTCAGTCAAGTCTAATAGGGTTATTTTCATTGACATTTTAGCTACATACAGAGCAAATTATTTTGCTGATAAAAATAGAGCTTTTCCTATAAACATGCATTAGTTTGATCTTCATAAGACATACGGTATGCCTGATCAGGGCTAACTCTGTCATTTGCCAAATTATCCAACGGCTAAAAATAAGCACATTTTGCTAAAAAAAATTGTGTTTGTGGCTACAACTTTTTCTTCATGAAACCCCATAAAATAGCCAAATGAAAACTAAGGCTTCGAAATTTTATGCGGTTCCACGAACTATTAGGCCACAACAAATTGATCAGATGTTCGTCGGATTTGCCGCACCTTAAAATCGTAAATCGAAAAAAAAACAAAATTATTTTTATTTTGCGCCCGCACCTACAAGTTTGCTCCGCATCCGATTTTTTAAAATGAAGTTTTCATTAATGAGTCTCATTTTACGTTAAACGCCGTCTTCGTGGTGTACCCAAATCATAACAAGCAATTGGTACTGATACAGACGTGAATAAGGCACTTTGCGGCGACTGGTTAATGTCCAGAGCACACAATTTATGACCCAGATCTTTAATCGCGAACAGCCAGTCTGGCACAGCTGCCATGTGTATTATTACTCAGCAATTTCTTATCATGTTTTATTAAACTTGTGAAAACACAACGAGCTGTTTGTCAGCATTCATTGTCTAATTAAAGATGATTGCTAGCAAGCTCTCGTAATATCAGCAGTTAATTAACAGTTAATTAAAGGATTATCTTGTTGATAAAGGATGTGTGAAATTGGATGTCTGGATTATGTCAATGGACTGATTATCGGGTATGTTTACATTTCGGACAGTTTTGACCAGCGGTTTGTCCTTGATTTCTTACTTCTAATATCCACACATAAGTTGTTTCTGACATGTCCATTTTATAAATTCAACGTATCTGTTTGGTGTACATTTTGTTCAGCCTTTATATATTAAGGTACATTTAACAGGGCAAGCCAAGTCATTATGTTAGTTATTAATTTTAATTTATTTATGGATATATTTTGTTAAAATCTTGTAGATAGTTTAAGAGTGTATGTTTAAATAAAAAATAATTATCTAAGTTTACTGCATTGAACAATTAAGAAAAATGTTAATATAAAAATCGAAGTATTCTAATACTTTTGTTAATGCCATAATTAATTAATATAATACAGCACAGTGAAGTATAATTTTATAGCAATTAAAACAGTAAGATATAACTATTCCCTGACATGGAAACACGCAACATCGATAAAGAAAAATGGCTCAAGAAAAATAAGAGCCAGTGTGAGTCCTGGTTTACGGTTTAAAAAAATGGTGGCGTCCAGTTGTTTCGTCGTGTCATTTAAAGATACAGATCTTATACTAGTGATTCCTAAATTGTTTTGTGTTTATTGTATGACATTTCATATTCATGTTATGAAACTGTTGGTAGTGAATTACTTGGTGTATCAAATATATATTTTGATAATGACAATTACCTTGTATAAGGTCTACTTTCTTATAGTTAAGATATGGTTTTTAGTATTTACTGCCGGTCGTTAATGTAATAGCAGAATCACTATTGAAGACTTGTTGCACAAAACCCTTTGCAGGATATGGTCAATGAAGAAATGGAGAAATTAGTTGCTTAGTTTATTACATATACATTGATTTTGACAACAATTTATGGAACAGAGCAGATGAAGAAGAAATTATTGACAAGATATCAAGTTATGATGGCGTTTGGGAGTAATTTTTAAACACTATGGGCATGATAGGATTTTTTTTTATTTTGCGCTTTTCGCTCGCCTCCAATTTTATCTAAAATGGAAAAAAAAATTTTTTTTTTCGCTCGCTCGCTCCAATTTTTTTTGGACAAAATCCGTAGAACAACTGATAAATTTGTTGTGGCCGTAGGTAAATTTGGCTAAACAAAATTTTGATTCAGAGGGAGCCCTGCCTGATTCAGCTGAAGTCGCACAATATTTTATATTTAATTGTTGTAGAGGTATAACATCATTCATACATTTTAATACATACTGAATTTATCATTGATTAACTTTGGTTACTTGTGAGAAGTGCCAGCACGTGTATTTATTTCTTGTTGAAGACGATCCAGCTGTTGGCGGAGACACCAGAACACCGGGCACTGCTGCGGAACTTCATCGGAATGATGGAGCAGCTCGAGTCTGTCATTGACAAGTAACACCCGGGCTCATGACGACTAAAGTTCTCAACTATACATTTAGTCTAAACTTAAAATACTGACCAGTGGAAATGCTTGTTACATATGAGCTTCCAGGTATTTTTTTTTCACCATTTTGGAAATATGATCTATACCCATGAAATTGGAAATTTTAGCCTCAAATTTGCCTAAAACTGGGAAAAATTATAATGGTATAATAAAATTTGATTATTTTTTTTATAAACTACATAAAATAGAACAAAAACAAATTGGTAAAACAGTCTTTATTTCTTCACTGTTTCCAAACATATGAATTTGGGGAAAAGAAACTTTTTGCCATTGGCAATATGATCCAATAACGGCTATAAAATTGGCCCCAAAAAGCCCTGTCTTCAATTTTCATTGGTCTATATTTAAGTTTAAGAATTTAAAAATGTTTGTGTTCATGGAACCTGCCTACAATAAGTAAACACCGTATTATGTGAAGTTAGAATAAGACATCAAACAGAATGGACCTCCAATATATTTTTTTCATACATAAAACTGTGTATTTGGTGGTGTCAGAGTATGTTTGTTATATTCGGTCAATAACTATGGTATTTTTGCATTATCCATAACACTTTCAGTAAATCTGATTGCGTCTTTGATTGTTTTTTATTATATTTAAAAAACTGTGTTCATGCATGCATGGACACAGTTCTGTTTTTGTGAACATATTGTAAATGCATACAAGTATTCTGTTTTGTAGTAAAATCAATTTTACTGATTAAATTATCTATGCAGGTGTATATTACACTAATAACTCCTCAAATTTTTTAGATTGCAAATGTTTAACTCCATATTAAACATTGGTATAATACAATAATTTATTCTATGTTTTATGTCTTATTCCAACTTCACATAATAGTGTGTTATTATATAAAACAGTGCGAAACGTATTGGGTACGAATACTTGCTTATATAGACATATTAGTCGATCGAGCGTCTTTTCAAAGTGGCGGCCAAAACACCACAGATGATGTTTATGATAGAAAAAACTAGGAGTTTTTGCTTATATCTGCGTATAAGACGCACCGAAAAAATGCTACAGATTTTGGCTGAAAACAGGGTGGCTTATTCGCGAGAAATTATGGTATTTGTATTTGTCTGTCTTATTTTATCCAATCATTCCCCTTTGATATCACATGTTTAACAGTGAACATATTTTACACAAAAGAACCCGTGGTACATCTTGTGATCTGTCTGCGACATTTGATGAATGGAAATTTATCTATGAACAATAGCTAGGAAAAAGTTTAACTGTTACTGGCACAACCTGGACAGGTCTATTGTTAGCTCTCAGTGGCAGTTCCAGTGACTGGGAAACCCATGCGAAATGCGATATTTGCACATAAAATTGAGAAAAATCGCAAAGAAATGTTCCCCTATGAGATTTTACGTCGCACCAAACATTTTCAGTATGAATCGAAAAACGCTGCCGTATAATACACAGTTCTCGGCCTGGTTTGCAGTTTTGTCTGTAAAATTAATTTGGCAGTCTAAAAAATCAATATCAACAGACGCTCATTACACCTTGAACGGGAAGCCCGAGTTGCTGCGTGGTGTATTTTTCTCGATTGAAACAGTTAGACGTTCACAAAATGTACTTGCTGTAAATCCCATCAAAATCCAAGGAAATAGCCCATAGATTTTTGTGGAGATGAGAAATTATCTCATGGAAAAATCTTTGCCCAGTCTCTGCTGTTCACCTAGGGAAAGATCTAGAGCGAAATAGCGGGGTGCTGCACCCTGCTCCTTTTTGGTTCCGCCCTGCTGCCCCTCTGTGGTGCTGCACCCTGCTCCTTTTTGGTCCCCCCCTGCTGCCCCTCTGTGGTGCTGCACCCGGCTCCTTTTTGGTTCCCCCCTGCTGCCCCTCTGTGGTGCTGCACCCTGCTCCTTTTTGGTTCCCCCCTGCTGCCCCTCTGTGGTGCTGCACCCTGCTCCTTTTTGGTTCCCCCCTGCTGCCCCTCTGTGGTGCTGCACCCGGCTCCTTGTTGGTTCCCCCCTGCTGCCCCTCTGTGGTGCTGCACCCTGCTCCTTTTTGATTCCCCCCTGCTGCCCCTCTGTGGTGCTGCACCCTGCTCCTTTTTCGTTCCCCCCTGTTGCCCCTCTGTGGTGCTGCACCCTGCTCCTTTTTGGTTCCCCCTGCTGACCCTCTGTGGTGCTGCACCCTGCTCCTTTTTGGTTCCCCCCTGCTGCCCCTCTGTGGTGCTGCACCCTGCTCCTTTTTGGTTCCCCCTGCTGACCCTCTGTGGTGCTGCACCCTGCTCCTTTTTGGTTCCCCCTGCTGACCCTCTGGGCTGGTCAACACAGAAACGTTGAATATCTTTTGAAATTCAACATATGTTTGCATATTTTCATCTACAAATGATTATAATGTGCTTAAAAACCTTAATAAGAAGTATTAGACTCATGAAAACCGAGAATTTAGCAAATTATTAGAAAATAAAACAACAAACTGGTCTGGTTTCCCACCCTGTTCCTTTTCAGCAGCACCCTGTACCTTTTTTGATCCTAGATCTTTCCCAGTGTGTTCACCTGTGTGTTGTGCTATGTTTCCTCCAGGAAGGATGGTGAGTTAGAGTGTCTGTCCCGGGACGTGTACAACTGCCTCTCCTCCAGTGACACCACCACCCCACTGCGAGACATGTTCAACACATCAAACGCCTCAAATACTTCACGGTGGGTGTCTCTCAGCATTGCTAGGTGGTTAGGGGGTGTCTGGAATTGTGATGTAGCAGTTTACTGTTGACTTTCTGCATTTCCAGTAGTGCCAATTGTATTGCAAATTTTTTTGTGTATCAACCAGTTGTTGAACTTGGTTCTTATCTGATTTGTTTGTTGAAAGAAAAGATCAGGTTTCTGACTGGGTCTGTGGTCCAATGCAGGATGAATATCCTGACACTTATGGTTGCATGCGTTTTAAGTGACTAAAAATTGGAAAGGTAAATTGTAAACCTGCTTCCATTATTTCAATGAGGTTATATAAAAGTACATCTATTTGAAAATGTCAGCTATATAGATACATATAATCTCATGATGTGCATTAATCTGTGTTGAACTGAACATGGAAACTAAGTGTTCCATTACAGACGTAGCAGCATGCAGAAATCTTTCCACGGTGGAGTGAGGCTGTCCAAGACCATTATACTTCAGCTCAAGGGTCTCCTCAACAAGGTGGGAAACAGAAACTGCCTGCATAGAGACCAGTGTCTTCTTACCTAACTTAAGATTCAAATGAGGCGTGTCGTGGGAAAACCGGGCTTAATGCATGTGCGTTTAGTGTCGTCCCGGATTAGCCTGTGTAAGCACAGGCTAATCCGGGACAGCGCTTTCCGCCTACAGCAGATTTATGTGTATATGAGACTTCCTTGAAACAGAAAATACCATAAAAGCGGAAAGTGTTGTCCTGGATTAGCCTGTGCGGACTGGTTTTCTCACAAAATGCCACAAATGTTTCTTAGTATTACTAGCTGAATATATGATTCCAGTGTATTTCCTCACTGCTTTGGGAACGGTACCGGTACATGTCAAACTGGGAAAATTCATTCTAGCCAAACTGGAAATTGTATCAGTTTCATCATAAACTGCCAAAAGGATGTAAAAGTAATCAGTTACAATTTATAAATAAACTCTAAAACAATTAATCTTGCTTGCAAAAACACATTACAGTTCAGCTGGTTCTTGTTCTTTCACACAATGTATAAAAGAGACTACATTTTGTAACCGAAACCAACTGACTAATAGATAAACCACGACACCAAACCTTGCAGCAGTTACTTCCCGGAGCAGTTAACAGTAACTTGATTTGAGCTATGCGCAGAAACAGTCTAATTTCTGCGCAGAGGTTGACATTTGGTCAAAATGAATGTTAAATACAGGTAAATTGTCAATGTTTTTGGATTTTGTTTGGATATTTGGGAATTTTTTTACTTGAAATTGGGAAAATTGGTAGGTACATCAGATTTGGAATGGTAATTTGTTCCGGTACTAAATTTACATAGAGGAAACATGCTGGATTCACGTTACTCAAAAAGATGATGAAAGTAATCTGTGATAGCGATGTCGATGGTATTGTATTACAGAACTGCGGAATACAAAGGTTAACACAAATCAACAAACATTCCTGATAAAATGAAAACCCTTTCTGTGTTTCAAAGTAGTTGCCATGAGAAAAAATGCACAAGCTAATCCGGGATGACACTTTCCGCCTACAGCGGATTTATGTTTAGAAGAGACTTCCTTGAAACAGAAAATACCACAAAAGTGGAAAGTGTCCGCACAGGCTAATCCGGAACGCCACTTTACGCACATGCATTAGGCCAGATTTTCCCATGACACGCTTCATTTTATTAAACCCAATGGCAATGATAAATTTCCGAAATCTGCAGTAACGCAATCCTAAATACATGTATAGGAAATGTGAATTTACGTCTTAAATCATGAAATGACTCAGGTTTATATTCCACTAGTTTAAGAAATCAATTTATCAAATTACCTGAGAATTCACCCGATCAGCAAGATTTTATGATGCAAAATTCCCAACTTGGTCGTTATCTGACCCATTTTCAAAGCTGTGAAAAAAATGCTGTTTATCACATTTTCTTCCCGTATTATTCATTACTATCTCATCTATTATAATACAGCGCACATAAGAAATCTTTCTCCGCTATTAATTGTCCTTGTAACCCGTATTTGTGCATATCAGTGTGACAGGGACGTGTGTATGCGCCTGCTGCTACAGACGAAGGGCGTCATCAGTATCACCTTCGACATGAACAAGAAGAGGTGCATCGTACGAGCAAAACCAGATGTCAGACCAGAGGTATGTTCACAAAAACTAACTAGTTTCAAGTACAAAATTACAAGCAATGTGTAGGATAATGGAAATTTTTCTTTGTAATGTTTTTTCTTCCACTGGTACACATGTTGTTACAATTTTGTTGTTTTAGCATAAAATTATATACTTACGAAGTCAAGAAACAGTTAATTAAATAAGTAAAAATGTTACATATTGTTGACTTGTACACTCTGCTACTAGGGTACTTTTTTTTACATTATGATACCCTTTGTTATTCAAAGGCAAATCTTTATGTTGACCTTTGACCCTGTGTAAACAGATTACTCAACCAATGCGTGAAACTTCAGAGATGCGACTATGTATCAAAAGTATTCCATTTGAGTCAACTGTGTATTGCATTTTAGCATTGATCCAACAGCACATATTGCTTCATGTCAGGTAGAAGTTTTTAGCAAAGCATGAATATTCCTATAACACCAAGGATATGGAAAACACTACACAGATGTGCGTGTTTCAGACGCTGGTTCAGGCCATCGCCCGCACTCAGAGCATACAGGCCCAGCAGGTGATCAAGGCAGAGACTGGCGAGGTGAGGGGGTATAACTGGTGGTGGGAGGGGGTATTACCAAGGTGATCACGGTAGAGACTGGAGAGGAGGTGAGGGGGTATAACTGGTGGTGGGAGGGGATATTACCAAGGTGGTCAAGGCAGAGACTGGAGAGGAGGTGAGGGGGTATAACTGGTGGTGGGAGGGAGTATTACCGAGGTGATCAAGGCAGAGACTGGAGAGGAGGTGAGGGAGTGTAACTGGGGACTGGGAGGGGGTATTACTGAGGTGATCAAGGCAGAGACTGGAAAGGAGGTGAGGGGGTATAACAGGGGTGGGAGGGGGTTTTAAAGAGGGGGGTATTACAGGGGTTGGAGGGGTAGTTTGGGTCAGTTGGGGGACATGGAAGTGACTAAGGGGGTAAAACAGGGATGGGAGGGGGTATTATATGCATGGGAGGGGCTATTACAAGGGTTTGAGGGGGTATTACTGAGGTGATGAAGGCAGAGACTGGAGAGGTGAGGGGGTATTTTGAGAATGGGTGGGGTATTACATATTACTGGTTTTGGGTGGACTTGGAAGTGATTTAGGAGTTATAACGGGGAGTGCAAGAGGTATTATTGAGTTGATTAAGGTAGAGACTGGTGAGGGGGAATTATAGGGGGTGGAAAGGCATCTTATTGGGGGCGGGAGGATTTTTACAGAGGATGGGAGGGGGTATTAATGTGGTGAAAGCAATAGCTTGTGAGGTGGACTCGTATGGTGTTCTGGAGATGGTATTACAGGGATGGGAGGGGTCTTGCAGAAGGTTGGAAGTTTATTATTGGGACAGGTATTTCCCTTTCTATTATATTGCACAAGCTGATCTGGGACGACACTTTACGCAGATGCATTAAGTCCGGTTTTCCCACGACACGCCCCATATGTTTTCTCCGCAGCTGTTCCTGTCGTTTGGCCACCACCAGCAGGACTGTGACAAGGAGAATGACACGACGCTGCCGGAGTACCTGCCAGACGAGGAAGACATTGTTGTGGACGACTGCGCCCTGGCGCGCAACAAAGGCGCCACGACGTCAGGGGGGTGGCTGAGCAGTGCCGCAAACTTCCTCACCAACTCCTTCTACTGGTGATACGGGCACTGGGCTCCTACAGACTTCCAACTCTTTCCACTGGTGATGTGGGGACTAACTTGGTCCAATAGGATATTCTGTGATAATGTGAGAATTTCAAGGCATCATTGTGACAGTAAAACATACATTTACTGGTGTTGTGCGAGTTATCGTTTTAAAATGATGTGGTGTAAAAATGTACTCTGTATTTTCAATAACAAGTAGAGCTTAGATACGAACATTTAATGTTTGTTACTTATTTTCACGTGTATGTATATAAATGAACAATACTTAATAGTTTGTGTGAGAAATAGACTTGTACAGACTCGTGCTTACGTTCTTTAAATGTCGATGTTTTTTTCACTTTCATTCCTTTCTCCATCTTTGTCATATTGTACCCCGTGTTTCATGTTCTGTAAGTGAATGTTTTTGGTCTCGGCCCAGTTGCTCAAAACTTTCAACAGCCAGTTAAGCCAACAGCCTGTTAACTTTAGATGTTAATAAAATTAATATTACGAGCAACATGCTTATTAAACATTTGAAAATTATATGAGCATATCAATGTATTGAGAATACACTCGCAGCTTAAAATTTTAACGTTTGATTGACATTAATAACTTCATCCAACAGTTTACAGCTGTTAGCTACATTTGCTGTTATAAGATTTGGGCAACTGTGCCCTGGGCTTATCCTTTGCCCAAATTCATCTAACTTTACTGAAATCAAGCCTATTTACGGTCATTGTAAGATAATGTTTAGCTATTAACTATTGGCTGTGTTTCTAACTAACCATTTGTTGTTGTTTTGTTCAAGTTGCCTACACTATGTACACTATTTGTATATTTTTTCTGCAACAATGCATTTCATATTAAATTTAAGATCTTTAATAAAACTTAAAACATTCATGCTTTGTCTTTTTTTGTATCTGAAACTTGAATTTAATACGAGATCACATGAATTTTATGGGGTTTACATATGGGTGCAGTACTTTTGTATATGCTATGCAGATATCAGTTACTTGGGACATCAAGTCTATGTTTCTATGCAAAATGCATTTTATTTGAACTTGTCTGTAAACAAGTTAACAAATACAATACCACAACAACCATAGCATTTTAACATGTACAATTATATTTTGAATCAAACAGTACAAAAAACCCCAAAAGAAACATAAAATTGTTGTAGCATACAAAACATTTTATTGAATTGTTCTTTAATCTTTTTTTTATTTTTTAATGTTTAACTTTACAGGAATTTGGGTGATTTTATTTGTGTCAATAATCTTTTGTTCAGGACATAAATCATGACTAAATGGCACAGGCTAATCCAGGACACTTCGCTTTTATGGTATTTTCTGTATTGAGTTAGTCTCTTTCTAAACAGAAATCCACTGTAGGCGGAAAGTGTCATCCCAATTTAGCATGTGCGGACTGCACAGGCTGATCTGGGACGACACTACGCACATGCATTAAGCCAGGGTTTCTCACGACACGCCTCATATGTTTACAACATGTATAACAAGCAACTTAATAACATTATTTACATTGTACACCATTGTGTTATCACGATTGTGAATTCTCACACCAGATTCACTGGCTTTACACTCTGCACCATAATTAATAAAAACTAGAATTGTCACATGAGTGACAGATATACCCCCACAATATGGCCTTGTCACAAAACTATGGCATCCATTTGAAAGAAATGGACAGAGAGAGAATGATTTAATTTGTGAATGGTCAACAGTGTATTTGGAAAATTTAATTTCAACAGGAGCCATAACTCTGTCAACATTTAGTGATTTGTAACCAAAAGTTAAACCTGATCTGTATTTTATGATGTTACACCAATGTACCAAAAATAATTTAAATATGTGAAGCCTTTCATGAGTTATTGTCCATATTATTCGGGAATTTACGTCAAAAAGGGGCTATAACTGTCAAAATGTATTGGTTTGTAACCAAAGTCGGGAATTTACATCAAAAAGGGGCTATAACTGTCAAAATGTATTGGTTTGTAACCAAAGTCGAACTTGACCTGTATTTTATGATGCTACACATGTGTACCAATAATGATTTAAATATGTCGAGCCATTCTTGAGTTATCGTCAAGAAACCATGTTATTATGGAATTTAAGTCACATAAAGGGCCATAACTCTGTAAAAATTTAGTGGTTTGTAACCAAAGTCGAATTTAACCCGAATTTTATGATGCTACACATGTATACCAAGAATTATTTCAATATGTCAATTCAATTTTTTTAATTGAATATTTTCAATTATTTGAATATGTTGAGTTATCGTCTGGAAATCATGGTTTTGGGGAATTTTAAGTGGAAAAGGGGCCATAAATCTGTCAAATTTTAGTGGTTTGTAACCAACATCGCACTTGAACTGTATTCTATGATGTTACACAAGTGTACCAAAAATTATTTGAATATGTCCAGCCTTTCTTTAGTTATCATCGGGAAACCATGTTTTTAGGGAATTTTAAGTCGAAAAGGGGCCATAACTCTGTCAAAATTTAGTGGTTTGTAACCAACATTGAACTTGACCTGTATTCTATGATGTTACACATGTGTATCAAAAAGTATTTGAATATGTCAAGCTTTTCTTGAGTAATCATCCGGAAACCAACAGACTGACGGACCGACAAGCTCACTCCTATATACCCCCCCAAAAAACTATCTTTGTGGGGGTATAACAATTCACATTTATACCCTGTCTATCATACATTATCCTAAGATTATTTAAGCACACACTTCATGAACACATCAGCACATATTTTACACAGTGTCTTTCAGCTATCTGGGGAGGGTATTTCATTCACTGATAATCTCGATAATCCAGAAAATTTCTTCTCAGCACATATTTATACTGTGTCTCAGCAATTATTGGCCGCTATTCTCGATAATCCAGAAAATGGTGCAATTTCTTCTCTGTTTCTGGTGAAAGCCTCACTTCCCTGCAAAGAGAAAAATATTACTAACATAAGAAATTTAAAATACAACAACACTAAACTGACATCTCACAAAGGGAGGCATATGACACATGCTTACAATAATGAAGCATAAACAACATTTTCCAGCACTGACGCCGTATTCAACGGTATTTCAGTCATATAACGGCGGTCAGTTAACCTACTCACACTTTTCTTGGGTAAGCTGGCTTACCAGTACTAAGTGCACGTACTTATGCCAGTAACTGACATCTGACTTTTTTCATTTTTGATTGAAGTGAAATGTACTACATTTAAATATACTATCAGGTTTATCAATTTGCAACATGTACAATAACCTTCAATGATTGCACAGTGATAATCATGTAAATAATGATTGTACAATTACCTTCAATGATTGCACAGTGATAATCATGTAAATAATGATTGTACAATAACCTTCAATGATTGCACAGTGATAATCATGTAAATAATGATTGTACAATAACCTTCAATGATTGCACAGTGATAATCATGTAAATAATGATTGTACAATTACCTTCAATGATTGCACAGTGATAATCATGTAAATAATGATTGTACAATAACCTTCAATGATTGCACAGTGATAATCATGTAAATAATGATTGTACAATAACCTTCAATGATTGCACAGTGATAATCATGTAAATAATGATTGTACAATAACCTTCAATGATTGCACAGTGATAATCATGTAAATAATGATTGTACAATTACCTTCAATGATTGCACAGTGATAATTATGTAAATAATGATTGTACAATAACCTTCAATGATTGCACAGTGATAATCATGTAAATAATGATTGTACAATAACCTTCAATGATTGCACAGTGATAATCATGTAAATAATGATTAACATTATGCACAACTAATGCAAATTAATTAATTAATTAACTTAAATGAATAATAATTTTTCAATGATTACCTAAAAGTGCATTGAACGAAAAATGGTTGATCATATTGGAAAACATTCACTTATGAAACAAGAAAACAAAAGAGTTACTGACAGCAGCTGTTGACCAAACGTGTTGACAATCGTATAAATAGAGCTCTTCAGTGCCGTCTGCAGCTGATGTTTGAACAGCGTCTCGTTGGTTGCCGTGGTATCACGCTGGGAACGCCTGGCAACACCTCCCGTCAACTTGAAGTGCTTTTCAACATTCTAGAAAGCAGAATTGACACTGAAAGTGATCATTTCATTAAAACAGAAAAACGAAAGAACTAACATATTTTCATTACCGGTATTGATTATTTATCAGAAATAAGATTGTATGAAGTGCAAATTACTTGACATTCACTTTCAGTTTGCTTCTATAAAAGTGAAGTTGTTGGTAAATTCAAAAATGCATATGAAAAATATTTGCTAAAATATGGCAAAACACCAAACTATTGCAAATGAATATTTAAGTCTTGTTCCCTAACAAATATGTTTCCAGGGGTCGTATTCCAGAAACATCTTAAGTGAAATCTTAACTTTAGCCTTAAAATAATCATTTTTCTTAAACATTTTATTCCATGTATTCATGAAATTCTGCTAAATGTTCACTAATTATCAACGTATTTTTAACACATATTTACTTAACTATGACTGGATTAAGTGTGTGTGGCTATGGACCTAGAACTGACATCAGTAGTGTATGTGGATATGGATCTAGCACTGACATCAGTGGTAAGTGTGTATGGAAATGGACTCAGCAGTGATATTAGTGGTAAGTGTGTGTGGAAATGGACCCAGCACTGACATCAGTGGTAAGTGTGTGGGCCCAGTACTGACATCAGTGGTAAGTGTGTGTGTGGAAATGGGCCCAGCACTGACATCAGTGGTAAGTGTGTGTGGATATAGGCCCAGCACTGACATCAGTATTAAGTGTGTGTGGATATGGGCCCAGCACTGACATCAGTGGTAAGTGTGTGGATATGGACCCGACCCAGCACTGACTTCAGTGGTAAGTGTGTGTGGATATAGGCCCAGCACTGACATCAGTATTAAGTGTGTGTGGATATGGGCCCAGCACTGACATCAGTGGTAAGTGTGTGGATATGGACCCGACCCAGCACTGACTTCAGTGGTAAGTGTGTGTGGATATGGACCCAACCCAGCACAGACCTCAGTGGTAAGTGTGTGTGAATATGGACCCAACACTGACATCAGTGGTAAGTGTGTGTAGATATGGACCCAACGCTGACATCACTGGTAAGTGTGTGTGGATATGGGCCCAGCACTTACATCAGTGGTAAGTGTGTGGATATGGGCCCAGCAAAGACATCAGTGGTAAGTGTGTGTGGATATGGGCCCAGCACTGACATTTGTGGCAAGTGTGTGTAGATATGGACCCAGCACTGACATCAGTGGTGTGTGTGGATATGGACCCAGCACTGACATCAGTGGTTAGTGTGTGTGGATATGGGCCCAGCAGTGACATTTGTGGCAAGTGTGTGTAGATATGGACCCAGCACTGACATCAGTGGTAAGTGTGTGTGGATATGGACCCAGCACTGATGTCAGTGGTAAGTGTGTGAACCCTGCACTAACATCAGTGGTAAGTGTGTGTGGATATGGACCCAACCCAGCACTGATATCATTGGGAAGTGTGTGTGGATATGGACCCAGTACTGACATCGGTGGTAAGTGTGTGGATATGGACCCAGCACTGACATCAGTGGTCAGTGTGTGTGGATATGGGCCCAGCACTGACATTAGTGGTGTGTGTGGATATGGACCCAGCACTGACGTCAGTGGTAAGTTTGTGTGGATATGGACCTAGCACTGACATCAGTGGTGTGTGTGGATATGGACCCACCACTGACATCATTGGTAAGTGTGTGTGTATATAAACCCAGCACTGATATCAGTGGTAAGTGTGCGTAGATATGGACCCAGCACTGACATCAGTGGTAAGTGTGTGTAGATATGGACCCAGCACTGACATTTGTGGTAAGTGTGTGTGGATATTGACCCAGCACTGATGTCAGTGGTAAATGTGTGTGGGTATGGACCCAGCACTGATGTTAGTGGTAAATGTGTGTGGGTATGGACCCAGCACTGATGTCAGTGGTAAGTGTGTGTGGATATGGACCCATCACTGATGTCAGTGGTAAATGTGTGTGGATATGGACCCAGCACTGATGTCAGTGGTAAGTGTGTGTGGATATGGACCCAGCACTGACATCAGTGGTAAGTGTGTGTGGAAATGGACCCGACCCAGCACTGACATCAGTGGTAAGTGTGTGCGGATATGGACCCAGCACTGACTTCAGTGGCAAGTGTGTGTAGATATGGACCCAGCACTGACATCAGTGTTAAGTGTGTGGATATGGACCCAGCACTAACACCAGTGGTGTGTGTGGATATGGACCCAGCACTGACATCAGTGGTAAGTGTGTGTGGATATAGGCCCAGCACTGACATCAGTGGTAAGTGTGTGTGGATAAGGGCCCAGCACTGACATCAGTGGTAAGTGTGTGTGGATATGGGCCCAGCACTGATGTCAGTGGTAAGTGTGTGTGGATATGGACCCAGCACTGACATCAGTGGTAAGTGTGAGTGGATATGGGCCCAGCCCTGACATCATTGGTAAGTGTGTGTGGCTATGGACCCAACACTTACATCAGTGGTAAGTGTGTGGGCCCAGCACTGACATCATTGGTAAGTGTGTGTGGCTATGGACCCAGCACTGACATCAGTGGTAACTGTGTGGGCCCAGCACTGACATCAGTGGTAAGTGTGTGTAGATATGGACCCAGCACTGACATCAGTGGTAAGTGTGTGTACATATGGACCCAGCACTGACATCCTGGTATGTGTGTGTACATATGGACCCAGCACTGACATCAGTGGTAAGTGTGTGTGGATATGGGCCCAGTACTGACATCAGTGATAAGTGTGTGTGGAAATGGGCCCAGCACTGACATCAGTGGTAAGTGTGTGTAGCTATGGACCAAGCACTGATGTCAGTGGTAAGTGTGTGTGGATATGGGCCCAGCACTGACATCAGTGGTAAGTGTGTGTAGATATGGACCCAGCACTGACATCAGTGGTGTGTGTGGATATGGACCCAGCACTGACATCAGTGGTAAGTGTGTGTGGATATGGACCCAGCACTGACATCAGTGGTTAGTGTGTGTAGATATGGACCCAGCACTGACATCAGTGGTAAGTGTGTGTGGATATGGACCCAGCACTGACATCAGTGGTAGGTGTGTGTGGATATGGGCCCAGCACTGACATCAGTGGTAAGTGTGTGGATATTGGCCCAGCACTGACATCAGTGGTAAGTGTGTGTGGATATGGGCCCAGCACTGACATCAGTGGTGTGTGTGTGTGGATATGGGCCCAGCACTGACATCAGTGGTAAGTGTGTGTGGCTATGGACCCAGCACTGACATCAGTGGTGTGTGTAGATATGGACCCAGCACTGACATTTGTGGTAAGTGTGTGTGGATATGGACCCAACCCAGCACTGACATCAGTGGTTAGTGTGCGTGGATATGGACCCAGCACTGACATCAGTGGTAAGTGTGTGTGGCTATGGACCCAGCACTGACATCAGTGGTTAGTGTGTGTAGATATGGACCCAGCACTGACATCAGTGGTAAGTGTGTGTGGATATGGACCCGACCCAGCACTGACATCAGTGGTAAGTGTGTATAGATATGGGCCCAGCACTGACATCAGTGGTGTGTGTGGATATGGACATAGCACTGACATCAGTGGTTAGTGTGTGTTACATAGACCCAGCACTGACATCAGTGGTAAGTGTGTGTGGCTATGGACCCAGCACTGACATCAGTGGTTAGTGTGTGTTACATAGACCCAGCACTGACATCAGTGGTAAGTGTGTGTGGCTATGGACCCAGCACTGACATCAGTGGTAAGTGTGTGTGGATATGGACCCGACCCAGCACTGACATCAGTGGTTAGTGTGTGTGGATATGGACCCAGCACTGACATCAGTGGTAAGTGTGTGTGGATATGGACCCAGCACTGACATCAGTGGTAAGTGTGTGTGGATATGGACATAGCACTGACATCAGTGGTAAGTGTGTGTCGATATGGACCCAGCACTGACATCAGTGGTAAGTTTGTGTGGATATGGACCTAGCACTGACATCAGTGGTTAGTGTGTGGATATGGACCCAGCACTGACATCGGTGGGTGACTGGTGTGTACCTCATGCAGACTGAGAACTGATGAGATGATGTCTGGGAGGGACATCTGTACCACTCCGAACAGATCCTCTGTGACTGACACCTTCACCAGCCACGCCAGCGCTGAAACAGAACAATCAATGTGGTGACTAGGGTTGCCATGGAAATAGACTGCGCATCTAGTCTTATTGTATATACAAGACTTGTTAAGCTCGGAGAAGTTGTCATTAAACATAGTCAAGTGTTTTATAAATCACAGAATTTGCATTTAAATGAAATACAATTGACTTCAAACATATTCATCATGGTTCACTAATGAGATGTTTAATATTCATTTTTTCAGATTGAAGAGAAACAGAAGAAACAGAATGATAAGAAATCATATATCATGAAAATCAAGTTAATGGGTAAATCTAAACTCCAATTTCGAGCCTTATTCTTTATATATCCTATTTATACACAAACAATGAAGTATCTATAAATTCCACTGCTAGTAATCACAGAAACAGAGCCAAATGTACTGCACATGTGCACAAATATATGCACTGAATCATTGAAAGCCATGAAATTAACAGTTATTATCACAGAATTAAATGTTGCATAAATGACTATATGAGGCGTGTCGTGGGAAAACTGGGCTTAATGCATGTGTGTGAAGTGTCATCCTGGATTAGCCTGTGCAGTCTGCACAGGCTAATCCAGGACGACACTTTCCGCCTACAGTGGCTTTATGTTTAGAAGAGACTACATCGAAATAGAAAATACCATAAAAGCGGACTGCACAGGCTAATCCAGGACAACACTTTACGCACATGCATTAAGCATGGGTTTCCCAATACACATTTCATATGTACCTTCCACTGCCCAGATTTGTACGTAGACAGACACAAAGAGATTCTTAGACTTGGACTCTGTAGAATCGCCAGTGAAGAAGGTCAGTACTTTACGCTTCTTGATTCCATTCACGATCTAAAATCACACACGGCAGGGACAAAATATAGTTAATGATTTCTTGATCTAATTGTGCATTTTTCCATCTGTCTTAGAAACATCTGTCAAACCCAGCAAAATTAATTTAACATTAATGAATGCCTCTTTAAGGAATACATTGGTAAATGTTTTTTTTATTATATTTTAATGTTTTAAATTTAATGTTTTAGGTTAACAATTTCATTATTAAACACAATAAATAAAACTCTGCATTGAAAATATGCTTTGCAGGTTCTTTTTCAATAAGTGCAGTATGTTGTCCATCATACTGAAGACAGAAAGACCCTTTATTTTATGCTAAGTAGTTAGATATAGAAAAATATAATTTTGACTTCATGATCCTGCGATATTTTAATAATCAAATATTGTCTCCCTTTCCGGTGATGATATAAGGCGTTATCACACCGAAAAAAAAAATATATCCTCTATGAACTTCATATTTTAAATACTCTGAAAGTGAAATTGGGAAATGTGAGTACACAGGTATTTTGGTGACTGGAAATGGACGACAGATTCTCACCCGTTCTCGGACGGTGGACTTTTTCTCCCCTTCCCCAGTTGTTTCCCCGTTAGACTGTGCTGTAGTGCCGCCAGCTAAAGAGCAAGACAAGAGACTTATCAATACAATACAGACTAGTTTGTTGTAGCTTTAACTACTTGTACATATTGTTCACATGAAATAACTGAATAACTACTGTCTTACATGTAAACAGACAGGCTTTCAATAAATAGATCAGCCCATTATTTACACAAACCAAGGTTAAGTATAAGTTGTGTACATGTTCTAAAGCATAGTGTTTTATGCAAACATTTTAATTTTGACTTATTTTGAACTTACGTTATGAAGAACTTACGAGTCTTTAGAAATATAGGCCGTGAATTTATTCTTACTTGAACTGTACAAGAGTAAGCACTGTGCTAAAGCCATACCAAAATACTGAGCACATTAGCTAGATACCAATACCCATTGTGTGAAACGTGAAGCATGTACATGTACCTTTATCATTACATATCATAAATATACCATTTCAATTCATTCTACATGTACTCAGGACAGTCGATATACCGTAACTGAACAAATATAATATGCATTCATGTATCATACGCATTCCAAAGTTTCAACAATTTTTTTTTGTTATAGGCATCAAAAATAAAGGTATGTTCATAATGTAGATGATCTATTTATTTTGTTTTGGTGTACAAACGTACAAACCTTTCTCTGTGTTGGGCTGGCGTACGGGTGCGCCGGCGAGGATCTTCCAGTTGACCTCCTGGACAGAGTCACTGAGCTCCTTGATCACATCCAGACAGACGGACGAGATATTGTTCCAGTTCTTAGGGTGGCCACCTGCAGGGGACACAGTTATCACAAGAATGGCCAAGTGCAGAGCTACGATTATTTGTATGTTCATATCACAAGAATGGCCAAGTGCAGAGCTGCGATTACTTGTATGTTCATATCACAAGAATGGCCAAGTGCAGAGCTACGATTACTTGTATGTTCATATCACAAGAATGGCCAAGTGCAGAGCTGCGATTACTTGTATGTTCATATCACAAGAATGGCCAAGTGCAGAGCTACGATTACTTGTATGTTCATATCACAAGAATGGCCAAGTGCAGAGCTGCGATTACTTGTATGTTCATATCACAAGAATGGCCAAGTGCAGAGCTACGATTACTTGTATGTTCATATCACAAGAAAGGCCAAGTGCAGAGCTGCGATTACTTGTATGTTCATATCACAAGAATGGCCAAGTGCAGAGCTACGATTACTTGTATGTTCATATCACAAGAATGGCCAAGTGCAGAGCTGCGATTACTTGTATGTTCATATCACAAGAATGGCCAAGTGCAGAGCTACGATTACTTGTATGTTCATATCACAAGAATGGCCAAGTGCAGAGCTGCGATTACTTGTATGTTCATATCACAAGAATGGCCAAGTGCAGAGCTGCGATTACTTGTATGTTCATATCACAAGAATGGCCAAGTGCAGAGCTGAGATTACTTGTATGTTCATATCACAAGAATGGCCAAGTGCAGAGCTGCGATTACTTGTATGTTCATATCACAAGAATGGTCAAGTGCAGAGCTACGATTACTTGTATGTTCATATCACAAGAATGGCGAAGTGCAGAGCTGCGATTACTTGTATGTTCATATCACAAGAATGGCCAAGTGCAGAGCTGCGATTACTTGTATGTTCATAGCACAAGAATGGCCAAGTGCAGAGCTACGATTACTTGTATGTTCATATCACAAGAATGGCCAAGTGCAGAGCTACGATTACTTGTATGTTCATATCACAAGAATGGCCAAGTGCAGAGCTGCGATTACTTGTATGTTCAATGCCGGGAGTTGAGCACTGACCTATTGATATGCCCAAGTGGTAGTGGAAATTTTTACAGGATTAAATTTTTACCAACAAAAACAACAACATGGGCTGTTAATGCAACCCTGTTGTCAAATAAGAGTGACTTGCAACCCTTTATTATAACTAAACCAGACATTGTGTTGAATAAAAACACATGCTCACAGTTGGTGCGTGACAGCCCATTTGAATTAGGTCAAGGTCAAAAAGAGACTGGGTGATATGAGTCGATAAGAAATGGTCAAAAGCAACAATTGTGTGAGTATCCAAGTGATATACTAAGCCTTGTTGGTGCTCGACGAAATGGTAAAATCCAGTTAACCTATTATCGACAGAATCACGCATGGATGAACAGAATCACGAACGGACAGACAATTACTATATGCCACCCACATCAAGATGCCGAGGGCATAAAAAGTGTTAATGATTTAGCCTCATCATAAAATATGGTTACAACTGAATATTGCAACATACCTTTGAAATTGTACATTTAACATTGGGTGTCCAAAAAGTTTGTGTACTGCTCTTACATCTTTAACCAGAAATATAAACAATTAATATGTATGGAATGCTTAATCTTTCCTCTACAATTATATGTGACATTTATTATGTTGCTTTAAATTACACAACATCAGGTATTAAAGCACTGACACTACAGCTCCACCTGACCACGTCACGTAGAAATGTCACGTCATCGATGAACATCAAATACTTCGCTCTTGGTTTTCCGATACAACATTTAGCATATCTAAAAATACTGTCCCTGAAGACATTAGTGTTGATAAATCCACTTTGTTATTCGCACGACAGAACAAGCCAACTGAAATCCGCAAAATAACGGAGTTTGTTTTAGTCTGCAATTCCCGGTTTCTTCTTCTGAAATGTGTGTGATCTGCGCTTCCACAATATACAACGGTATTAACTAAAATTGAAAACGGTATTGCTTTAATAAATATTATAGCTCAATTCATTAAAATATATTAATGAATTTGTAATTTAACCTGAATTAAATATATACAAATTTTATATAGTATTTATATCTTTGTGTAAGCTTAAAAGACAGGTCCTTTAAAACTCGAGTGCAAATTCAAGTGGTTTTCCTGATTTTCTAAAAAATATGATGTGAAATTGAACTTTCTATTAAAATTAACTTCTTCAATTGTCTGTTGTTTAGGGATCATATCATATATGGTGCCTATGCTATAAGTTTATACAGTTCTGACAGCGCATGGACTGTTTAAGGTCTGTCAGTAGCGAGTCTTTATTTGAGGTCTGCATCTTTCTGACCGACGTTAATTTTCTAGAATGACCATTGTCTTCAGACCAATTCTTACTTCAATAAAGCGTTTGAGCAGCTAAAATATCAGTTTTTGTGACACCGAATACTCACCTTGTTCTTGTTGTCTCTTTTAAGAATTCAAGACTGGGTGAATTCCAATGTCGCGACAAAACTTTGCCAGTGTGAGGAATTCTGAGTGCTTTTCAAACGTTTTTTTTGTGGCTGCTCAGATTTAAGGTGGTTTTAAATGAAACTTATTAACAACGGTTTATTATACCCAAAGTGCGTAAATTTTTCATTTGACGTCATTTATACGCAGGACATCATTTCCCTAAATATGGTGTTTGTATGTTTTATATAATCAATATTATTCGAACTTGAATGTTTGTGTTTCACCTTGATGTGGGTGGCATATACTAAAGCTTTACCGTGGCAACTCAAATGTTACTACCAAATGCATATTGAACGATAGCATTACATTTTTTATTGAGTTCAATAAAAAATAAAATATTTTTTCCAACCATGTGATATGTGTGAACTTTTTATGCAATATAAATTAACCAAAGCATCAATAAACATACATTTTGGACACCCCTCGTAATACCATGGAAACGTAATGAAATTTACTTTTCTTGTGGCGTCACAAAAACATGGTTCACTGTTATGTAAAGACTACTAAAGGTACCAAACCTGGTTGGCTGCACAAAATACATACAGCTATGTATGTACGAAGCTAAGATTACTTGCATGTCAAATGTAGGAAATTCGGTTCGCATCGAGTCATAGATATGCCCACTTGGTAGTCAAAATGTTTTTTTCATATCAAATTTACAAAGAACACAACAACAAATGCTGTTTATGCAACCTTAACATCGAGGTTTGCAACCCTTTATTATTGTAAAATAGTGTAAGGGTACTGCACCTGGCTGGCTGAGACTGAAGAGTTCCCTGCGGCGCACGTACGAGTGCTGGGACAGCTGTGTCAGGTCCTGGAAGCCCAACGCCTGCAAACAAAATCCAGAGGGCGGTTAACAGCACTGCTGGCATGGGAACAATAAACTGTATACCAAGGGAAATTAGAATGTTAACTTCTTCTTTGGCATTTTTTTAGTTAACATCCATTATTATTATAGATGTGTACGAGTATTCAGATATCCAAATACCAACAATGTGGCTATCCGAATACCAACTATTTGGATATCCGAATACCAGTCGTGTATCGGAATACTACAATCGGATCCGGATGCCACATCCAGTGGTAATCAAAGTTTGTATTGCAATGGTTTACGTGTTTATGTCATAACAAAATGAAGTTTCAGTCCCTGTTTCGACACTCAATTATTGGTACAACACATCACAGACTTGCACTTAATCTGCTGATCGGTTGTTTGCACAAAGGGGCCATTGACCTATCCTCATCACCATATCATGCCCAACATGGTATGACGGATATCGGAATACCAATCTAGGATATGAATAGCATCCCAATTATTTAATGTCTTATAAAATGTATTATTCTATACTCATAAGATATCAAATTTATCAAATAAAATGGCATTAAAAACTACTATGGCTACACAAAACTACACAAAAATACGAACCCAGGCTTCAGTTGCACATCTGACAGTAGATACAAAGTTTGGCCCACAGCTTTCAACTTTACAACCTTTGTACAGTATACAAATATCTGTACACCCAGATCTGTACAATCTACAGTCTAAACAAGATGTCGGTACCCACCTGTAACAGTGGCAGCTTGGTGCACTTGAGAGCGTCCACCAGGCACTTATTCTGGAAGTTCTCAAACATCGTGCTGATTGGAAACTCGTAGCCCTGAAACGTGTGACATCAGACATGTAGTAGGTACATGTGAAAGCAGAGTGTCTCTATAAAGCACAGTGTCTCTATACAGCACAGTGTCTCTATAAAGCAGTGTCTCTATAAAGCACAGTGTCTCTATAAAGCACAGTGTCGTTATATAAAGCAGTGTCTCGATAAAGCAGTGTCTCTATAAAGCACAGTGTCTCTATAAAGCAGTGTCTCTATAAAGCACAGTGTCTCGATAAAGCAGTGTCTCTATAAAGCACAGTGTCTCGATAAAGCAGTGTCTCTATAAAGCACAGTGTCTCTATAAAGCACAGTGTCTCTATAAAGCAGTGTCTCTACAAAGCACAGTGTCTCTATAAAGCACAGTGTCTCTATAAAGCACAGTGTCGTTGTATAAAGCAGTGTCTCGATAAAGCAGTGTCTCGATAAAGCAGTGTCTCTATAAAGCACAGTGTCTCTATAAAGCAGTGTCTCTATAAAGCAGTGTCTCTATAAAGCACACTGGCAGCATAAACAGAGTGAAACATTTTACGATGGCCAATTAGGACTAATATTTTGCATCCCCTGTGATCTATATACAACCTTCCACCCCCCCCAACGGACATAGCCACCCCTGGTCCAACAGTCAGCATACCATACCTCCGTGTTGTAGAGCTATACCTCTTTGTTGTAGAGCTACACAATACCTCTTTGTTGTAGAGCTATACAATACCTCTTTTTGCAGAGCTATACAATACCTATGTGTTGTAGAGCTATAAAATACCTCTTTGTTGTAGAGCTATTCCATACCTCTGTGTCGTAGAGCTATACCATACCCCTGTGTTGTAGAGCTATACCATACCTCTGTGTTGTAGAGCTATACCATACATTTGTGTAGTAGAGCAATACCATACATTTGTGCTGTACAGCTATACCATACCTCTGTGTTGTAGAGCTATTCCATACCCCTGTGTTGTACAGCTATACCATACCTCTGTGTTGTAGAGCAATACCATACCCCTGTGTTGTAGAGCTTTACCATACCTCTGTGTTGTAGAGCTATACAATACATTTGTGTTGTAGAGCTATACCATACCTCTGTGTTGTAGAGCTATACCATACCTCTGCATTGTAGAGCTATACCATACCTCTGCATTGTAGAGCTATACCATACCTCAGTGTTGTAGAACTATACCATACCTCAGTGTTGTAGAGCTATACCATACCTCAGTGTTGTAGAGCTTGTAGAGCAGGGCGCCCAGGGCCCAGGACAGCTGGATGAACACCCCTACCAGCAGGGCCTGCCAGAACAGCCGCACATCCAGCAGCAGACCGTACACAGTGTCCAGACGAGCTCCCGGCCTGAACACAGACACACACACACACACAATGACACGTGTGGCAAAGTTACTACCTTGGATAGATCTAGATAGGTATAGCAATAATGCAAGCATGAGGGGCAGAAAAATAAATGACATTACTTTTAAGTAAAACATTTAAATTCAACCAAGTGTATTACATCCACACTTTCTGACAAAATGGTGAAATTTATTTATTGCCTAATATCAATGACCAGCGGCAGATATCAGAACAGTCACAGGTACAGTTTCATGCTCCAAAATTCAATAACAGAACAGACCGATGTACAGTTACATGTTCCAAAATTCAATAACAGAACAGTCACTGTGAGGTACAGTTTCATGTTCCAAAATTCAATAACAAAACAGTCTGATGTACAGTTTCATGTTCCAAAATTCAATAACAGAACCGTCTGATGTACAGTTTCATGTTCCAAAATTCAATAACAGAACAGTCTGATGTACAGTTTCATGTTCCAAAATTCAATAACAGAACAGTCTGATGTACAGTTTCATGTTCCAAAATTCAATAACAGAACAGTCTGATGTACAGTTTCATGTTCCAAAATTCAATAACAGAACAGTCTGATGTACAGTTTCATGTTCCAAAATTCAATAACAGAACAGTCTGGTGTACAGTTTCATGTTCCAAAATTCAATAACAAAGCAGCCTGATGTACAGTTTCATGCTCCAAAATTCAATAACAAAACAGTCTGATGTAAAGTTTCATGTTCCAAAATTCAATAACAGAACAGTCACAGGTACAGTTTCATGCTCCAAAATTCAATAACAAAACAGTCTGATGTACAGTTTCATGTTCCAAAATTCAATAACAGAACAGTCACAGGTACAGTTTCATGCTCCAAAATTCAATAACAGAACAGGCCGATGTACAGTTTCATGTTCCAAAATTCAATAACAGAACAGTCACAGGTACAGTTTCATGTTCCAAAATTCAATAACAAAACAGTCACAGGTACAGTTTCATGTTCCAAAATTCAATAACAAAACAGTCTGATGTAGTGTTTCATGTTCCAAAATTCAATAACAAAACAGTCTGATGTAGAGTTTCTTACCCATAGTTCAAAAACAAAGTGTTCTGATGTACAGTTTCATACCCTTTGTTAAAAAACAGAACAGTCTGATGTACAGTTTCATACCCTTTGTTAAAAAACAAAGCTGTCTGACGTACAGTTTCATACCCTTTGTTAAAAAACAGAACAGTATGATGTTCAGTTTCATACCCTTTGTTAAATAACAAAGCAGTCTGATGTACAGTTTCAAACCCTTTGTTAAATAACAAAGCAGTCTGATGTTCAGTTTCATACCCTTTGTTAAATAACAAAGCAGTCTGATGTACAGTTTCATACCCTGTGTTAAATAACAAAGCAGTCTGATGTTCAGTTTCATACCCTTTGTTAAATAACAAAGCAGTCTGATGTTCAGTTTCATACCCTTTGTTAAATAACAAAGCAGTTTGATGTTCAGTTTCATACCCTTTGTTAAATAACAAAGCAGTCTGATGTTCAGTTTCATACCCTTTGTTAAATAACAAAGCAGTCTGATGTTCAGTTTCATACCCTTTGTTAAATAACAAAGCAGTCAGTTGTAGTTTGTTACCTTTTATTCAATAACTGACCAGTCTATTGTACAGTTTCTTACCCATAGTTCAGTAACAAATCAGTCTATTGTACAGTTTCTTACCCATAGTTCAGTAACAGACCAGTCTATTGTACAGTTTCTTACCCATAGTTCAGTAACAGACCAGTCTTTTGTACAGTTTCTTACCCATAGTTCAGTAACAGACCAGTCTATTGTACAGTTTCTTACCCATAGTTCAGTAACAGATCAGTCTATTGTACAGTTTCTTACCCATAGTTCAGTAACAGATCAGTCTATTGTACAGTTTCTTACCCATAGTTCAGTAACAGATCAGTCTATTGTACAGTTTCTTACCCATAGTTCAGTAACAGATCAGTCTATTGTACAGTTTCTTACCCATAGTTCAGTAACAGATCAGTCTATTGTACAGTTTCTTACCCATATTTTAATGACAGCGTGCTGGCTATAAAGTCTCGAGGGATGCCTCCTGTAAATATATGGAACACATTGAATACATGTCACTAATGTTTTCTGTGTTCTCATTTTATCTCTTTTAAGTAGGGATGGCAACGAATTCCAAAAATGAAATTTGAATATGCGATTGATGAAGTATTCAAATATTCAATCATCGGATGCAGTACTGGGTAACTGAGGGAAATGTATTACTGAAATGACTTAATTGTGTGGCTTATAGCCACCACCAGCGCACGATGAGACAAATGCAGGAAAAATACACTGATTTTAATCGATATATAGTCGAAACGCGATACTACGAATAGTCATGGGAGACAATGATTTGTTCGTAGTATCGCGTTTTTCGTATTATCGCATCTTTCTGAAATTAGGGTATTCACATATTTTTTCTTCCATAACGTGTTAACAATTGTGTATGTATTGCATTATAAATAAAAAGAAGCATAAAATCAATCCATGCAAATCAATCCACTCACAGTTATTGAAAAAATATATATACACATATATATATATATATACAAAAGTCATTAGTCAAATGCAAATCTCATGCTGCATCATTTAAAGTGACTTAAAATGATTCATAAATTTGTGAACAACTATCTTTGTCCCCTGTGCAAACAAACTGGCCATTTCGTAGTATCACGATTCGCTGTATCGCGTTTCGACTCTACTAGACCTATTTTGCGAATTTGGTATTTCATTTAATGGGAATGACTTCAGACCATTTATTTAGGACATGCAAATCTTTGCTGACAACTTTGCTGTCAGTTTCCACGACATAACTAGGACGGTGACACGTCGTTTCAGAGCACATGTGCACATGTGCGCAAAAGCACCAATTAGCACCTCGAACACGCTTTAATCTCCCACTTCCTGTGTAAGTGAACTGACAAGAGACTGTGGTTGATAAAATGAGACTAGCAATAACAACCAACAGTTGTCTACATAACAATAGGGTGATAGGTAGATTTTGACACATATCCTGTGTACTAGAGATTCTAAGGTGAAGCGAAAACGCAATATCTTTCGGGACTGACAATGACAAATGCTGTATTTAATGTGCTTCTTAAATTTAAATTAACAAACAGTTATAATATTCAAATACATAAATATTATTCAAATAGTTTTCATTGTTTGAATATTCGTTTCCACTCCTACTTTTAAGTTATAAATGCCTTATGACTGCATATGTACTTACTACTAATTATTATTTAACTGTCAAATATTTCCAACAAATATCTTCAATCTACTATCGGGTATATAAATTTTGCTGTTGAATTTCTGCTGTTTTGGATTATCCCTAATGTTAGGTTCCCACTATCGCGATTCGCGCTACGATTGAAACCGTGGTCTTAATCGTGGATCAATCGTGGAGATCCTATCAGATCTTATCAGATCTTAAGGTCAGTTGTGGCAATCGTGTTAATCGCAGAAAAATTTTGAATGGTTCAAAAATTCTCTACGATTAACAAGATCAACTGCCATCAATTGTCCATTGGGATAATCGTTATCATTGCATCGTAACAAAGCGCGACAAATCGTATCTGATCGTGCATCCAAATAGTGGTGATCAGGATCGATCATAGACGAGAAAAACACCACGCTCCGTTAAGATGAGTTGCGATCTCAAGAAACAATGAAGTCAATAGTCAGTCGGGCTATATTTATATCATTCTGGTCCAGTCGTAGCTCAAATCGTGATCTCCATTGACCATGACAGTGAAAGACATCGCGACCACAACGTATCCTATCGTAACGGAGCGCATGAATTCATGATAAGCGTATCGGAACTTATCGGTACGTACTAGAACGACCTAATTCGGGGAACCGATCGTGATGATCATGTCAGATCGAGACCCAATGGACAAGATCGAAACAATCCCAACGAAAACGTATGTAATCGTATCTAAACTGGAGATCAGACCGTGACAGATCGTGACACCTGTAATTGGCAAATCGTGGCCAGATTGCAACAGAGCGCAAAACATCGTATAAAAACGTATGGACTCGTATCCAAGCCTGAAATTTTAGAGAAATATCACGATCAGCTGCAAGAGGCGAATCGTGGCATTCGTAAAGGATCACACAATAGTGGGAACCTAACATAACATAAAACTGAAAATCTTAAGTTCGACAATTTTTTTAAAAGCTGGTTAACAAACATGGAACAGTGTCTTACCAAAGCAGAAGTAGAGCAGATAGAAGTACTTGATCTGCCAAAGCACATGTCCAGCCGCGGCCCTCGTAGTGGGCACGAGCTGACAACGAGCCTCCGCGAACTTCCCTTGCTGAAATTACAAACCAGCCAGCAATCTGCCACCTGACCCAACCAGCTTTACTGATACAATCACTAAATAGAAATGGACTAATTAGTCACCTTATCCAACCATCTGCAGTACTTTACTCACTAAACAAGTTATTGATCTGTCCTTTTAAAGACACACATGATTTTGAAAGTCAAGGCTATTAAAGTTTAAAATACCCTTACATTTATTTTTAACCACAAAAATTTAAATGTTAAGAAATTATCGATGAGACTTTGCAGTCTTTCAAATCTGTTTTCTAAGCCTTGCTAAATAAACTTACTTTAACCCATTTCTAATTTAGTATTCTCTATTTATTCAGCAACTTAAATCTGTACATTAAAACATGTGTCCACACTGCCAGACCCCCATACCTGCGTGTGAGGGAACACTACCAGGTTGCCATGGTGAATGTAGTGAGAGACGACGTACAGCAGACCGGTGAAGCCTCCGTACAGAACCAGGAATATGTGGTACTCATTGACGACGTATGTACTGCTGAAACATACAGAACCAGGAATATTTGGTACTCATTGACGACGTATGTACTGCTGAAACATACAGAACCAGGAATATGTGATACTCATAGACGACGTATGTACTGCTGAAACATATAGAACCAGGAATATATGGTACTCATTGACGACGTATGAACTGCTGAAACATACAGAACCAGGAATATGTGGTACTCATTGACGACGTACGTACTGCTGAAACATATAGAACTAGGAATATGCGGTACTTATTGAAACATACAGAACCAGGAATATGTGGTACTCATTGACGACGTATGAACTGCTGAAACATACAGAACCAGGAATATGTGGTACTCATTGACGACGTATGTACTGCTGAAAAATATAGAACCAGGAATATGTGGTACTCATTGACGACGTATGTACTGCTGAAACATACAGAACCAGGAATATGTGGTACTCATTGACGACGTATGTACTGCTGAAACATATATAACCAGGAATATGTGGTACTCATTGACGACGTATGTACTGCTGAAACATACAGAACCCGGAATATGTGGTACTCATTGACGACGTATGAACTGCTGAAACATACAGAACCAGGAATATGTGGTACTCATTGACGACGTATGAACTGCTGAAACATGTGGTGAAATGTTAACAGACACATGCACTGGCATGATGTCCAGACATCTTGAAAGCTCCAAAGCAGAGTCAGACATTGGGTCTGACCAACTCTTAAAACTAGCAAGACCAAAATAAATTTCACAGAAAGAAAAAAGCCTTCGGCTTTAATGAGATGCCTTCGGGAAGGGTGGATGTTTAAAAATATTATTATTTGTAAAAACTGCTTAAAACCGAGTGAACAACGATTTTAAATCAATAAATGGATTCAGTACACATTATCTTGCTTATGAAAAAGAACAGCATCATGTGCTAACTAGTACGCTGCAAGTCGGATGTGTCGCCTGACCTGGCATAACTCGTGAACACTACGAGCAATTATGCTAAAAACTAAAAACTAATCTTCCTTTTATGCCTACTAACACTTCCCTAAAGTTTCATGATTGCACAAAAACTTCTCAAGTTATTGTCTGCACAAGACTTATTTGAACTTTTTTTTTTTTTTAAGGGGCATAACTCCAGTAAGATAAGAGCAATTACGCCGTAAATTAAACTTAACTTTCCTTTCATGCCTACTAACACTTCCTTAAAGTTTCATAATGATTGCACAAAAACTTCTCAAGTTATTGTCTGCACAAGCCATATTTGAACAATTTTTAAACTAGATATGTGTTCACATTTTGCTGGTTGTCATAAAATTCTGCTGGTGTCAGAAAAAATGCACCAAAATACCCAGGTGCACAAGTTCACATGCTGATGTTTAAAAAGTTTCATCAGTCTAGCAGTAAGTGTTATACGTTTTCAGTTACACGCGACACAAATCCAAAAATGTCGTTTGCTAAAAAAGGTCCATAACTCCACTGATGGCAGAAAAAAATGCACCAAAATATCCAGTTCACATGCTGATTAATATGTTTATAAAGTTTCATCACTCTTGCACCAATACTTTTTGAGTTACGCGAGACACAAGTCCAAAAATGTCAGTTTTTGCTAAAAAAGGCCCATAACTCCGCTGATGTCGGAAAAAACTGCACCAAAATACCCAGATACACAAGCTTATAAAGTTTCATCACTCTAGCAGTTATACTTTTAGAGTTATGCACGACACAAAAATCTGATGGACGGCAATTCTGTATGCTCCCCCTCTAAAGTGGGTTCATAAAGGTGCATAAGTACGTTAAAAGCAAATATGAAGAAAATCGAACTTGACCTTCCTTTGCTGCCTACTAACACTTCCCTAACGTTTCATAATGATTGCAAAAAAACTTTTTAAAAAAAAGTTATTGTCTGCAAAAACTGAAGGGGACGCCTCCGCCGCCGCCAACAACGCCGCCGCCGACGCTGCCAACAATGCCGCCGCCATTAGTAACCCCTATATGTCGCTTTTTCAGGCGACACAAAAATGAATATATACTTCATGGTAATCAATAGTTATTGCCAAGATGCATTGGTTTATTTATCATTCAACTGCATAAGACAACAAGGGGGAAAATTTCTAGATTGTTTTGGGGGCAAAACTAACACTCCAGATCTGGGGGCCCTATTTCAGCCCCAAATTGGCCTTGAAAAAAATCACTGCAGGGCTACTGATTACCTCCCCTGGGAGAGCTCGTACCTCTGCAGGTCACACCTGGCCGACAGCCCCGTGTACCGGTCCCCGAGCAGACAGGTAGCGATCCAAGCTATCACAAGACCGGACGCTATACACACCGCGGTGTGGGCGAGGATGGCGGGGGTCAACAGCTGGGTCAGGTGACTCACACGTGATATGCTCACTGTGGGCAGAACTGCAATACATTCCAACATAGACACTGTTTGTAATAATGAATTTGATTGTCTGTGGGTTCAGTAGACGTAAAGGTTTGTATGATCAATGACAGACAGCAACTTTTTTTCACAGCTTTAGGAATGGGCGTGGTGTCAGTGATTTTTGTTTCCTTATTTAACAAAGCCTGGTTAAAGAACCCATTCCCAATGCCAAATATGGTTACATAGAAAATGTGAATATAACTTGTTAATTATAAAACTATTTGTATGGTTATGGATAAAACCCATTACCAAGTTCAACTAATATAACATAACTTTTAAGTAATTAACTAATTAAATTTCTTTCTTAAATGTTTCCTAATTAGCACGAATTCACAGTACTAAATTCCCAATTTGCTGGGTACTGGACCCATTACCAAAACAGTGAAAACTTATTGCTGGGTACCCATCAAATAAAGAATTTTAAAATGTGAAATCTAGCAATTGGGAAAAATTTATTTAGTAAATGTATTAAATGAATCACTTAAATAAGTTTTATAGTGGGCAAACTTGGTATTTTAATGGTTTTTATCCAGAATCAGTCATTTCACATTTGGCATTGGGCATGGTAACTTTTACTGGACCCTGTTAAATACGGACAATGTTCCAACTGACAATTTACAGTGTAAATTTTGAACAGAGTTGAACAGAGTTATCCTTCAGTGAATTTAGGTTTAGAAGAGACTTCTTGAAACAGAAAATACCATAAAAGCGAAAAGTGTTGTCCTGGACACTTTACGCACATGCATTAAGCCTGTGTTTCCCACGACACTCCTCATATATTTTTTTATCAATTTACCTGAATATGTCTGCTTTGTGTAGAAATGGAAAAACCCATTGACCAGCATGATGACAGCGACTGAACTGAGGAATGCAGCTGACACGATGCAACTGCTGGTCTCTGTAAACACATCAGGGGCCAAATTCCAAAAACATCTCAGTAAATCTTATCTTGAACTTACTAACAACAAAAATAATTACTCACTTGTTTAGCAAAAATATTTTAAAGTTTCAGTGTTCCAAAACCTGAAATTTTTGGGAAGCTTAAAAACAATAATGATATTTATTAACACAATTGTGGGAAATATTTGAAAATAGTTTTTAAGCAAAATTTATGTGGAATATAAACCGGTCTAATAAATGAAACTTTTTCGGAACATAAATTAAATGCGAACCACGGATGTACATGTTCTATAATTCACACACCTGCCACCCAGCTGAGTGGATGGAGAGGCTGGAGGTTGGCCAGAGTGACATAGAGAGCTGACATCACAGGCAGACATAGCACCGACCAGGCAATGGCCGCACCACATCTCCACTGCATCACCTGGCATTGAAAGTACGCAGAAAGTTGTAATGTCCATCACTTCTTCCATTATTGTACAAGATCCCACTCTGAGGCATAGTCGTACAGTTGAAATCATCAGCGCCAATCATTATTCCACCAAGGAAACAAACCAGTAAATTGATAACAGTAATTGACAACCTTTCACTCTAAACTTTTACTGTAAACTAGGAAACTGATCAATGGAGAATACATGTAACTCCATAAATGTTGCTACCCATGACTTTTTTTTCGAGTCACCTCCCTTTTTCAATTTGTTGTTTTTCTTGTGAAAATTATGTAACAAAATGGGACGAAAAAAAAAGCATGTAGTGTTTGAGTGTTAATAAACCCCTAGGGACGTGATTTGCTGCTACAGGGATATGTAAACTTGCAGCTGATGTATACAAAAGGGGCCAAATTCAACATTTTTACATAATTTTGTCATGATGTCTGTTAATGAATTATTGTATTTTGTGGTTTTAGTGTTTTAGTTCTCTTTATTTGATCTGCAAATCGGGTTTTGCTTGTTAAATCGGTACTCATTACTTGAGAAGACAACCATTTCAAAAAGGGGCAGGTTTAATAAAACACAGGTTAATTGCAAAGATATGCAAATTTGAGTTAATATTTTGTGAAATATTTCACACAAATTTAAGCAAGTTATTTATACCCCTATCACACCAGAGCCCGTCTGTACTACGTCAACCACATCCTACGAGGACGTGGTGATAATGGCCGTTGATGTGATGAGGACCAAGGGATACGCGACGTGGACGTGGTTATGTCTTTGTGGAAGTGGGGCGGTTTTGAGCATGCTCAAAACTTGCGTAGTGAGGACGTGGAAAAAAAGGACACAGTATGGTCCGTTTAATTACATACTAGTAACTGTTTTAGCGTGTAAATGAAGTATCTCTGACCTCATAGGGATTGAATGAACATAGCACCTACATAGGGATCTACAGGCTGCACTTTCTTCCCATTGGTGCTATGCGTCCGCCGCGTCAGCACCGAGCTCATTAATCTCTGCGAACCCAATAAGTCACGCTACAGGTCAGCATCATGTCAATCAAAGCTTTCACCACATTTATACGTATGTTCTACTTATGTACAGCGTCAGAACTGCGCCAATGGAGAGTCAACACCAATTATGTTTGAAAGGTAAAATTGTGTCTCTACATTGAAATTCAAAAGAGATCAAAACATCTACAACAGAGCGTGGCAAAATTTTTATTGGACCAGGTAGAGATGTGGGTTAGACATGTGCCTGACGTGGTGTTAACGTAGTACTACCTGCATATATTATTCTAGAGCATGCCGGATATACAGAAGCTGCGCAATAAGAACCGAAACGACATGAAGATGGCAAGCGTGCCAAGTTATTAGTGTTGACTGACCATCGTGTCCCCCAGTTGTCGCTTCTGGCAACTAACCTGTGTGATTTTGCGCTGTGCATGATGGGTAAGCACTATATTCATATGGCGCCAATTGGAGCATGGGACGCTTCTCTTAAACATTAACAAACTCGCCATACAGTCTTGTAGGACGTAACTTGGTGTAAGTAATGCAATCTGTGCATCGTTTAATTCAATTTGAAAATATAATCCGCCGTAATGCAAGTAAAACGCATTTTATTGCACAAACAGGTATAAAACACAAAGCTTGGAGTGTTTGAAGTTAATAATGATGATAAAGTTATCATGGTTAAACATGGTTTTAATAAGAACATACGGAAATTGTCCTTGTTTGGAAATTATTTCATTCATCCGCGGTCTATATCTCAGTGTATGTACCATTTAGCCAAATATGGAGAGTTATCAGTTCCCAGTAGAGAGGTTAAACGAAAGCAGTGACGTCACACTCTATGTATAGAATGGTTGACTGACTGGTAGTGATAAGGACACAGTAGAGACCCACTACGTGCATAGGTGGATATAATTGTTTTAAGTTTGGGCTTTCATCAGGTCCACGTCACATCCTTAACAAAATTCATGACGTGGCACGGACCTCATCAAGCAGTACTGAGCCCGCTCTGGTGTTATAGTCACCATTCTGGGTTTTTATTTGGCCAATGTTTTTTTAATTGTACCCCTAGCAAAGGGTCTCTATATAGGTTGTAAGTTACGTCGAATTTAGTCGTATTCAATGAAAATTTAGTGTTACTTTTAATATAGGGCTAAATTCGTTGGAACGTCTTATCGGCAAAAGACCATTTATGTGGTGGAAACCTGAAAGTTTAAAATTTCATAAATTCCTATAATTTGCTACAATGAAGATATTAATCGATGTACTTTACATAAACAACACTTAAACTGCTTTACATGTGCTGAAATTTACCAAATATATGCATTTAATTCCAATTTAAACTTCTATATAAATCTATCACATGTATGTAGAATTCCCAAAATTGCAGCCTCGTTTAGCACTTAAACCAATCAGAGTGAGGCTATCCCAATACTGACCAACAGAATGACGTAACATTTCTACAGCGTAGCAGAATATCAATTAAAGTTTACACAGTGGAGGACATCGAGATTAGTTTAAAAATGCAATGGTGTGCAGGTTTAAATTGCTCAGGCACACAAAATGAACGTGTTATCATACAAATATTTATGGAACATTAATAAGGAATGGTATATCTGTCCAAGTGTGTAACTTTTATTGCAATCCATCCACAATAGCTATCTAATTTCGGGGCGTGAAAGTTGCGATCTAAATCCTGTTAGAATAATATAGACAAAGAAGAAAAACTTTCCACCACAGTATAGACAAGGAAGAAAAACTTTCCACCACAAAAATGGTCCTTACCTGGGGAAGCAGGCAAAACCGGCCTCAGTCAAAACTGGCCCCAGTCTAAAACGGCCCCAAAAATGCAAAACCGGCCCCATATTTAGGCAAAACCGGCCCCAATGGTGTAAAACCGGCCCCAAATTGTTTATCTAACAATTGAATGGATATTATTTTATGTATTTGTATGTTATAATAAAACATTTGGAGCGGCGTTTGGTTAATTGTAATATTGTGTATTGGTTTAACATGAAGTAAGGCGTAATTATTGCATGAATTAGCAACTACCGGTAATTATTGAGAACCTATAAAAAGGTTGTGTTATTATAAAGTGGAAATTACTTTAATAAAGTATATAATTATGTTGAAATAAAAGTTTTGAAGTTGTTTGTTGATACAGAATTAGATGAAATTTCGTGTTTCCAAGCAGCGTTTTTTTTCACCTTTGGGGGAAAGGTGGCGGGGCCCTTTAGGCAGGAAATTTTACGGCAAAAGTGAAATTTTTTTGGTAGTAAAGCATTATTACATTTTTATATTCTACTTCGTTATAAAACATTATGCTACAAATGATAAGTTAGATTATGTGCAAACTTGGTTTGAAAAAAAAATTGCTGGGATTATTTACAAAAATTGCTCTATCTTAGTCAATTTTTGTTCGATTTTGGTTAAGTTTTTTTTCAAAATAAAGCTTACATTCTGAGGTAAATTTTAAGCGTAATATAGGGGAAAAGTATATACTTTTTTAGCAGGGGAATGGGGCCGAATTTGGCCCCAAATTGGCCATAAAAAAACACTGCTAAGTGTATTGAAAATATATAATTTGTATTATGGTCATACAATTTCTCAAGCGTATATACATGTATATGAAAACATATCAATTGTTAATTTGAAAAAAAATAAATAAATTAAATGTACATGTACTAATAATATTCGTTTTATAACAATGTATAATGATGACATGTTATGGCAAGCGCTGTATTTAAATAGTGTTAAAGTATAATATAAACATTTGTTATGTACATATCAATAGAAAAAAAAACACGAATCGTGCATTTGGGAAGAAATAACATTTTAATTTAATTTAGAAGACATTAAGTGTATATTTAAAGACTTATTTATAAAGTTTGAAACCAAATTACCCGGTAATCCAAAAACACAAAAGACATTTCTTGTTAATTTGATAATATTCACAATTTAAGTGTAACAAAAAACGTGCCATTTTGGGTGGTAGCCGGGTCGTCTAGCTCAGTTGGTAGAGTGCTGGACTAAATATCCAAGGATCGCGGGTTCGATTCCCAGCCCGGCCACATAACTTGTGTGGGGATTGGTCATGAAATTATTTCTACGGCCAATCTCCCCCTACCTCTGATTCAAGTAGGGCAGTTGTCAGTTACTGGCATAAGTATGTGCACTAAGTACTGGTAAACCAGCTAACCCAGGAAAAGTGTGAGTAGGTTAACTCACCGCTGTTATATGACTGAAATACTGTTGAATACGGCAAAAAATCCAAACAAACAAAATTTTGGGTGGTGCTAGTTTCAATTGATTTATCAAATTGTTACGCAATGTTTTTCACACATTTCAGGATAATGTCATCAATTTGTGACAGGTGTACAACACCTCAATCATAACCTGTTATTGTTCAGACAGAAAACATAATTGAGTTTATTTATGTAGTAAGCGTGTGCACTATAAATTTTGTAAATCGATTAAAATGCATTTAAGTATGTATATATGCCATTTATTTGCAAATTGTATTAAATTTGTAAATAACATGAAAAAGCATACCCAGAATCAGTTATAACTTTAACTGTATTATTATTATTTTGCAAAACTGGTTACAATATTTTTTTGTTTCAAATTAACGAGTCAATGTAAATGATTTAAAGTTCATAACTGTTTCTTTACGAAGAATTTTAACCCGTTTTTGAAAAATTGGATCACCACAATAAAATGTAAAATTGGACATTTAGAAATATTATTGCAAAATTAAGATAGTCTTCCCATGTACAAGTACTTTTTATAGATGGTGGTGATTTTGTGTGTCAATCATGTTGTCATTGATAGTTAATGCGCGAATTACGTATGAGAATAGTAAAAAATAATATAATAAAATAAAACTCCAAACGTAACAGTATCTTTTTGTATCTTGGGGCCGGTTTAGTCATTATGCAATCATTATGTGGGGCCAGTTTTGCTTTTTTGGGGCCGCAGCGTGTATCCTCTCCACTTTGGGAATGGCACCCGTACCGGTCAAATTGTGAAAATTAGCATCATTTCACCAAAATGGGGAATTTTATCACTTTCATTAAAAAATGTCATAAAAGATGTAAAAACAGTACTTCCCCTACATCTTACCAGTAACCCAGGAATTTTCTCAGAAGCCCCGGTCCTACGTCTAAAAAAATTTTGCGACATGTGTCATATGACGTTATCTGGTGCCTTTAAGCTCTTAAAATTATGGCTAACACATTTTCAATTTTTTGCAAACGCTAAAACGAAATGAAATAAACAAAACATCACCGTTTAAACGGTATACCTCTAGCCTTTTAAAAGCAAAAAAGTGTCATTGAAAGAATCATTATTAAAATGCATGTATATTATACATGCCTTGTTCTTGCAAAAACGGCGGGATAATTTCCCCGTGCACTTTGTGCTTACGCGCGTCAAATGTTAAGACCTGTATTTAGAAAGCACATGGTCGGTACACGCACGCTTTCCATGCGTGGAACGTGACATCGTGGTTGTCAGCAGACATTTCGCGATCTTTTGCAGAAAACACTGGTTGTACATGGCATACGTGTACATAAACAAGATCGCTTGTGTGTACGAAACTACAACACTGAGCACTAACAGTGGATAGGCTTTTCCGATTACGATTTCATATTAGCGTATTTGAGATTGACTTTTCGCAGATTATTTTTTAAAGTTATGAAATTTATTTAATTAACAATTGAGCATATTATAAAATATGAAAGCTTGTTTACTTTTTAGGTCGATAATACGCTTGACGCGTGAATAAGGTTACTTGTGTGTGAATACATGCCAACTGCGCTGATTGGTCAGAGGTCAGACATAACATCATTCCAAAGCGAAGATAAACTGAGCGTTTCTATTGGCTCATTTTGATTTTACTGCATGTTCAAACTCCGCCTACAGGGCGGTGCTTCATGGTGATTGATTGCGGCTTAGGAATAATTGTTGTTAAAATTTTAGGCGAAGTGACACTCGTTTTGATCGTTCACTGACTTTATAGAGTGGGTGTACATGTTTGTCGAGTAAAAAACGGCCATTGTGACGTAAGAGATTAGCTTTCACAGCAGGAATTGTCGGTCTGCTGCAGTCAACACAGCTAATTCATTGATAAAATACACGTGCCCCGGGCGATGTTTATAAGCGCAACACCAATTTTAGGTGCCCCGGATATGTTAAAGTTAAAATTAAACGCCCGGTGCCCGGGGCGCTAAAACAGCCTGGGGAAGGCCCTGCAGCTGTGCGTTGAGGTTTACGCTTGGGTAAAACAAAAGTAAAATACAGGAACACTGTCTTTTCAGGGTCTTTTTTTCTTACATTTGGGCATTTTTTAACTTCAAATTGGGAAAAATTGTCAGAAAATCCGATTGGGAATGGTCCCGTTTTCCAGTACCAACTTTATATAGAGGAAAACGCTGGGCCGGTTTAGACTAGGGCCGGTTTGACTGGGGACGGTTTTGCCATAAACCCTTCCCTGGTTATGCGCTGCAGCGAAAATTGCCCATATAAAAAGTAGCTCAATATTCGCCCAGTGGTAACAAGTTATGCTACATCGTCGATGTCATCGAATACAACTAGTATTTCCATCATCCAGGGACCGCTTCTTTGAACTACCATCCCCAAATTTCATTTCTGTTCCCCTTGTAACTTTTTCAATTAGTTGCTTTTCATCCTTGTTCTGTACATGAATTTCTTACACATCAGAGAAGCATATACACTGTTTCCATTTTTCTTGCGTGAGAAAGCGAAATATACCATCGCGAAAATATGTTACATTATAATTTTCTATTATCAACACATGTTTACCTCTCGTAAAAACCATTTGTCTATTGTTTCCAAAGACATACTGATTGACAGCTATTTACAAAATATGATGACAGCCTATACTAGCGTGTCAATTTGTATAGATTTAGAAAAACATTTATCTTCGAATTGAACCGGCATTTTCCATCAATAGTCTACAAACAAAATGCTGTACCATACTACATAGCTTTATATAAAATAAAAACAACCATAACTAAAATAACTTGTATTATTTATGTTTTAATAATACAAGCGCTTATATTTATTTATTTTTCTTTGTTGATTTTTAATTAGCCAAATCATTTAGAGATTAAAGCATCCAAGATGGCTGGTCATAATGCAGGAGATCCGCTGGAATGTTTTAGTGTGCGTTTTTGACATATTATTTATGTTCGTAATGTATTTACTGGTACTTTAAATAAGATAATAGCCATTGCTTTAAGTTAAAAATAAAATCGTGTAGATTTGAACTTCGTGTTTGTGTCATATTTGTATGATACAAATCCCCACCCACTATCAGTATCTTATGACTTAAGAAATTAAGTCTGAGTCTGAGGTTTACAGTCCTAAGCCAGTAATCCATGACCATGTCAACGCAGTCGCTTGTCATCTTGCATAACTGTGATATCTCGACAATAAATACCTGAAAATTGATCCTCATATTGTGCTATATAGGGAAAGATCTAAAGCAAAATAGCAGGGTGCTGCACCCTGCTCCTTTTTGGTTCCCCCCTGCTGCCCCTCTAGGCTGATCGAGACAGAAATATGGAATATCTTTTGAAATTTAATATATTTTTGCAAATATTCAATAAGAAGTTAATAGACTATGAATAAAACGTTTAATTACAAGCATTAGAGTAATAAATACCCTGGATTTAGAAAATGTTGTTAACAGACTGGTCCAGATTTTCACCCTGCTCCTTTTTTAGCAGCACCCTGTACCTTTTGTTATCCTAGATCTTTCCCTAGCTATATCATGTCTGCTTTCATGCATCGAAATTGCAAACGTAAAAAAAAATCAGTGCATGGTTTTCTGGAATTGTAGTGGTTTCAGCAAATCCCAGTTTTGGCAAGTTGATTTTAAATAGTAGGTGTGAAACCAGAACGGCGAAAGTATTTAGCAATAGATAACACCTTTCAGTAATTAGAGTAAAAATGTTTAATGAATAACTAGGTCATTGTATATGATATAAATTTCTTATTCTATAAATCAAACTCTCAAACTCCTGATTGCAAAGAATAATTTGACACCCTATCTATAACCCCACTGTGACATTTCTCTGTGTTTGTTTGTAGATTCCGATAGTGCTGCATAAGGACTTGGACCGGGATGAACGTGGAAACCCGGTATCCGGGCCAGATGGCAAACAGAGGTACAGGTGTGGGTTTCGTATTGGAGGAGGCATCGACCAAGACAACTCCAAGTCACCTCAGGGCTACCCGGATAAGGTACTGAAAACTGGTGCTTATCATACTGGAATTTATTGTACCTTGATTGTCAAAATCATTGTTGTGTCAAAGCTTTACGGTTTTTGAGACTCGTTTGAGTGTGTGTCCTGTCCTGAACTAGTACAAGATCTACATTTCTCACTCGAGTACTGCTTCTACAGGGATTCAACTCACAGCTCCCAGTTGCATTTGAATATTACAACGTTGCAACCCTGTTATTTTGCTTGAAAATTGCTCCTACGAATTTTTGTGGGTCTTTAGGTCTGATTGTGCATGATAACTCACCAACCTTTGTAATAGGTCTTAGTATTTGACCATTTATTGTTGTGAACTAAATGTATATTCGAAAGGTCTGGATTATTTCAGGGCGTGTATGTGACCTATATTCATGAGACTGGACCAGCTGCCAGGTGTGGTCTGCAAGTGCATGACAAACTGTTACAGGCAAGTCTTATATATGAGGCACGTCGTGGGTTAATCGGGCTTAATGCATATGCGTAAACTGTTGTCCCAGATTAGCCTAATCCAGGACGGCACTTTCCGCCTACAGTGGATTTATGGTTAGAAGAGACTTCCTTGTAACAGAAAATACCTTAAAAGTGGAAAGTGCTGTCCTGGATTAGCCTTTGCGGACTTAACGGGCTAATCCGTGACGACACTTTACGCACATGCATTAAACCCAGTTTTCCAGCGACATGCCTCATATGTACATTGTTTGGTTGAGACATAGTCATTGTATGGCCTCAGTTTCTTCCTACATGGTGTTATGGTAACGAGGCAAAATGAAGCAGGATAAATAATTATATTCGTGGAGTTTCTTGTGACTAAGAAATGTGATACTGGGTTGAAATATAAAACTTTCATCTACTAGTAATGCAGATGTTCTGGTACTTGACATATTAGTTGTAGTTGATGGTTCATCGGTCCTTGAATAAAGATTAAAGATATAGAGGATATTTGTTCAATGCAATGTAAGATTGTATTTTATTTCATGAGTGGTCATAGAAACAATATTTTCAACAGTGGCGCATGACCACGAATTAAATAAATAGAGGATATTTGTTTGTTTTCGGTGTGATAACGCGTGATATCATCACCGTAAAGGGAGACAATTAATATTTTCACGAGCGCTTGCACGATTGAAAATATGTAAATTGTCTCCCTTTTCGGTGATGATATAACGCGTTAACTTATCACACCGAAAACAAACACATTTTCTTTTTATTTAATGCCTTTATTAACCTTTGTTTTTCATTTTATTGGATAATATCACGGGAATCATAACGTCATGACGTCAGAATAATTACGTCATTTCACAGTTTTGAACCCGGCATCGATGACGATCTGTTTTATTTACCGTATTAAATGGGGACCTCAAAAAGTAGTCCCTCAGTGTGAGTGATATAGGGATATATCTCACTGATATTTTTCTATATTTCACTACTTAGCATTTAAATAAAATACGATCATTTACACTGCATTTAATAAATTTTCTTTTTATTTCATGCTCTTGAACGATAAATTTAAAAAATGCGCGAAATATGCTGAGGCATCTCAATTTTTGTGTATTATGACGTCATAAATATGACGTCATTATGATTCCAAAATTGTCGATCACTGTTGTGGTGGGAAAATAGTGCCACTCTTACTGCGTTGTTGTCGCTTAATTATATTTGTATTGAATTTTATTATGTGTTTTCTGTTGTTTAAAAAGGCCGATGTTTACGCTGACGATAAGGGTATTCATATACTTTCCAAAAAAGAAAAACATAAAAACAAAGTTAAAAGTAGTTCCATATAACCAAGAGTAAAATGATCAAATGTTATCATTTCACTCGACCTAGAGTGAAATGATCGGGTTATCATTCACTGGTATTCTCCACTCATTCACCGCAAAGCATGAAATAAACAAGAAAGCTTTTAACATTGGATAATTTATGGTGTTACAAAATTAGCATTAGCTATTAAGCTTTTACTCACATAAAGCCAATAACAAGCATTGAATAATAACAATATAACCAAGTTAAGCACAAATGTGACAGAATAACACTTTAAGAACAAAGAGTAATTGTATATAATTTTAAATTATTTTTTTCTATGCTTGTAGTAAATGTTTCCTTTTCTCATGTTTAATATTTCAGTGCACCCCTGTGCAGCTTATTCCTGTTAAGTGAATATTTCCTTTTTCATCATATTTACTCTTTCCTCTCACCGCCAGGTGAACAGCTATGACTTCATGGCGGTGACCCACAAGAAATCGGTATCGAGTATTGTGCATGAAATTGTTGTATGTGCTTTACATGTCGTTATCATATAGTTTTACTCACAACCTGCAGTGTGATATTCATATAAACATGTATTTGCCAGGTGAATGGCCATGACTTCACGGTGGTGACCCACAAAAAGGCGGTGGAGTACATCCAGAGGAAGCCGGTACTGAACATGCTTGTGTACCGCCCAGGCGTCCCTGACCTGCAGAGACAGGGCGGCCAGACACAGTTCCAGTCCTTCCCCCAGAACTCTGGGGACTTTGCCATGCACGGATAAGCCTGGGGCAGCGTTCATAAAGCATTTGGAGTCAGATTTTATCGTGGTCCTTACATGTACAGGGCTTGCATTAAGGGAAGTTTAGGCGTAATTTACTCCCAGTTTTTGTCACAGGACTTCCAAAATTGCAGCCATGGAAGTTTCAGGACTTCCAGAATTGCAGCCATTGAAGTTTCATCATGTAAGGATGAACAAGTTAGAAGGAAAATTAAAGTGATTCATCTCAATGTATACCTCTTTAACTCAATAAATTGGCATATTATAAACACCTGATGCAAAAGAAATGACCTTAAACAAACATTGAATTTTATACTTAATTGCATTTCTTACACATGTTGTGCAATACTGCCAAAACTTCCAAAAATATTAGCAAAACTTCCAAAATCAGAGGCTAGGAAGTTCAAACTTCCAGATTTCAAAAGTTAATGAAAGCCCTGAATCTAGAAATAACATGTACCTTAGAATGAGTGCAGCACTAAGTTTTAAAAATGGCATCAGTACTAAAATGTATATCAAAGGATGTCAAAATATACCTATGTATTTAGTTGGACACTAAGAATAATATTAAACTTGTTCACTGAAGTGAAAAGATTTAAGAAATTACTATAGTTGCTTTTTGAATACTTTCTGCTGCATGTAATATGTCAGAGTCTGTTTTCCGACTCGTCATTGGCAAGGATTCCGCTGAAGGTTCCAGTGACCACTGCTGCAGCATTTCAAAATATTTATCTTCATCTCAAATATTGGCCAATGAGCATGCTTGTTACATTACAGCCCTGGATTTGACTGGCTGATATTTCAGATTGAGACTAGCTTTGAGAACGTGCCTAGTCGTGGACGCAAGTCTTGCCCAGTGTAGGACAGAGCTGGCTATGCCATCATGCTTCTAGAATGCATTATATAGTAGCGATTGCAGGGTTGTAGTATTGTGATTTTTTAAAATAGATCTGTATATTTTATGAACTTATATTCTTTAACTAGGTTTTTAATGTTGTTTTTTATTTGTTTTATTTAATTTATCCAGATTTAGTTCACTATATTTTGTGTTAGTTTTAAAATTGAAGGGTATTTCTTAATTGGAGAGTGGCATATACAGGAAATAATGGTTCTATGGTGCAGTTTGAAACATGTCAAGATGATGAACTGTATTTGTGAATGTTCCCTGACTTAAAACAAGTAGCTCAGCCTCACACTGAGGTCAGATGTCAAATTTATGGTACTTACAATTCATAAAAATGAAGTTATTTGATTATTTGGAAGTCAATTTTAGGTGATTTTATTTTTCTCCATTCAGTATGCTTATGTTTGAACTAGAGTTAAGAATGCATGTTATGATAGCTGTAGGTTTGCAAACACTCGGATCTTGCCAGCCTTAATAGACATTCTTGTGTTCCTGTTTACACAGAATACTGTATTTCCTAACATTCACAGCATTTAGGGATTTTCATAGTGTAATATAGAAACCAGTGTATTGATTTTTCATATACATGTTATTGTTTTTCTCATATACATGTCTTTGTTTGTTGCTTTAGCATTATAATATTATGATTGAATAGGAAAGTTAACTGATAAAACATGCAGTTGCACCGCAATTCCATTGAAGTAACGACTTAGCTAGATACTAATCAAGTCTCTTATAAACAGTTGCACAGTTGTACATATCTTGAGTGGAGATACCCTCTGTATAATATTAGGAAAAAAATAAGAATTTGTTTGCAAGTTTACACAATTTTTTTCTTGCGTACAATTGCAATTCCTACTTACATAACTAGCAAACTGTTTTCTGTTTGTGTCATGTTGTACACTTTAAGCTGAGACTGGTGTGGAATCATTGTGGAGAATAGCTTCGTTCTCCACAGAATTGAGAATTTATCTTTATTAATAAAAAACATTTAAAAAACTGTACAGACAGTGTGAATATGTACACCATTTAATTTATTTTGATTTGGAAGCTCCTTAATTGTTTTTTGAGTAATAACAATTGGATAGTTTCAACATAGTTTTCTTGTCTAGCCATGTCCCCCTACACTTTTTTGTGTGACTGTGGAATTTGAGCTATTCATGGATTGTGAGTATCTGAGTAAGCATTAGACCGTACAGTCGAAACGCGATACTGCAAATCTCGATACTACCAAATGACGGGATACAACGAATAAGGCGACCAGTCCCGTCTGTTTTCCTTATATATTTAACTAACAAAAGATGGGATACTACTAATTTGCGATCGAACGAAAGATGCATTACTACGAACGAATGTTTCAGTCCCATCATAGCGATACTACGAATAAAATTGTCGTGGAGACTTCACACCTTCTCGATGAAGATTTCACACCTCCGCCAAGTCAGACACCAACCCAGTTTGTTTGCGCCATGGACAAACATAGCTGTTAATGAGTAAAATTACCATATTATTCCACATGATGAGGTGTGCAGTGAGATTTTTATTAAAGCACTTTCATGAAAACAGTATGTTTTTGTGAATTTGATTATTTTGTTCTGAATTTTATGCTTTATTTTTGCTTCATGATGCGAATACATAAACAAATGTATTGTTAAATGCAATTAGTTTAAGTGCATTAATTAACATTATCGTCTCGACATGCTTCAACGCAAAATGTTACTTTACAAACGGATTTTCCTAAAGATGCGATAATACGAAAAACGCGATATTACGAACAAACTCTTGACTCCGTGACTATTCGTAGTATCGCGTTTCGACTGTATTTGAAATATTTGCAGACATTGTTGTCATTTTACTTTCCTATCTGCAGCTGATGGCAGAGTGCTTAGTTACAAGTGCACTCTTTTGAACTGCATTACTAATTACAATACAAGATTGTGTATGTTATATGTGTAGTGTTTTTCATGGTTGTGTCAACTGTTAGTGCAATAATCACATGAGCATGCATAGCTTGTATATCAGTTTATTGACACTTGGCAGCATTTATTAATACATTGTATGTCGATAGACGTGGTAGGATGGGTATTTGATTCGGATGATGTTAATGGTGCTTTTTCACCGATTAAACATTGTGATATGTTATAACAGTTATTTGAATTGAGCAAATTTACCACCAGATTTGAAGATTGAAATAGAGCACACCTCTGAACGTACAAGACATTGATATAATGAGAGATATTTATGTATTGTAAGTTATTTCTTAGATCTTCTTCTGCTATGTGTCAAGAAAATTTAAATGTAAAACATCAACAACAACAACTGTCCCAGATGAGACACACAAAATGACCCTTAACAATTCAGTAATTATTTTAATTTATAGATTTCATTTAACATATTTTAGCAGCCACTTCTTTACTTTAGTGTAAAATAACATGCCATTTTGTGAAGTGTGCACATAGATTGAATTGTGTGCATATCTCCAATGTTTGCAATGCATGTGATGGTCATGTCGAGTCTTCTATTGAGTCCATGCAGTATTTGGTAAAATTATGTTTTGTATTTAGTCCATTTTGTAAATTTCATGGATAGGTAGGCATATTAAGCTATTTTTGTTTTGTCTCGGAACATTTTAAGTGTTCTTGTGTTATTCTTGTCGTTAGAATGCAAATAGATTTTTAGACTGTAACAACAATGTTTGCCACCATAATCATTCCATTATTCATATTTCTACAAAGCATTAAGGCTGAAAAACTCAAAACCCTCATATATACTTGTACATATCACATACTTGTCTTATACTTTACCTCATAACTTGATTGTGCATCTCCTGTCTATTTTGCCCTTCGCATATATTATACTTTTCTATTAAATCTTACATTTTGGGTTGTCCCTCTTGTTCTATGACCTGTTTAAAGTATCTTTCGTACATTCACTTTATAGAATTGTTAAATGTCACAAACTAGTATAAATAGCCATTGTTGTTAATATTTAACTATTGTAAAGATCGTTTTTGTGGATTTTTTTATTTACAAAAGCTTCTTTTATAAACTGACATATCTTTTACACTACGCATTTTATATATTTTTATTTTTTATTGTATATCTCTAGTTTAATCATTATTATGTTAATATCTGATGGTCTAAGGAATGGTTGAGTAAGCCTCATATGCACAGTTTCTTTCTAACTCTGAGAAATGTCCTGGGGTCGTCATACAGAAACATCTTAAGTAAAATCATATCCTTAACCTTAACATCTTTTTTCTTTAGCATTTTATGCAATGCGTATAAGATATTCTGCCAAGTGTTCATTAATTATCAACTTACTATTAACTACTATTTTCTTAACTGTAATTGGATTAAATAATTTTCATGAAGGTTTAAGAATAATAACTTACACAAATCGAAACTTGAGTGAACCTATTTTAAAGAAAACATAGTAAGCTGTTTTCTGGAATACAGCCCCAGGTGTACCTTCACAGACTGGGCAAGTGAGTGCAGGCAGTGCTCGGTTATGTATATTATATTAATATTGCATTCTTTGAGGGCGATAGTGCATTTTCTCAACCCGAGGAAATACTGTTTCCCAGGGCGAATCCGCGGGCAACAGTATTTTTGTAGGGTTGACAAAATGCACTATCGCCCTCAAAGAGTGCAATATTTATTTTATTATAACGAAACAGGGCTTCTCAATAAATAATGCGCTTTTGTAGCACGGAGAAATTTACTCACCATTTCATAAGTGCCTTTTAAATCCGATTAACCTGTTTATCGCTGCGACGTCATAGCGGGTGATATTGCAGTGTGATATTTACAATTATTGACTGCTTCGTTTTTATATAAACAAAGAAGGAAAACAAAAGGGTGAGGTATAATAATGTCTGATATTTACGTCATCGTTCAGTTGACCACCACAACATGATGGGAGATATTCTCCTTGTTTTCAAGGTTGAAGAATTATCTAGTATTCAGCTGTTCTCTAAAGGGTCCACTTTTTTTTTTGCAATAATATTGATTATTATAGTATATATTCATTGGTTTATGTGTGCAGTTTTTCAGGTTTATTCAATTTTCCTTCTGTTAATGATTTTTTCAACTCTCAGTAGTGTAGGAGAAATGTTTCATTGGTGCAAGATTTGCTGTTTACACAATAGTGATTTCCATTAAGGCCAAACAAACAAAAATTGTGTTTTTTGGGCAATAGCCTTGAAAAAGTTAGGTATGTTCGGGATTGAATTTCTCTTTCACTTTTTCTTTAAATACACATTTTGGTAAAAAAAACCTTGAAATTATCTAAAATCTGATTAATATGGATTTCACTGAAAACAAAACACAGAAATTTGGTTTTTGGCCTAAGAATAATTCAACAATTGCACTTGTGTTTACTGTTTTGTTGTTGTTGTTTTTCTAAAATTGCCACTCCTGTTTGTAAATTTCGTTTGCATACTCGTCTTGAAAAAGCCTGCATCATAATGAACAGTTTTATCACAGTTTTATCACTGTTTTATCACTGTTTTATTTTGATAGCCTTCTCAGTGTGTGCAGTATTCAAAGTCTGTTAGCTTTACAACAGATATGCAGTATATCCCTCTCCTGTAATAACGTTTTTGCAAAAAATAAATTATATATTTCAATATGTTTTAAATGCCTTTGTTGTTGTCCAGAACTGGAATTAAGTTAATCAGCAGATAATGTTTAACAAAGACCCGTGCCAAGTTTAAGTTTGAAATACCTGAAAAACTCATTGGCTCAATCTCTTGAAAAAATGACTTATCATGTACGAAGGACTTTCAGAGATATTTGCCTACTTAACAAATAGGCCTTTAAGACTTTCAGATATAACTGCAAGTTATTCCATATCTATGCAGGAGATATATGGCCACATATTGAGGCCTTTGTTTTATGTCGATTTAAGTTTCACGCTCTGTTACCGCATTCATAAATCAAATCTCGCGGAAAAGTCCAGGCAGAATGGAACCAAGTTGGTGCTAAAACCGGTGATTTGTTACAAAACAAAATATTTAACTATTGATTGGATTTTGGATCATGTGTACACGTCAGTGGGACCTAAACAACCCTGTCCGGATTTTAGGTTATCCATGTGTCAGCTTATACAAAAACAATAACAAGAATGCCTAATTAATTTCGTAAGAGGATTACTCAATGTGGAAAAAATGTAGAAAAATTATAATAACTCGACATCCCACACTTGTAAACCTTTTACCATGCTCTTTCATACATCCAAATGACAGTTCTCTATATGTACCGATATTTACAGATCAAAGATCATTTCACAATAACTTGTGATAAAAAAAAAAAAATAATAAATAATTAAAGTTTCAATGTAAACAAAATTTACAAACAACTCATTTAAACTAATGATCAAAATTAATGTAATTGGAAAAAATACTGTAAAACATTTTTTTGGCAATTTGTTTTCTATTTAGGAATGGTCCAATATTAAATATATTTCTTTTTTTTAAAGAACAATTAATATATTATCTTTTCCAGCATCAAACTTTCCTGCTAGAGTTTTCTTGTACATGACTGGATATGTGGCGCGTCGTGGGAAAACCGGTCTTAATGCATGTGCATAAAGTGTCATCCCAGATTAGCCTGTGCAGTCCGCACAGGCTAATCCAGGACGACACTTTCCGCCTACAGTGGATATATGTTTAGAAGAGACTCCTTGAAACAGAAAATACCATAAAAGCGGAAAGTGCCATCCTGGATTAGCCTGTGCGGACTGCACAGGCTAATCCGGGACGACACTACGCACTTGCATTAAGTCCGGTTTTCCCATGACGCGCCTCATATCTATTATGTGAATATTTCGCAACAAGAAAGTAGTTCAGCCTATATCATATTTCCACCTTTTGTTGTTTTCTATGTGTGTATAATGCATGACACTACGCATGGCCACTCCTTTTGTTCAGTATTTCCTCTTGTAATGTTGATATTAATTGTGTTTGTTCCAAACTTGTTAAACATGAAAATACTACATGATTACTGACAGTTTTTTTATAGTGATTTATTGTCATATTTACCATTTTACGCTTTTCTGTTGTTGATAGAATCTTTGGTTTACAAAACAACAACGTTGTTCTATTTTCAGAACAAATTTCAGTGAATACCCGGTAGTTGTTGACAGTTCAGTTAGCAAAACCCTTATATTTCGTTTTGCAAGTTGATTGTTAAAACAATTATGTTCAAAAGATTATATTTGTAGATAATTCATTTTTATTTAATTAATATTTTTTCAAGGAAATTGACAAGAAACAGAAAATCATGTCAAAGAATATTTCAAACAACATGAAGATATCAATGTAGAAAAACCTTATTAGCAAAACTCTTGATGTTTATTTCTAAAATATTGTACACAAATCTTATTTGTAGAGACCATTATATTTAGAATTTACTTATTTAATTCTTAATTTTCACTTTGTTATATTGCTTTTTAGTGCTTATAAATTATTGACGTTCTAAGACTCACGATAAATGAAGAGAAACAAATGAGGCATGTCGTGGGAAAACTGGACTTAATGCATGTGCGTAAAGTATCGTCCCGGATTAGCCTGTGCAGTCCGCACAGGCTAATCCAGAACGACACTTTCCGCCTACAGTGGATATATGTTAAAAGATACTTCCTTGAAACAGAAAATACCGTAAAAGCGGAAAGTGTCGTCCCGGATTAGCCTGTGCATACTGCACAGGCTAATCCGGGACGACACTTTAAGCACATGCATTAAGCCCGCTTTTCCCACGACATGCCTCAAAAAGTCTTCCATCATGCAGTTAGTTGGTTAACGTACAAACTGTTAGCACATGTGTATACTGGGTCTGTAGTCATCGACCTATTCTTAGTCTTAATACTTAAGAATAAAGAATATTCTTGAAATTATTATTTTCAAATAAGGCTGTTAATTTCAATCTTCCTTGGTATTCACCGATGCTAATTTTAGAATTCTTTATTTACCGGTAAAATGATTTATTAAAGTCTTAAGCAACATTGGTTACCGGGCATATTTTCGAACTAACAAGTATTATTTCTCGAGTCAAAATCTGTTTGTCATTCTTAAGTCAAAATCTGTTCTTCATTCGTAAGTCTAAGTCTGTTATTCATTCTTGAGTCTAAGTCTGTTCTTCATTCTTGAGTCTAAGTCTGTTCTTCATTCTTGAGTCTAAGTCTGTTCTTCATTCTTGAGTCTAAGTCTGTTCTTCATTCTTGAGTCTAAGTCTGTTCTTCATTCTTGAGTCTAAGTCTGTTCTTCATTCTTGAGTCTAAGTCTGTTCTTCATTCTTGAGTCTAAGATTGTGTTGGTGAATACGCCCCTCAGTAATGTGAAGGATTATTTCTTGATGCGACTGTGTGTTTTGTTTGAAAGATTTCAGGATGTTGAAATAAATATTTGAGGCATGCCGTGGAAAAACCGGCTTAATGCATGCGCGTAGTGATGTCCCGGATCAGCCTGTGTGGACGACACTTTACACACATGCATTAAGCCCAGTTTTTCCACGACACGCCTCATTGCAAGTTAATTACCATATTAAAATTACTGTCTTGTGAGAAACCAGGTCTTCAGAAGATGTTCATTTTCACTTCAAATTCACCTGTCATGTCCATGATGTAAATGTGTTTATTTTGCATGTGCACAAATATATATTTTAAATACATATTTAAAAAAAATATATTTTGTCTTTGTTTTCATACATGATCTTGCAATAGTTTGCATCAATTAGTGTAAATTGTCTTTGGCAGTACTTTTATGTTGATTCTTTAATCAATTTTACTTCAGTTTATCTTGGTGATAAAGTAACACACAAAACTACATGCTATAGAAGGTATTTCAAGTGATAGTTGTGCACTTTTGACAACATTAGTAAAATGTACTATTGTGCACTTGTTCTGTAAAAAATATAAACATGGATGTGTAATGCGATGTCAGTCGAGGTTTGCATTAGTTTAAACCTATTTATTTTAGCTCAATTGCATCGAAAGCAGAAGGTTTATTGAGACACTCTTGATTCCGTTTCCTGGGTAGAACCAGTACTTGGTGTCTTGGGGGAGATCTTGAGTACGCTCCCAGAGTGGGAATTGAACCCGGGACCTCCTAGCTAGGCAGACACCATATCCACTACACCACAGTGATTTACTTTGCATAGTATGTAGTCCAAAAATGTACATTACAGCTTGCATGTCTGTATTTCCAGTTGCAAATTTTCATGCAAAATGCATTCTCATTTACATGCATTGTTATTGGGCTAAATAACATTTTGATAATGCATGTTTTGACAAGTGACATCAAGTCAAGTGGTACTGTTATCAAAACATAGACAACATAGGCAGTCATGACTACCCAATAACAGATCTTTGGTTCATAGTTACGTGTCTATCTATAAGGTCCCTAATTTATGTTACAACGAATTGAACATTTCTTTGTTTGGACTTCAAAGTCTGTATTTGGATGTCACAGTCATTTAGAATTCCCTGCAACCTTGAAATGTAATCGTCACTGTGAATTCCCTGCAACCTTGATATATCATTGTCACTGTGAATTCCCTGCAACCTTGATTATGTCATGGTCACTGTGAATTCCCTGCAACCTTGATATATCATTGTCATTGTGAATTCCCTTCGACCTTAGTATGTCATTGTGAACTCCCTGCAACCTCGATATGTCATGGTCATTGTGAATTCTCTGCAACCTTTATGCCACGGTCATTTTGAATTCCCAGCGACCTTGTATGTCATGGTCATTTTGAATTCACTGTGACAGTGATATGTCATGGTCATTTTGATTTCTCAGCGACCTTGATATGTCATGGCCATTTTGAATTCCCAGCGACCTTGATATGTCATGGTCATTTTTAATTCCTTGTGACAGTGATGTGTCATGGTCATTTTGAATTCCCTGTGACAGTGATGTCATGGTCATTTTGAATTCCCCGTGACCTTGATATGTCATGGTCATTTTGATTTCCCTGTGACAGTGATATGTCATGGTCATTTTGAATTCCCAGCGACCTTGATGTCATGGTCATTTTGAATTCCCTGTGACAGTGATATGTCATGGTCATTTTTAATTCCCAGCGACGTTGATATGTCATAGTCATTTTGAAATCCCTGCAAATTTGAAGTAACAAAATTCATTTTATTTGCAAACAAACAACAAAAGCCACTTTTTTCTGAGGACTGTTTATTTATCATGACTGCAACAATGACACAGTGAGAAAAGGCAGAAGACTACGGACAGATATACAAAACATAAGGCACTTGTCACTGAACAAAACCAGTCTCGCTTGGACAGCCCAGTCTACGCCAACAACCAATCACAGGCAAGCACAAAGGCCATGGAAATTTAAGTCTGTATTAGTATAACAAGAAAACAACTGAACACATTAGAAAAAAATACTGACATCAGTATTAATCTGAAGTTACTGTTGTACTGGTCACAAACTGGGTAGAATTTTGAAATTTGTGTGACAATCTTGTCATTTTTGCTATTGCGGTTTTAAGCCTGTTATTTCCCAGTACACAAAGCCATGCACTCTCCATGAAAGGTTGTTGGACAGACTTTCTTAAACTACATTACTATGGCAACGGAATGTAAACTTTTGCAATTTCATTACTGCTTAAAGTTACTGTATTATTAACATTAAAAAATAAAATTATTGATGTTAAAAAGAATACAAGTTCAAATTACAATCTGGTAAGGAACAAATAAATGTCCAACTGAAAAATCTGATTCTTGATATTTTTAAAGGAAGAAGCACACAAATAAAAAAACAATTATTTACATCTGACAAAAAAGACAAGAAAGATATCATAAAACAACGAAGTTTTGACATCACAGAATCATTGTACGAGGGCTGATTCACAATAAATGGAGCACTGAACATAATTATGTAAGAAGTGAAGGAAACGAGTTCTAGCACTTGTATGATCTAGGGAGACAGAATTAACGCGGGTGTTACCCAACACTCACTGACAGCAACATCATCACCCATCTCTTATTACTGGCAGACTTTCACTCCAGAAATTGAGTAATATAACGTTCCAACAGATTAGGTAGTAATCACAATAAATTGTTCTTCTTGTTCTATATGAAATATTAAAATAATAAATCAAATACAGAATTTTTTGCATTGCAGATGATCACTACATGAAGCTTTCAATAGAAAATTTTTCTATAATTATTACCGTCTTACTATGGCAATAACTTTAGTTTTTTACATACCACGATATGTGGCACTAGTGTTATACTACAACTCACAACCAAATCTTGATCTTGCTGACTAAATGTTGCTAATTCATCTCAACTTTGAAGACGCTGCTATGAGTGTTTACTACAGGAAACAAACAATATTCATTTGATGATTGCTACAGAGTGGATGCACTGAAAGAATTTATATCAATACCAAAATATCTGTTGGTACAAGTCAAAATAAATTCTGAAGACCAAGAAATAATGAAACAGTACTAGAGTGAAGTCGTGAAGTCTAAATCAACTGGCAAACTTTACATGGATGCTGATATCTCTACCTAATAATGAGCAATTCGTTGTCGCAGGACTAGAAATTCGAAATCGAAACATCTCCCGGTCTGCCGACAAGAATCCCAGTTTTGGAAGAATATAAGGATGGAAATACCTGATTAGTACATATGACACACAGTGCAATGTTCTTACCATTAAAGAGTCTTGTTACCAAAAATAAATATTCTGAACCAAAAATTGAGGTGTGTCATGGGAAAACCGGGCTTAATGCATGTGCGTAAAGTGTCATCCCGGATTAGCATGTGCAGTCCGCAAAGGCTATTCCGGGATGACGCATTTCGCTTATATGGTATTTTCTGTTTCAAGGAAGTTTCTTTTAAACATAAATCCACTCTAGGCGAAAAGTGCCATCCGGGACGACACTTTACGCACTTGCATTAAGCCCGGTTATCTCACGCCTCATTTCCAAGATTTTTTTAACAAACTAGAGTTAAACCGGGATATTTGGCTTCTCATTGCAATGATTTCGATGAAATGGATAAGAACATTGATTTCTAACATAAATAATATGAAATGTTGTACATACAATATAACCCTCTGTGTACTATATACAAACATGCTGCAAACTAACCTGTTTTGGACGGCATTCTTTAATTTTGGCAAAAGGAAAGTTTGCGATTTTAGAAAATTGTTTAAACTGATATGAAAATGAATCCGTTTGCATTAAATAAAAGCTTGCTATAGAATAGTTGTTAATAATAATCATGCAAATAAAATTTTGCATTTAATAAATATAGGAATGATAAAGTTAGTCTGCCTGCGAGTTGATAACATCGAATATATGTGAACAAACAATATGTTGCACAATGCAGAATACAGAATTTAAGTAACCACTCCCCCAAAACACATTTAAGACAACGCAATAGTAAAATAATTTGGCAACAATAAAAACCACACTTCAAACTACATGGATACAACTGATTTTAAAAACAATAAATAAACTTTGTACACAAAAAACACAAAAAAGCACATTTAAGATGTGAACGTTGATGACTTGAATAACGATGAAAATGATGATGATAATGAAGATAATGATTATGACAATTATGACAATATTAAAATAAAAACAAATTTCACTCTGCAAAACAAATTAAGACCAGGTTCAATGAATTCCTAACAAAAAAAAGGAAACAATTTTAACAGAAACTGAAACACACAATATGTGCTTAGAAGAAAAACTGGACATTGGCACATTGTCAACAATAAAGTATACAAAATATAATATATATTATAACTCCACATAAATATGGAATGCATGATTAAATACGCAATAATGACAATAACTGACTGAGCTTTCTATGTTGTCATGAGAATAATGATGCGTGTTTCAAAAATGTGCATAACTGAATCCAACGATGAGTACAAACTCTGGATCATGGAATGTTTGTGCAGAATGAACGGTGCGCGTAGTGTCCCGCGGGACATGTCCTATTAACGGACAAAAACCTCTGGAAATAATCACATATTTGAAAACTGTTCATAACTTCATATAATGTATTTAGGTTGTCTATATGTTCAGTTACTGGAAATGTCAATGTTCTGGTGCTGAATAACATGTGAATATCTTTCATCTTTTAAGGAACAGTACCAAGTCAATCAAACTTTCGTTTTATTTCAAAAGAACTAAAAATATTAGCATTTTATGCTCATTCTATATAACACAAAGAGAGGCACAATGCTTCCATAACTTTAATAATATACCAGTAATTACGAAATGTATTTTTCAATGTCGGGGTGAGCTTAAAACATCTGATTACTTCCCGATATTTACAGACATGGAAGTAAAACAAGAAATGGACATGATTCAAGAGCATGGCAGGACGGAATGAAAGTATCACAAACGTCACAAACAATACTGAATTGCTGGCAAACATAACCTGTGTAGAGAAGATTTGCTGTAAAACGCTCTTGCGCAATGAGCTTTCTTTGCAATTTTCAAAACAATAAAAATCAAACTGCAAATTGCTGTACTATTTTGCTGGAAAAATGATTTGCTTGTAAATAAGTTTATGAGAACAATGTCTTAATAGAATGTATAAATTTCATTTTGCAAAATCCTGTTTCTGTGTGTATCAATATAACATGAAATTGTATATTCTCGTGAAAAATATATTTATGCTTCATGCACAAAATCAAGTGAATAGGTAAAACAAGATTACATTAACTTGTAACACTTTGAAGTTCTACTCTATAAAAATATTCATCTTAAAAATATATTATTACTTTCACTAAAATGTTCATTTAATTATTAAACTTAAACATCAACAAAAATCACAGTTGGATACTTTGTAACATCAGAAAATATACACAAAAAACAAACTGAATAATAACAAAATCACAACTATGTTCATGGACAATTTGATTAACAATCTTAACATGAGACTTAACGATGCAATATTATATATTTCCACACAATTGCATCAATTCTGTGCAGAACAGGTAACATCAATAAAAACAATAAGTAGTGGCATGCATGTACAAAAGTAAATTATTGTCTTTCCACATCAATATCTAAAATTTCACGATAAAGTCAACATTTTGAAGCAGTGTGCTAAAATATTGATGGATTTGAAAACTTCAAAATATCTGTTATTTACTTTATACACAAATCATGAATCTTTTCAAAAATCCATAACTTTTTTTACAAAATAATAATGTCTCCCTGTTGAATTTCCTTCCACACACAACATCTCCCCCCACTTCCTGTTGCATCACTTCCTGTCACCTGACTCAAGTGGTGCCATCTGCCAGTATGCCAGACAGTCTGCTGACGGGCCGGTCCACTGCGTTCATCTGCAGGAACTGCTGCTGCATCTCCTCCTGGGGAATCATGGGATACGCGCCGTCAAAGTGGAAATCTGAAACACACAGAAATATTTTGCATGTTATTTCAGTACATATTTATTAAACTTAACACAACACTTGATGCAGAAAGGAGAAAATGAGAACTCACGTAACAGTCAAGCATGCAGAGAAGTATTCACTGCTATACATTTAAGGACTTGACTGTTTATAAGTTGTTGATCTTATAAAGTTTCCAATTTATCAAACCACTGTTAGCAACAAATAAAATTGCAAGTTACCATAATCATAAGACAAAACGAGATTCACACATGGAAAAAAAAACAAAATCATAACAACAGATGTAAGACGTACCCCCGTTTCCAGCCTGCATGTCCGGGTGCAGACCAAACTCCTCCATTTGTGGGTTCCAGTTCACATTCTGCATGCGGCAATTACCGTACGCGAACTGGTGTGTGGGTACGTCCGTGTGTTTGGGCTCGGGCGGAGGCATCTCCCCACCGTTCTCCACCCACTGCTGGTACCACTTCTCAGCCTGCGGGTTGGCCACGGGCATCATTCCCATCTCCATATGGTGCATACCGTGATGGCGGAGACGCGGGTGTGTGCGCCGGCCTGGACTCAACATATCCGGCGGGGCCGGAGAATACGCATGCATGCTGCAAATAGAAATGCAAATATTCACATGTCAGACTGCTTTAACATTGGCAACTTTCAACGGTGGGAAATGGTGCGATATTTTCTGTCCACTTCTTTATCACAATATCACAAGGTTTGTGAAAGTCTTGTATACCATTTTCAATTCAACATGAGAAAATCCTTTTTCATTCCCAAGACCAATTTTAAAGACTAAAAAAGAATCTATAGCTTTTACCTAACCTTTTCTCAATTACCCAATGTTTCCCATACCTAGAACATTTGAAAACATGACTCTTCGTTTTCAAAATGCAAGTTGTTGCATTTTGCTTGCAAGAAAAATGGTGGTGAAAGTGTTTAACTTATAGACAGTTATTTTATTTTATTTTTAACGCAGCCTGCCCCTCTCCTGACGAGGTGGCTATACAGTCTGCTTCCTGTATGCCGGGGCAATCAATAGTTAAGTGAGCGAAGATTTCATAAAAACAAGTTACAATATTAAGAAGGCTCCGAGAAGACAATGACAAAATCAATGTAAACGAGAACTGAGGATCAATAAACTACACGGATACTTGATGTGAAACCGGTTACAAGCACTTGGGATGAAGTGGAGTAGTAAATCTTCAATGAGCCGTGAGAGATAAATGACAGAGGACGCACAATGTCTGAATCCATTGATCCGCTAGTGCCGACACGGACAGAAAGTTTCTGCAGTAGCCCAGACATCTAGTACAACTGTCCATGGTCTGTTTCTCTCCTTTTACTGTTTACCGATCTTACATTTCACAAACCAGAGGAACGGTCCGCTTAATTAATAGTGCACCATTTCATGGCATGGTAACTGTTCAGAATCAATTATGGCGCACCTTATACATAATATCCAGTTTTCTCCAAGCCATCAACAACAATTAACAAATCTCTCATGGTTTCCTTGTGGCTTGTAATGGACAATACTGTACAATGGAGTACCACAAAAAACTTTGAAATTCTGAACATCCATTTGAAAACTATGCAACAAAGATCTGGAAAACTGTCTATTGAGTAAGGTTACTTTGTCGGACTTCTGCCCCAACATTCTACCATACTTTACATCAATATGACTCATGTCTTGTATTTGCATTTTACTTGAACTGTCCTGCTAATACACCTTACAAGGCCACCAATGAATCATTACAGTGTGCAGCCAAGTGTGACCTAATTTTATCATCGACAGATGCACTACAAACAGAACAAAGGAAATCAAACCAATTAGCACAAATATAAATCAACCAATGAATATAAAGTTACTCAAAAAGTGCAATGCTCATATTAATCACAGGTGTGTATTAAGCAGTAGATCAATGTTGTCTTGGTTTTAAAGAATAATTGAGGCTTGTCGTGGGAAACCGGGCTTAATGCATGTGCGTAGTGTCCTCCCGGATTAGCCTGTGCAGTCAGCACAGGCTAATCCAGGACGACACTTTCCGCCTACAGTGGATTTAAGTTTAGAAGAGACTTCCTTGAAACAGAAAATACCATACACGCAGAAAGTGTCGTCTTGGATTAGACTGTGCGGACTGCACAGGCTAATCCAGGATGACTCTACGCACATGCATTAAGCCCAGTTTTCCGACAACATGCCTCAGTTGGTTTTTCTTGGACTGATATTCAGAGGGGAACCTAACCAATGTCCAGCCGAGGCCTATCCAACTAGAAAGTGCTCAAACAGCACAGACCTCTGCCAAGATAGGTAACTCTATGTAAGCAATGATTTTCCTACAACTAGGTAATCTCCCTTACCCTATCTCACAACAATAAAGAATCCAGAAACAATTATTTGATCCAGTCTATGATACGGATTACCACCAAAATCTAACCATTTATTAATTGGCCAAATTCTATCTTTCCGACAAAATTTCATACAAATCTGTCCATATCGTTTGCACGTTAAGATGGCCTCCAACAAATATCCTCTGTTGAATTATTCTATATTTATTATGCTATGACTGTTCTAGAAACTGTCTGACTAGAAGAACTTCCAAGAAATCTTGAAATACAATCTCTACCCACATGTATGCAGAGCCTGTTAATTAAAAGGAAGCATCTACTCTAATGTCAACTAGCATTTTACTATGTTACTCGACACACTGTTAAGTGACGTTGACATCTTGCTAATGAAAGCTTGCAGCGAAGTGTGAAAGGGTTACAGTGAATATTCTGTACACCGATGCAAGATGCTAACATAAACTTTCTCACATTTCGAATTTACAAACTGGCATGACGACCAAAAGTTCAGAAAATCAATATTTCTTATGTATACATTGGGCAAAAACTACACCACCATTTTTCAAGCAAAATAGAAGTAGAAGGAGAGTCGTGTACTGCACAGGCTAATCCAGAACTACACTTTACGCAGATGCCTTAAGCCCGGTTTTCCCACGACATATATGAGGCGCGTTGTGAGAAAACTGGACTTAATGCATGTGCGTAAAGTGTCGCACAGGCTAATCCGGGACGGCACTTTCCGCTTTTATGGTAAATCCACTTTAGGCGGAAAGTGCCGTCCTGGATCAGCCTGAGCTTTTGTACGTGCCCCCAGATATGAACGTACTCTGCCGAGCTCTGTGAGTCGTCCATCACACTCATCGGGGAGTTCTGTGTGTTGATCGGCGACTGCTCCATCACGTTAGGTGCCGACGGACCGCCCAGACCGTAATCTGAAAATAACAACATCCACCTGTTACTATGGAGAGTAACATTTTACAAATAATGACAGAGTGAAACTTCTTTAAATTAAAGATGCACTGGGATGTTGAAAATGCTCAAGATAAATGGGTTAATTTCTTATAGACATATTAACAATTTTGAGATTTGCTTCAGTTAAAGGGACCTGTTCAAAGATTGACAAATTGGCAATTGATCAACTTTTTGTCACTGATTCCAACAAATAAAAGAACAGCGAATACAAGGGAGCAAGATTACACTATGAACATTGAAATATACTGTAAAAACCGGTTCAAGTAATCATCAGCTGAAATTGATAGAATTATAAAGCGTTTGTAACGCTAAACGATGGGAATAATTTGGAGTGTTTCTGTTGAAATATTTGACATGTGGAACACTTCCATAAAGTAATAATGCAAGATGACATATGGAAGTCAGAATGGCCAAGTGGTTAAGGCTGTAACCCTTTAATCCGGAGGTCCCGGGTTCCAACCCCGGTGCGACCTCTTTTTTTTCTTTCCTTTTTTTCTAAATACTTTCTAGTTATTATACTTTAGCTTTTTAGTTCCAATGCTTAAATCTGTCAAGAAAAAGGCATTTAATGGCATACTTAAAAAAAATGGGAAAATCTGTGAACAAGTCCCTTTAATATTCATCTGCATTTTTAGTGCTCAAGTTAAACAAGTTTCACTGTAATTTTACAAATCTAAAACTACCATTATACTGAAGAAAAAAGCAGGTGTTTATCAATATGAATGGTTTTCAATACATAATTAAATCCTGGCTGCAAATGCCCCATTTATTAACGCGGCCATCATAGCAAGCACTTCTAGGACATTCCAGGAATGTAAATCTGCCTTTCATTTGACAGGAAATCATTAAGCGCCCCACAATCCAGACCAGCGCTTGGTCCTGTCAGACCTGTCAGCTCATGACGTGTCACTCCTACAACCACTCACACTGTGTCCCAGCTTATAGTGCAGTGTAACCCAATTACTAGTTGAGACATATTCCAGAAACATCTGATCCTTAACAATAACATGTGAATTTTGTTTAAACCTTTTTATTGAATGTGTTTCTGCATTGTGCATAAAGATTATGGATTATTAACTGTGTTAATAAAAATTGTCTACTTAAAATGGATTCACAAATGTATTTGTAGTTGTACAGGTAATGGGGTAATGGTTCAGAGTTCAGACTTCACAAAAGGCAGAAATAAGAACTCTGCTACTCAAACACAAAGCACTGTTTGGATAAAAGAGCCATAATCTATGAAGCTTTCAACATAACCTGGGAGGAATAGCGATGTCAGAGAATACAGGGTCAAGTTGGTACATACTTCCTCAAACAGAAAGAAATAGCGATTGATCGGTGTGGACAAACATCCGACCATGTGCCAAGCACCACCACCAATGACAGAGCACAGTCTGAACTTACTGACACCAGGTATTAACTGGTATAAAATATCAGAGATATTCAGATTGCAGAATGTGAGTATTTTATTACGAATGTCCTCAATTCAAAGAATGGATTAACAAATTCCTCTGTCAAACTGTTTACAAAAGCTTTCAGCCATGTGCAACTTCATGAGGGGACGATAATAAACCTGGCAATGCTGGTCTGCTTAATAGTGACCTGGGACAAAGCTGCCCACCAAACATCCACCGATTGTTGAAAATCAAGACCTACTTGTCACTTAGACACACACAAAAACATGTATCAGTTCAATTAAACTATTCTCTCAAGTGTAAGAATTTTAAAAGCACCAACATCTAAGTTATTGCTAATATATTGGAGGCGTGTCCGCACAGGCTAATCCAGGACGACATTTTCCGCTTGTATGGTATTTTCTGTTTCAATGTAATCTCTTCTAAACATAAATCCACTGTAGGCGGAAAGTGTCATCCTGGATTAGCATGTGCAGACTGCACAGGCTGATCCGGGACGACACTTTATGCACATGCATTAAGCCTGGTTTTCCCACGACATGCCTCATTTAATACCTCAGTTTTGTTGGTCCAACCCAGATAGACACTGATAATTCACCACTGATATAACCTTGATAGCATAAACAGGAATAAGTGTTTGCTGAAACCCCTGGCGCCAAACCTCAATATTTAAAAATATCATCATTTCTCAAAATTGGCACCTTCTTACAAAGGTGCAATATTTTACTTGCAGTTAATTTAATTGGATTCGTTTAAGGAATTGGCAAAAGTATTTTGAGTAACAAATTTAACTTGCCCCATACCCCTGTGTAATTATTACAGATCACAGCTAAATGCCAATTATGGTACTTAATTTGAACCATACATTTATCACCGCTATCACTCCCTATTAGTTAATTGGTAAACTATTAGACAAGTATCTCCCTCTTTATTCAGTTCCTAATTTACCGTCAAGTACAGTAATACGATCTTCTAATAAAAACATTTTAATGTATTAGGCAAAAAGTATGTTTCCAAACATTCACAACTGTGCTCTATAATTACCTCGAAAATTATACTTAAAATTCAAATTAATGCTCTTTACCCAAACGTTACTGTCAGCCATTAGGTGGCACCGCAAATCATCAATGATCAGGATTTCACACAAGTTGCAATAACAATTTCTACAATGACGCTTACAATTGTCAAACAACCAAAGAGTCAAATGGGTTAACTGCCTTTCTCAAATGACAACACATACATTTCACGAGGTGACTTGCAGTTTGTTGGGCAGCACTTATCAGTTTGTTGGGCAGCACTTATCAGTTTGTTGGGCAGCACTTATTGGCTGCAAATGTGAATAGACTGAATATGAAGTTTACGGAAAAAGTCGTAATCAACAGATTTTTGCCAAAGCCTTAATGTTTGTTTTAATTATAGCACAAACAATTATGAAACAATGTTTCCAACTAAACAACCATTACAATTATATCTAAATAAGAAATTACGTTGCTCGTAACACTCTTTGAATAATTTCTACCAATTATAAAAATTACCGATACATGTTTTATTAGGGTAAGTGTTGCATATTTTATTGATACTAGACATTGTGCAGCTATTACTACCTACTAGGCCATATAGTCTCAATAGGAGCTTAAGACATGCAAGTTATTTAAGACATACATAAGAATCATATTAAAGTCCCGCCCTCAACAATGTGCATATCCTTGATTCAATATTGCACTCATATATTATTTCATGCATGAAATTTCCACAAACACTGCCTGGTCACCTAAGTACAGATTTAAAGCGATACCGTTTAATAATAACATTGTCACGACCAATTTGAAAGTTTGCTTTTCTCCCATTTACTATTAACAAACCTTGTTTAATCATTTCACCCATTTACTATTAACAAACCTTGTTTAATCATTTCGCTATTAATAGTCCACCACTGACGTAAGTTGTGGCAGTGGAGAAAACAGACTGGTACGGCAGAAATTTGTTTGAGTCTGACCCAACTAGCGAGCAAAACAACCGTTCACTTTCAATGTGGACAGAAACAAGTTGACCTCCGTCTATACTTCAAGTTAATTTATATAACCTCCTGATAAACAAAGACATATTGACCAAGAAAGTTAGAATTAACGAAAGTATTTTGCCTTGGAATGGAAATCATTTAGACGGTTACAAAATGAAAGTGTTACATAGTGCTAAAACAAACTTTAAAATCAATCCTGAAAAGAATGCACTACCTAAAGGTCAAATGTTGCAATTACTGCTGAACATGTACCTGGCACTCTATGTGTGGACAATGTACCTGGCACTCTATGTGTGGACAATAATGAAATGTAGTGTAAAAATCAATATGACACACAAAGGAGCACAGAACTTTTAATAATTACAAAAATTAAACAGTTATTGAAGAAAATTCTTTATTTTGGGAGTGACACTCAAGATCAATCAAGAGTGCGTTGGAGCGTCCAAAAGTCGAGCCATTGCCAATAAAGAAATCTCTGTGCTTGATTTTCAAAAGGAGTCCGCCATTGTGTCAAATATCAGGTGCGTATAACGTTCTCTCGCGATCGTTTTGTCTCGGATAATGTAACATTTTCTGACGTCACCAAACAAAGAAGGTCGCAAGGCACATAGAACAAATTAAAAGGCACAAACCTGTCGATTGTGGAGATACGTTTCATATCTAAAGTGTCTTAAACTTTTTTTTTTCAAATTTCTAAAAATATTGAACCATTGTTATTGTTGTAAAAAATGAATTTGTTAGAATCACATTTACAATGACCTATTGTGTTCTGACAATAAATCGGTGCAAGTACATTTAGGAGAAAGGTCTAGAGAATTGTTGATATTAAACTGTATAAGCTTGTAAGAGGAAACTGTTAAACACATGAAGTCCTATTAATAACTTGTGGAATTACCTTACAATTACGGAAAGTCATTAAAATATCATTTTTCCGTAAATTACTATTATCTATCACTTGACACCACTGACTGAGTGTTGCAGTTAGTTTAATGTATTGTTCATGTTAAATACAATATCTATGAAAGCTAATCGCTTACAAATTTGCCTTTTTATATTTTGTATATCTATTATCATGTGATAACGTCTTGACTAGAGGTCACCCAGTTATTTACCATGGAAAAACAAGCGAGGAATCATGTCGCCTGTTAGGGACATCGAGTGCCTTGTCAAATTTAGAAACACTCTTATTTCAAAATCTGCAATTGTTCTTTTGTTTAAATAGGTTCTTGTATTCAAACTTGACTCATGTGCAACAATGGTGGTCATTGAAAAATGTACGTGCAATCACTGCCAAACTGCAATTGTGTTGATTGTTTTTGTTTTCAGTAATTATGTGAATACATTATTATCAGAATGTTTCCACAATTACGTATGCAAAAATTAAAAACCTTTTAATAGGTTGTAGTGGCCTTCAAATATTGTAAAAACATAGAATTTTGTCAGCACAGAATTCTTTCTTGTTTTAACTGCAAAAATGGCATGAATAAACACACCGATTTTTTTTTGATTTTTTTTTTATTCAAAGAAGTTAAAAGGACACTATTAATAATGTGTTTTAAGGCCGAAAATAAAACATTGTTTGTTTCCCCTCCCGCGACCCATGCTAATAAAGGGTGGGTCGGTAGGTCGGAAAAATATCATATTTGTATACACAATAAGTCATTTTCATTCTCATGTTTTCCTTATGTTCGAAATGTTACGTTATAGTATAAATTCTCAATATTTTCGTTGTAGTAGATTAATAACATTCTGCTTATTTACGTAATACTATGTTCTAATTACCTTGCAATAATTTATCAAAATTGAACAAACAATAACATACGTTAAAAATAAGAGCGTTAATTATAAAAACCTGTTAAAACTAAGGAGTAATAGCGTGACGTTGCAATTTGCCGGGCATCCTAAACAGAACGCTGTTAGCAACAGCCATAGCAACGGTGACTGTCAAACTGCGGCTAGCAGTTTGTAGCTGAAAACCGTGTTACACGCTTAGCACATGGATAGTGTTTAAAAGCATCAATCTGTAATACTGTATCTGAACAACGCAAATGCCCGAGCATAAATGAATTAGCATTCTATGGAAATAAAAATAAATAGGACTTTGTTCATTAATAAAAAGACAGCAACAGAACATTTTTGATAAGTTAAAATAAAAAGAAAAGGCGCTGAAGTTCATTTACTTTCATTTTTGACAAGGACTTTAGTTCCGCTAACTTTCATTCTGATGTTGCCTCAGCCAAAGTTCTTGCATAATTCTAATCCGTGTGCAGTGATGAGTTTGAATAACACTTTCGTTAATTATTACTAGATCTAAATTGTATTTTTTTAACAAAATACGACGTTTGACGCGATCAGTTTGTTGAGTTATATGACGTCGTAATTCATATTCTTAGCAAATGGTTCCTCTCACCAAAATTCACCAAAATTATGATATTATTTATATTTATTTACTATTTTAATTTGTAGTAATTTATTACAAACGCAGCTGTTAAAAACACGCATATTAATAAGAAAATACATACCTAATGCAAATGTGTCACAAATGACTTGCACCTATACCACTTAAAATTAGAATGAGAGATATTACAGTAAAGTGTACAACACAATGCACCCTGGTATAGAGGCTGTGCCACGGAATATGCCACACATGCGCGGCATTGGTGCAATGCTAGGGACATACACCACACCCCATACATGCGCGGTATTGGTGAGATGCTGGGGACATACACCACACCCCACACATGCGCGGTATTGGTGCGATGCTGGGGACATACACCACACCCCATACATGCACGGTATTGGTGCGATGCTGGGGACATACACCACACCCCACACATGCGCGGTATTGGTGCGATGCTGGGGACATACACCACACCCCACACATGCGCGGTATTGGTGCGATGCTGGGGACATACACCACACCCCACACATGCACGGTATTGGTGCGATGCTGGGGACATACACCACACCCCACACATGCACGGTATTGGTGCGATGCTGGGGACATACACCACACCCCACACATGCACGGTATTGGTGCGATGCTGGGGACATACACCACACCCCACACATGCACGGTGTTGGTGCGATGCTGGGGACATACACCACACCCCACACATGCACGGTATTGGTGCGATGCTGGGGACATACACCACACCCCACACATGCACGGTATTGGTGCGATGCTGGGGACATACACCACACCCCACACGTGCGAGGTATGGTTGCTGTACGGGGCACTTACTGGGGTAGATCTCCTGTTGCTGGGAGGCGTCCGTGTTGCCCGTGTGCAGCTGCTGTATGGTCAGGCAGTTACCCAGCATGCCTTGGGGCACCTCTCCCTCACGCTTCATCTGAAACATACACGGGGGAGTGAGCTGGGGTTGTTGATGGTGACACTGTTGCAGTTGGTGACATTGTTACATTCGGATGCTGTTATGTACATATGGGATAGTGAGTTCATGAGATAGTGAGATATGAGATAGTGAGTTCATGAGATAGTAAGATATGAGATAGTGAGTTCATGAGATAGTGAGATATGAGATTGTGAGTTCATGAGATAGTGAGTTCATCAGATAGTGAGTTCATGAGATAGTGAGATATGAGATAGTAAGATATGAGATAGTGAGTTCATGAGATAGTGAGATATGAGATAGTGAGTTCATGAGATAGTGAGTTGATGAGATAGTGAGTTCATGAGATAGTGAGATATGGGATAGTAAGATATGAGATAGTGAGTTCATGAGATAGTGAGATATGAGTATTGAGTTCATGAGATAGTGAGTTCATGAGAAAGTGAGTTCATGAGATAGTGAGATATGAGATAGTGAGTTGTTGTTGCAGCTGTTGATCTAAAATAGGGCTTTGGTTACGTACATACAAGATGGTACATTCAATGCATTGGTATTTTTACAAACGACCTCAACATGATAATTATGGCAATAAAAAATAACTTAAGTTAAACATATAACATCTTAAGATTTCTTAAACAGAAAAAATATATTAAAAAATAAATTCTGACCCTTTAACTGTGCCAATGTAATAACAAATTAAACTAAAATCTTTCTATTTTGTTTATTTATTTATTTATTTATTTATTACTTTATTAATGTATTTATTTATTTTGCTAGTCTTTGTTTATTTTGCTATATATTTTATTCAATCATCTGGATATCAAAAACATGTATAATGTAATACGTATCAGCCCCCTCAAATAATCAAAGTACTAAACCCATGTTTAAAAATCGCTGCATAATGACTTAAAAAAAAGTGCAATAAATATTTCCTGCAACATGACCTGACCTACCCGTCTTACATAAGACATTTATTTCCACTGATTGCATATGATCTTGAAAAGTGTACAATAAATATCCCTAATACTGGCTCTGTCAGTTTAAAAGCTGCAAAAAAACATGGCACTTGTCTGTCTTACAGGCCTCTTTAAACCTTGCAAACTCACTGTGCAATTTTGACTGCTATTTACAAGTCTTCAAAAGGAACTTTTAAGATCTACAGGTATTTGTATTTTGCATAACAAATGCACATTTCATTGCGGCATTGTTTGTATATGAATCCTTAAAGCATTATGGCCTACTTTTACAATATCGGTATCTAAATATTTATTAATTTCATAGTCATGTATCGCAAACAAACAGTAATGTTAATGCTTTATTATGATTGTCCTGTTTGCAAATACAATATTCAGATAATGAATATCTTTAGTAAGTAATTAAAGAATCATCTCTATTTTTAAATTCATAATATTAGCATTTTGTTATCTTGTTTTATTGAAATTAAAGATAAATTAAATTACAAGAACCGTATTTAAAATGGGATATGTTAATTACTAACTGAACGTATAAAGCTATTTCCACTAATATTATGTGATTTAAAAGAGTATCATATGAACAATAAGAAAATACATCAACAAAAACACAGAAAAATAAGCATTGACAACATGCGTTTTAAAAGAAAAAAAAAAGTATTTTAAATTTTACTGTTGCAGGGGATGATTTTCAGCAATGTAATGGGAGACCCATGCCAGATTTGGCCTAGAAAACTTTCACCCAAAATGTAAGAGAAACAAATGTCCCCATTGAAAATAATGAATCGAAGTAGATTCACCTCTCATACGGACATTTATCTATATCAATTGATATAAACTTGACAAAAAACTTCTTGCTAACAATCGAAATGAAATTGTGAACATAAAGTTGGTTACTCTCGACAACAAATGCTAGAGCGCTGATAAAATAAAGTAGAAATCTTTTAATTTCCCCTTATCACACGATACAAACAGTTTAAAAACATTCAACTCCAATCATCCATCCATACTCGATATAGAAAACTGAAATAAAACGTACCCCTTGAAATGCCTCCATCTCTCGGCAGATAAGCCTAAGGGCAAACAAACAATGATCTGGCGGTAATATTTCTAGATTTTTGACATTTGCCATGTGTTATAAAAGGCTGTAATTTAACCAAGTGCCAAATTTTTAAAGATCAGAGAACAGGCACAAGATCTTATACAAACAGCTTACTGAGGTAGGGCATATGATTTACTGTTTGGACGAACATAGGTCCAGATATTTAAATGGCCTCAGAAGTGGCTGAAACAGGATGTTCCTTGTTAGTATGCATTCACTTTCCATGGCACCAAATAACGGTCAAGTAACTTTTCAATTACCAGCCTTATCGTGTCTTATTTACAATTTGATAAACTACTGGTAGATGACATACTTTTACTAAGGTATTAATAACAAAATGCCTCATTTTAAGTCTATAAAGTGAAGCCAGTAATAAGCAAATCATGGCAACACAAACTATTCATGCCGTCCAAGTTTCTAATAAACCTCCTTGTAATATTTAGTGTTAAATTATTACTATCAACTGTTAATAAATCAAACATTTTCTTACGACATTGCGAAAACTATCAATAAGTGCATTATAAAATGCGTCAATGGAAATGTCCATAATTACCGATTATTATTTGATGTTATTACTTACGCTAGCCTGCCAAAATAGAACTTTACAAACAAATTCAAGACTTACGACCTGGCAACACCCATTCAAGCGACATGCACAGCCGCAGTGCAAATTATCCGATATTATATACCCTATGAAAAAACTGTCACACACTATTAATAGTGATCACCTGCGATTTAGTATTGTTGTTTCCGATGAATTATATGTGCATTTTAAAGTGTCAGATGATTTCTATACTTCAAAGCATATCATAACAGTCTTTTATTATCACATTATTCGAGAGAAAATTGTTGATTTAGAATTACGGCAGTTACTAATGGTTCAAGAGTGTTGCAATTTGTGTTGAATGGATTTTCATTACAAGCGTGTTTCGTCAATGTATTTATTATTACTTGTCAATGTATATTTTAACTGATAAAACAATGTCAGATTAAAAATTGAAAGCTGTTGTTTATTTTCATAAAAAAGGTCTGTCATCTTGTACTACCACCTGTTAAAAATTCAAACAAACATTTTTTTTTCATGGAACATTCATACTTCATTCATGCGACAATATACTTGAAATAATGTCTCTTGTATAGACACAGCATTTCATCCAAAAAACTAGCTGGCTACTGGGAATAATGGAGATTTAATGAAGAATTTGAAATGTTCCTGATTGATCATTATAAAAATCAAAGATGGCGCAAGCAAAGTTAATAATGTTTATTTCTTATAGCCAAGTCATGCAATCATGTGTGCGGGTATTGATGTAAGAAAATGTTCATAAAGAGCAGGACTATAGAAAATTACACTAATATACTATTATACAGGCACAGAAAGTTGTACAAAGAATATAACATACAATTGAATGTGTTTTATTTCAACGTAACGAATGCACCAAACTCATATGGGGGTAGAAGCTGTTTATATCATTGAATACACAATCACAATCAGTAATTATGTCAATAATTTTTTTTACAGAGCGAAAACATTTCACGTAAAATAAACATCAAATTTGTAAGTTGAAGACAAACAATCAATAGAAGAAATTAGAAACCTGAACTGTCTGTTAAGAATTTGTCATTTTATGCAGATTCATCGGTAGATTGGAGAATTTTATTTCAGATTTATTTGCAAAGCAACTATCGAGGACCCATCCACGTGCAAGGATTTATCAAACAGTAAACATTACGTTGAAAGCGGGCAACACAAATGGAGCAATCGCCTGTAATTACGACAGGCTTTTTACACAAAAGACTTTAGCTAATATTTGACCGACATGTGCGATAATTACAAAGCAGAAAAAGCACGTAAAGTTAATATTTGTGATTATTTTTTTTTCCTTATCTGCTAAATTGAACGGCTTTCTAAGACGACGACAATGGAGATTTTAAAGAAGCACTCAGTTGTGCTACAACATTGCTGTATGCAATATGTATCATGTCTTACTTCACTATTGTAACGCTAGCAAACTTTCTTATAGCATACAGAAGAAAAGCAGCTTTATTACTTTTTGAATTACAAATGTTTAGACCACTTTCCGCTTTTATGGTATTTTCTGTTCCAAGGAAGTCTCTTCTAAACATAAATCCACTGTAGGCGGAAAGTGTCATCCCGGATAAGCCTGTGCAGATGACACTACGCACATGCATTAAGCCCGGTTTTCCCATGACATGCCTCAATTTTTTTTATTAATTTGGCAAAATAACATAATACCACCTTGAAACAAAATGAGCACATGAAAAGTTGTTAATTTTTACAGGTCATCAAGCAAACATAATAGGATGAGGTTGGATGCACCAGACACTGTTTGGAATATCATCCCATGAAAGGCCATTTATGGCATAGATATCCCCAAACATCGCAAACTGTCAGAAATATTCAGATATAGCATAAATGTATTAAAAGGTCACAGGTAGAAGCGTTGGATTGAAAACAAAAAACATTGTCATAAGAATGGCAGCTTTTACCCAGCCTGCGAATTAATCTGTTTTCAAGATCCAAAGTAAATCCAACAAACACAAAAGAGTAGACGGACAGATTCTTAACATCTTAAGGGGTCAAATACTTATCATCAGTGATTAAATAGGATTAAAAACATCCAATCATTACGCAACACCAAGATCGAACTATGACTGAAAGAAGGTGTGATTCAAGTGGGATATCCACCATCCAATCAGAGCCTTGAAATTCACAGCCGAATGTTTAGATTCAAAGTCAGACAGGCAAAACGTCTTTTCTTCAATGCTGCAAATATTAAATTTATGCCTTAACATTTTAGCAGAGGCTATAGAATTAACATCTAAAATTTAAAAGAAGATCAAACTTGTCCACAGTTTTTTAAATTAGCCCAAACTCAAAACTTTGATTGGCTGAGATATAAATAGATATGTTGGAATATAATTTTTTAATGATAATCACACACAATCGCACACACAGTCACACAAAATCACACACACAGTCACACACAATCACACACACAGTCACACACAGAGTCACACACAATCACACACACAATCACACACACAGTCACACACACAGTCACACACAATCACACACTTAGATTTCAAGCAACAAGGCTGTGCACTCTTCCTTAGGTTGCGATCAAGAATGATGAAAGAGCGATCACATACCTTCTTCTTTGACGGATCCTTCTGCGTGTGGTTTTTCACGTGTTTGCGCAGGGAGCTCGGGTCAGTGTACCTCTTCGTGCAGCCCACCACATTGCATGCGTACGGCTTCTGAAATGTAGTGTGAGAAGCATATATGAATCGGCTATTGCAGGAACTAACAATTATGTTTATTACAAATAACCTACAGCAGCAATTTATATATTAACCCACTTGTTATGAACAACATGTTCTGTTCTAAACGATATTCATCATGTCTAATAACGTATTCAGCACAACATATTGATATATTTATATATTAACTTATTTATTTATTTACCATACTCACTAATTTTTATGTATTAATAATTTTATTTACCTACTTATATATTATATATTTTCACCTATTTATATGTATAATTAATATTATTTTCACCTATTAATTTAATTATTATTTTCTGCTATTTAAATATTTATTATATTACTTTGACTACTATTTATTAAGGATTTACAATGTACCTTTGTATTTGTTATTTCTTGCTCATATACCTGGAAATTTACATTATTTTTGTACTTATTTTGTGCAACGTAATATTCAGTTCAAGCACGTCATTATACAAACATGGGCCCGCACCAAACCCAGACAGCCGGTTCCTTCATAATCCAGATGGTTCCAGTCTTTCTTACCGGATCAGCTGACACAGCATGTCAGAATATTGTTGGCCCATGATTATTGACTCAGTTTTAAGATCGAATATTTTTAATGGATTCTGAAGTACTGTGTAGATTTGAATTAGGGGCTAATTTGTTCAATCAACCAAACATTGTGCTACCAACATTTATTCAAGGTAACTGTACTTTTACCCTTATTTAGCTGTAAAACTGTCTCATAACATTCAAAACCTTAGGCACTTCAGCACGTCTTTGAAATCAGTTTGATGAAAAATTAAATGGACATTTGGGTCAGTATTAGTTCATTGAACACATAAATTGTAAATCAGATATGTGTTAAAAAACCCAGATCGGAACGTGTCACCCAGTAGGTATTTTCCATGACCATATTTGACTTACGCTCACTAACTCTGACTGACACGAATGCTTGTGTCAACCCGACACTCATCAATAGCGCAAGCAATAATAATCGCCATCAAATCCAGAACAAACTCGATATAGAAAACATTGTCTTTTTCAATGATTGTGGTTTCTGTATTTGGAATTTAACGTTTCGATACTTAAGCTCCAGTATTAATGTTGAACAAACAACCGGATTACAGTTAAATAAAATATCAGGAGCAAAGGGACGAGCCTTTTAGAGATAAGTTTATTCTGTGAAAAAGGGAAATTTCTACGAGTCCCACATGTCATCTTTTAAACCATGTCACGAAGGTTTTTATCATTTCCATCTAGGGCATACACACAATACATCCAAATGGACATCTTCAATATCTTTGGGTAATGAAGTCTGCATTGAAAGGTATTGAAAAGAAAGAGTTTTTGACATATTTGGAAATCAGAAACTTCTGATTAAGTTTTACAAGTTATTGCAGAATGGTTCGGTTCTTTGAAAATCTTGCCAGTAAATGTATCATTATGTTTTTATTTGATGAAAGATATGATAAAAAACAACAACACTTTTTTACTGTTAATATATCAGTATATTACTTTCAGTCTGCTGCATTTGGTGCAAGCAAACTGTTAAACAAAACAAAACTTTTCCAACAGATTAATTTTATATTTCATATCGTTATTAATAAAAATATGGCTTGCAGTTTATCTCTGACACTATCTAGAGATGATCTGAATCACAACTCCAGACACACTCACGGGAGTAACTGGACCAATGAAATCATTAATTGAATCTCGTTAGATAACTGAATATCAAAATAAAGATAATTTTGCCATCTATGGGAAAATCTTAAGTTTATCATATAATACACATTAAATGGCCACTGATAAACATTGAACACAGCAATGTGGCAAGCCTAGAATTATTAGTTAGTGTTTGTGAATAAAATGTACTGTATCGACAGTGGGGAAATGCAAAGTCAAAGACCTGCAAGAACTAAAACATTTTTTTTTCAAATAATGTTTAGTCGTGTTTTTTTTGTTTTTGTGTGTGTGTGTGTTTTTAAATGATTTATTATATGAATTATTAATAGAAAACAAAAATTATTATGTAAAGTTTACGGTGTCTGAAACTGAACTAAATATTTTGTCCATAAAAATATATACGAGGCGTGTCGTTGGAAAACTGGACTTAATACACGTGCGTAAAGTGTCGTCCCGGATTAGCCTGTGGGGTCCGCACAGGCTAATCCAGGATGGCACTTTCCGCTTTTATGGTATTTTCTGTTTCAAGGAAATCTCTTCTAAACATAAATCCACAGTAGGCGGAAATTGCCGTCCTGGATTAGCCTGTGCGGACATGCATTAAGCCCGGTTTTCCCACGACAAGCCTCACATACATTTTAAAAGATGTCCTAGTCTGCCGGTAGTGATAAAAACCCAGCGTCTCTGAAAAGTCACGTATAATTTAAGCATGCGTGTTACCACAGTAGTTTTCTTCTGAAATGAATCTTTCACAACAAAAGTGTAATATGTAATGACGATTCAAAACATGCCATGCCTCACCCTTAAAAACATGCATGAGATTTATAAAAACATCTAAAGCTTAAGCCTTAACTTGACAAATACAATACAGAATTCGCTTCATATTTTCTGCCCTATTTAAAATGAAGAGCTTTGCATATTTAACAACCCATACACTTCAATGACATTGAAAATGCTTCCAAAGCAAATGAGTAAATAGGAAAGAGAACTTGCGCCTTACTCTGAAAATGGAAAATTGCTGTTTGGTCCACAAATGAATGGTTTACACGTCTCATTATAACTTCCATGATTAATATTTCAAACACTTCATGAACGGCATGCATCAAGCCATATAATAATATTATCAAAACCGATGGTATATCGGGTGATTAATTCAAAAGTTAAATTTTATGATTTGAAAAATGTTTATATGTGATATTTCATTGAAACTTCATACAAATTAGATGAATCAAACATTGATATCAATTTTATTCAATTAAAAAAACATTAAGTGTTGTATGTAAACACTGGAATCATGTACATGTTCACATTAGATATAAAACATTGTATTTAGATCATTTCACGAAGACATTTATTAACGAAATCAGTCCTGCATTTGCCTTGTTTGTTTGGTTTTTACTTGAATTAATACTAGGTAATGCATTTTTATTTTTGAACTATTGTATTGCAATTTTCAAGGTAGGTTTATGTGTTTTGAATCAGTTAAGCAAATTACGTATTATACATAACTAAAGCAGTATTTTACATTACTAAAGCAGTATTTTACATAACTAAAGAAGTATTTTACATTACTAAACCAGTATTTTACATTAATAAACCAGTATTTTACATTACTAAACCAGTAGTTTACATTACTATAGCAAACCTTTTTTTAATTATTATAACTTCTTATATGGTTTGTCAAAATAATGTTTTGACAAAATTCAGACATTAAACATCAAAGCATTATGACCAAAAAACTCTAAACTGTCTTTACAATTAATTCTAACATAAACAAGAATGTCTTTAAAAAAGACAATTGGCATTGACATTAATAATATACCGAGATATCATTTTTACCCTAAACATATGATACAAGAGGGTCAAGATGATCGGTAACGTGGCTTCTCGGACCCCAGATTTTTCGGTCCCCAACTATATAAGGAGACTTCTCGGACCCAGGTTTTTTGGGAAACCATAAGAAAACTTCTTCGATCCCAAAATTAATTTGTGATTAATTCAATAATTATTAATATTTGTACCATAAATAAACCAATCATACCGCCCATGTTTTGACCAGTGATACATGAATACCTAAATAATTTACGTAAACATCATTATATAAATTTGTCAGCCAAATTTAACAAATTAACAATGTACGAAAATAATTGCTGGACTGAATGAAAATAACTTTTTATCAGACGCGTATAGTTATTCGTAAGTAATATACCCTATGTACATCTTGGAAGTTATCCATGCATAATACATACACATTTCGAAGTCAATTAATCATTTATAGCCTAAAAAAGTTAATGATTTGTTTCTCATGTAGCACCGCAACGTATTTTTATGGCCCGCCACGAATTTGATTTAATGCCAACAAATATTTATTTACTATTTTTTTGATTCTAAAGGTTCTAAAGGAGCAGTCCAGAAATATGTTAATAAAAATAAAACTTTGTAGAAAGTGTTTCTAAGGGCATGTTACCGAACAAAATACAAAAACTACACATTTGAAATCCGTGAATTATTAACATTTTGGTAACTTGCTGTCGTTTATTTTCTGTATGCGATAACTGGTGATGACTCTGGAGTAAACCAGTATGTACATTTTTAAAATTACATAAAATGTAGTGAATAAGATCCCATGGACAGAGGCTTAAAATTAAACGAAAAATCTGCATTTTAACATAGCAGAAGAGGAGTAACCTGGTAGATATTTCAGTATTTCCATTAAGTTTCTTCCTGTCTGAAATACTGTGTAAATTTTGAAAAAGTCATATTTGATTGGGAACCTTTATAAATATGTTCTATTTGTTGATTTAAACTTTTATTTGTAGATGCTTTTGCTTGTATAATATTTCATAATTAATTCCATATTTTTTGAAGAAAATCTGTGTCAATATAAGTCATATGGAAACAATCCAAAATGCCAGCTGCATTGACAAGTGTTGATTTTCCTTTCCACAAATTATTGGTGATTTACTGCAAAAATAATTCCTATTTTTGACAGTTATAAAAAATATGAATTACGAAAAGTTAAATTCTATAAATAGAAGTATTTTAATGCTGATGGTGTATCAATTTGAAGGCACTTATGTTAATTATGAACATTCTAATTGTTTGCCTTTTTACATCAGCTTGCATAAATGACGGTTTGTGATTAATAAATCTATATTAAGAATTTTATAAAAACAGAATGCTTATGTTGTTATCAAAACTTAAAATTGTCTTTAATCTGTACTAAATTACTTGTTTTACTCTGCCATTACAAAGTGCCATAGAAAAGAGTAGGAGAAAAAATACTTCAATAAAAAAAAAACTCGCCCTCCCTCCTGATTTTTTTTAAAAAGTACCTGAGAAACAAATCATTATTATTTTTTAGCCTTATACCGTGTATCCTAATGAAAAGCAATCTTCAGAGAACATTCAGTGCATTTGAAATAATTATGACTTCATTTTGATAGCATAAACATAAAATTTCATAAGACTATGGCGATTGAAAATTATATTCGGTAGGAACATGATGTATCAAGGGTTTCTGTGTATAATTGGTTTTGCAAATCATGTATTAATGCTACGCAAATGAAGCAAAAGCAACATGAATAACATTTTGACGTGTTCAGAGACTTATTTCACCTCATTTTATTTATTGAAAGATGTCTTTTTATAGGTTGATTAACATCTACTGGAGAAGTTGATAGAAATGTGCAATTCTAATTAATTATTAACAGAATGCAACCGCAATTCAATTTCAAATTAACATGCACAGTCAGTTTAATAACATAACTTCCCCCTTTGTTAAAATATTAGCTCTTATGATTCTCTGGCCGCTAAACGATGCATGTATATTATAACAGCTATACACCGGCAGCTAAAAGAGCACTATTTTTAGAATGATCGTGAGTGTGTTGAATTCCCTAGAATCAATTGTTATTTATAGGGCATACCGCTAGGCTAAACAAAATAGTGGATTTATTTTGGGAATGAACATAATATTCAGTTCATGACATACAATGAGAAAATATGTTCACACTTATGCTCAGTTCTTGAGTGTATATCGAGAATATGTTTATAACTTTATTTTAACCACTTATGTAAACAATTATGTACATTTTAATCCCCAAAAGTATGCAACAGTTGTTGGTATACATTAAACCATTGTTGTAAGTTTGCATTCCCTAAAATTAGAACATTTGCCTAATTCTATTGGCATTCAATTTTCCTGCTGCATAATTATCACAAGAAATCTAGGTCAAGAGTGATCTTAGACAGCTACACCCAAATAGTCTCAAACAATGGAGTCTCAAAGAGTAGTTTAAGTATCAATAACACTCCAGCATTCCCTCTGCACTGCAGGATACAAACATTACCTCAGTACCCAAATAATGAACAGATATAATATTAAAAGTTCCTCACATTCACAAAAAACAGCTGGAAACCATTATGAATGAAACTTCAACTATAAAAGAAGCATTATATTGATTGAAAAACACATTCAAATGAGTGTGTGTTTGTTTGCATGCGCCAGTCTGCACATGTGGGTACATAAATAAATCCTCCTTAAAGCCTCCTACCAGATTTCATGAATATTTTATTTCGGGAGTGTAAATTTGTAGCTTTCAGTTTCTTATATTCACTACAACTGGTATACAGTGCATATCAATAAACCTGCAGGCCACTTACGTCATTGGCTGACATTCCTTGCAGGATTGCTACATTAACATGCAAACTGTGAACTTCGGTTCAACATAAATCTATGCTTCTATTTACATAGGGAAAAAAATGCATGACTTTTGCCAAAATGCCACACTGCAATATCTTAAGTAAAATTAACATAAGGATATGCCTTTTAAACAGTAAAAGGAGACAGAGACTTTCATAACATGAAGGATTTCATGCGGTTTTGCTAAATAAAGAAATACATTTAAAACTCATCAAAATCATGATAAGCACATTTGGAACCAGTTTATAAGCTGTATTCTGACTGCACCATGGCCACAATTTGCTCAACTACAACAATGTGGAATGTTCCAGATGCTACAATTCCGACTGCAGCATGGCCACAATTTGCTCAACTACAACAATGTGGAATGTTCCAGATGCTACAATTCAGACTGCAGCATGGCCACAATTTGCTCAACTACAACAATGTGGAATGTTCCAGATGTTACAATTCCGACTGCAGCATGGCCACAATTTGCTCAACTACAACAATGTGGAATGTTCAAGATGTTACAATTCAGACTGCAGCATGGCCACAATTTGCTCAACTACAACAATGTGGAATGTTCCAGATGTTACAATTCCGACTGCAGCATGGCCACAATTTGCTCAACTACAACAATGTGGAATGTTCCAGATGCTACAATTCAGACTGCACCATGGCCACAATTTGCTCAACTACAACAATGTGGAATGTTCCAGATGTTACAATTCAGACTGCAGCATGGCCACAATTTGCTCAACTACAACAATGTGGAATGTTCAAGATGCTACAATCATCTGTACAGAAGATTCCAAGAAAAAACTTCTAGTTGTTGAAGCCAAGCTTATGTTAAAATACAGACCCATGAAATGCCAATAATAGACCATTTAACTGAAAGTATTCTAATCTTCAGATTTTGCCAATACACTAAAAAGCCAGGACCTAAGATAATGAAAGTTCCCCATCTTCAACTTAGTCTAAATTAAAATATTGAAATAATAAAATCAGTTATTACATACAGATTTCATTAGCTAATTTAATTAACTTACATTTCAAGGTAAGACAAAGTTTAAGAACTTTCAAAGTTGTTAGGACAGTGCTATCAGATTTCAAACTTTTGTCTCACGCCGGCACTTAAGATCCAAAATATAGCTGTAGCAAAAGCATTGGATAATTCTAGTAAAAATGGCGCCACAGAAATCACGGCACAGTCACAAATCGCGGGCTGGTCACGTACCGTGTCGAGATGTGTGCGCTGATGCTTGGCCCGATCAGACGAGTTACTGAAGGCCTTCTGGCAGCCCTGGTGTTGGCAGACGTATGGACGCTCGCCCGTGTGAGATCGCAGGTGGATCTTGAGGTTCTCCAGACGAGAGAACGCCTTCGTGCAGCCTTCAAACTGAAATAGACGTTCCACAAATGCCAATCATATGCCAATTAATCATCTATTTTATCCAATCATTGCACTTGGATATCACATATTTAACATTTAACATATTTTACACAAGACAACATATGGTAAAGATTGTGATGTTAGATACTAAACATGGAAATTAATCAGTTAACAATAGCTGGGAGAAGTTAAAATTGTGGCAAACCCGAAAAAGTCTATTGCACAAGTGGGTTGGATGAGTAGCAGGGTTTCCCTTATATGAGGTGCGTGGTGGGAAAACGGGGCTTAATGCATGTGCGTAAAGTGTCATCCCAGATAAGCATGTGTAGTCCGCACAGTCTATATCGGGACGGCACTTTTAGGCTTTTTATAGTATTTTCTGTTTCAAGGAAGTTTCTTCTAAACATAAATCAACCGTAGGCGGAAAGCGTCGTCCTGGATTAGCCTGTGCGGACTGCACAAACTAATCCAGGACTACACTTTATGCACATGCATTAAGCCCGGTTTTCCCACAATGCGCCTCATATGTAAGTGACATGTGAGTGATCTTTGTTATAGCTGTTCAGTGAGAAATATTTATAGATTATAGGTGTCGCTATCCAAATTGTTTCTGAGGAACTATTACACAGTTTACTGACAGATAGTAGTTTTTTTTTTTTTTTTTTTTGTTGTTGTTGTTGTTTTTTTTTTTTTTTGGGGGGGGGGTATATCAAACCTAGTCTTACATTTAAAACAGCAAGCATTTTGCTTTGTTTAGTAAAATCATAGATGATATGCCACAAATCTTGTTCTTCAGAAACAAGGTTTTTTATGTGACTTTCTAGATGCCAAATATTTTGTTCTTGTTTTTTCTAGATTGCATGACACACAGCTTTTCCTAGATGCAACATTCCTTTGTTTTAGATGCCACAGTGATGTCGATTGGTGAAACCATTCCAAATATGTTCATTTAATTAAACCCCAACCGATTTAGCATTTTTAATGCATGTTTTACTTGACATTTTGATTTACTTCTCGGCTGATTTTTACTCAAGGTCCCTATTTAAAACTGATAAGAAAGGAACTGCTGACATGGAAAATTACAGAATGTTGACAATCAACGATGCAGTGAGTGGCTTGCAATCAACGGGACACAATTTTTTAAATTAAAATTAAAGTGCACTTTTGAAAATTGTGTGCATGCCTATTATATTGATGCCATATAAAACTTCTGCAAAAAATCTATTCTAAACAACTAATTTGTCCTACTGTTTTTCCTATGGCAAAGCATTGTTTTAAAATTTAACGCCACCGACTATCTATAGCAAGTTAACCAGTGCTAATTATGTTACAAGTTTTTCTGTCGCTGGAAGATCACAACAACCTTTGCATGAGGTAACGGACCACTGGCAATCGCAAAAGTTTTCCATTTCAACATTTCGGGCCGAGAACAATGCAGTCAACAGACCGCAGTCATTTTTACTGAACAAGAGACTTTAATCACTTATTGTTCTGTGTATTGCCACGCTCTTCTAGTTCCAAAAACCATTACAAGACAAGAAAACTGACACCCACGAGACAAAAAATATTTACCAACGGTCCTCCAGTGAAACTTATGAAATTTGTTCACAAACCTGAGGAAGAGCAAAGAACATCGCTTTGAAAGAATTATCCATTTTTAAATAGCTAGATTAATTAAAAGACGCCACATCAGCAGGTTTCGCACGGATTGCCTGTAGTTGCAGGTCTGTAACCACAAGTGGCAGGCTGGCCCAGGGCTGGATTGTCTTACACCGGCCTCCCGTATTGACAGGCTATTCATTACAATGAAACTAACACCAACTCCTTTACATTGCAAAAAGTTTGATAATTAAAAAATTTCAAGTTCAAGCTATAGGCACAGTTGCAGAAATATATTTCAATGGTTCAACTTTGTCATAAATATTTTTCACCATTTCAATTTGAACAGCATGGAATTTAACTTTTGTTTTGATAGCACTTTTTATTATCAACTAAAGACTTATATGTCTTACAATTTAACATGTTCAAAACACTATGTGAACATGTTTTGTCTCTTTTTAAATTTATTTGGTAGTTTTATTTCAGTTTATCTGAAAGAGCTGTCCACAACATACAATTAATGTAATTTATTGCATCTGTTTTTATGCTTAAATCTCATGCCTTCAATCAACTGCTGTGATTAGAATACCCTCGCCTGCCCCAGATTTTATTGCCCCAAATTGTAGACAGATAAATCAGTATCACAGGAAAACATGTTTGAACTTAGAAGTTCGGAAGTTGACCTCCATGTTTGCATAGCACAGACAAGAGGGAGAAATGAAGATTTAGATTCAATAACTGCACCAAGATATACTGAAGTTTTGAGTTAAATGTCCATGTACAATCAATAAACATTTTCATGTGTATATGACAAAATTGACAAATGATTTTTACAGAAAAAATGTTTACACAGTACAAAAATGCTTTGATGTCCACAGACATGCATCTCCCTTACTGATGCGCTATGAAGAACAAGTACATGAGAAATTTTAATAGAAAACAATCATACTGACATCATTTTACTTGACTAGAATAATAAGCAAAATGTTTGGTTAATAGTTAATATAAGAGCATCCATATGTTGCAAAATGGTTTACTACAGGAATGTCCATAAGCCTTACCGTGCATTTGTTTGGCTTCTCCCCGGAGTGGACCCTCATGTGTATGAGCAGCTTGTAGCGTGCATTGAACGGCTTGTAGCGCCTCTGGCACTGCGACCAGTAGCACGTGAAATCCTCGCCCTTACGCTGATCGATGTGAGATTTCTCAAGATGGCGGACGAGCTCGTCTTGTTCCTTGAAGATGGTATTGCAGTCAATCCAGCGACACGTGTGCTGCTTCTCTCCGTTCTCGTCCACCTCTCCCTCATCCAGATAGTCGGGCTCGCTGTTCAGGCCATTCATCGTGTTCAGGTTGTTGTTCATGTTATTCAGGTTGTTGATGTTGTTCAGATTGTTAAGGTTGTTCTGCCCGAGAGGCTGCATGCCGTTGAACTGCTGCGACTGCTGGCCGGTCCGCATCATGTCCGAAGGGTTCTGCTGGCCCATGGCCTGGTCATACGATGGCGGGGGACGCATACCCTCGTTTAGGTTCATGCTGTTCAGATTCTGGTTCATGTTGTTCATGTTCATGCCAATGTAGTGGTGGCTGTGGAAACCCGGATGCTGCACCATGTTCTCTGGTGGAAGATTCAACCTCGGAGCACCGTACTGTTGGATGTCGTTAAACAGTTTCTGCTCCAGGAATGGGATTTCGTTCTGTGGCATCACGGTGAGATTGCTGCGTATGTCCTCGAAGTAATCCTGGATGTCGTTGATCTCCAGACCGGGCTCAGCCTTCAGCTGTGAGAAGCCCGAGCGGTGGCCGGAATTGCCCGAGCCAGGCTGCCTGTTGCGTGCAATCAAGTGGCCAAAGTGACCACAGTTGGCCATGTTCTGGGCTCCTGGGGACGCATTTGGATTTGTAACAGCGTTGTTGATAAAACACAGGGAAGTTGGAGAGGCACGGATGAGATTGGAGAAATCGTAGCCATCTCCGATTGGTGACAATGACAGAGCACGTTTCTGAGCCCTTGAGTGGACGTGCGCAGAGTGCCGTGGGCTGTTTGTGAAGTTTGAGCCCAGGGCAGTTGAGCCCGTTGGAGACATGTCCATGGGTAGGTTGTGTGGGGACAGGGAGTTGGTTCCGCTGCTGCTGGTGTGGTAGCGTGTGGTGGCACTGCTGGGAACCACGCCATTCGTGTGCCAGGAGGCATGCCTCGGCTCCGAGATGGACTGCTTGTCAGATATGGACATGTTATCTGAATCTTTACTGCTGGGCACCTGTGGTAGTGCGGTGTACGGGTTCCAGCCCTTCTGTGGCGCGTTGGGCTCCAGCAGCTGTCGGTCCACGTTGCTGACAGGGGTCTGAAGGTTGCGCTCGGACCCTTGACCCGATACCATGGACATGGTAGGGGTGTGCACATTGCGGGCAGAGTGGATGGTGGACACGTCACTGGGGGTGGGTGTCTGAGTCTCAAGCCGGCTGTTGGGGATGTGTAGCTGTTGGGAGAAGTTGACAAAGGCAGCCGCGTTGTTGTGCCCGAACCCTTGACTCTTTGGAGCTGCTTTGACTCCCACACACTGGAAGTTGGCAATATCTGCAAAGAAACAATAATGTCCAAGTCCTTCCAGTGGAGAATGTAAAAATCTGAAAATAAGATCTGTGCTTTAGAAACAAAGGTACTGATATTTAATTATATTTAATTATGCCTGAATTTACACATATTTATCTAAATGTACACATATTTATCTGAATGTAAATTATATATCACAATAAATAAACACAATATGCATCATTCAAGATTTGACTGAGGGATATCCATTACATATGGTGATATCTTAAAGCAGATATCTTGTATAGTTTTGAAAACAAAAATTTAAACATAACACACATATGAGACATATTATTAGAATGCTCTTTACTTGAAGTGCTGGCCCCGTCATTGGCATAAGATTAAACATTATTTCACATAACATAATTTTTTTCTTAGACATTAAATTAGTGAATGACCTACATCAAACAACTTGTTGTTTACTTTAAATACATTACTGAAGAAACACTCTATATAATGGATCTTTTACCCACTTATTACTTTGTAAGACACTTTTTACAGTTTAGTGTTGAACAAAATTATAACCACACAAAACACATTTGCAGACAAGGCTGTTTGCATTTTTAACATCAAAGGATTATTACAAGGAAAGCTTTTTTAATTTCCAGTGTAAACACAACAGACAATTTCCAGTGTAAACACAACAGACAATTTTCCCTGTAAGGCTTGAAGCGTTTCATGACAGCGCTCAATCTATGAAGTCGTAAATACTGAACAAGGCTTATGATTGAATTAAGACTGAAACTGGGCCAAATACTGATCAATGTGTTTACCCGTGAAGTCGACAGCAGCCAATCAATTGATTAACTAACAGCGTATCAGTCGTACAAGAACAAATGGCTGCTGCTGTGGCGTCACAAATTTACAATACCCAGCAGTTGCCTTCCGTGTGTATTTCGAGATTATGAGATCTTTCTGCGCCTGAGGCTGCATTATGTGAGGACCCGGAGTGTATCCCAGCACTCCTACCTAATTAATTTACTAGAGACTCACGGAAGTTGGGACGAATTTTGAATCATAGCTGCAATTTCCAGCTATTTATTTTTACTGAAAGATATTTTAATTTTGGTGTGGTCTTGTGCTATGGGGGGGAAACCGGAGTACCCGGAGGAAACCGCACCTGTCCGGTATGGTGACCACCAACCAAACTCACATGCAACGGAAGTGGGAAGCAAACCCAGGACGCCTAGGTGAGAAGCGAGTGTGCCAACCACAGTTGCCTTTTTGGAAAGTGCCTAGTGTTCATTTACAATCTTCTATGGTTAATATGTCCCATGTATTTCTTGTAAAATACAAGTCACATTCCAAGACTGAAACTGTCAGTATTGTAAATTTGTATAACAATGCTTTAGACCATTAAACATAGATTTTAATATAAATATATAGAATAACAATGTTCTGTGTTTAATTCGTCCCATCAGTTTCTTGTTTTTATATATTAAAATCTAAATTTATTATCTAAAGTATTGTAAAAATTGTTTGTGTCAAATTTAAAATAATAAATTGTTATGACCCAAATATATTATTATATACTATTGGTACAATACAATCTTTGTTCCAATAATTGTCTTATGGTATTAGTCAACAGTTAAAAAGTCCAAAGACGAAATTATGCATCAGAAATAGCCATTTGCTGTCCTTCAATATGGCCGAAACAGCAGGTAATTTCAATGCGGGAAGTGTCGACATGTTGCGGCCAGGACGGGCAGTGACAATAAAGAAAATTCCAATTAGATCATTCTCTATTTCATGCACCGCAATACCTTTCAGTTAAAATGCTATCAAGATATTAAACACAGAGAGCTTTATTCCTCATTTGAAATTGACCCAAGTGCCAGTTTGAATTCAATTCAATATGAACGGTGTTTCAACAAATAGCAATATCTGATTTGCGCCCTAAAGAAAAACATAATAACTTCTACAAATAAAACTGGTACAGTGTAAAATACAAATATTTTTTCAAATGGATCAACAATTAGAAACGAATATTAGGCAGGCAGCCGGTTGTGGAGCAAATATTGGGCAATAAAATCTTCAAATGTCATTTTCGTGTTTCTGACATGCTGTTCAGTGTAAACCACTCTAGTTTTCTCCAAAGAAATATGGTATGGATAAACTGTTGATTGATATTTAAAAGGGACATTATAAAACGTCATCGAGAAATGCCTTTGATTTGTTTTTTATGTACAAATATTTAAACAGTGCATTATTGAAAAACATTATGCTCGGACAACATGTTTTGCATGCAAAATATTTGAAAAGATCATCCAATTTAATGAATCATATCATGTGATGAACATGTACAAGTGTATCACACTTCCGTAAGATGACCTTTAATACATATCACATAACTTTTTTAATACCAGGGCTTTATTTCAAAGTTTGAGTAATGGGCCTTCAGTACTAGTATTTGGGAAAAATACTGCCATAAATTGAAGGTGTGTCATGGGAAAATCGGGCTTAATGCATGTGCGTAAAGTGTCATCCCGAATCAGCCTGTGCAGACCAGAACGGCACTTTCCGCTACAGTGGATTTATGTTTAGAAGAGACTTACTTGCAAATACCATAAGCATAAGTGCCGTCACTGATCAGCCTATGCAGTCTGCACAGGTTGATCTGGGACGACACTTCACGCACATGCATTAAGCCCGGTTTTCCCACGACAAGCCTCATTTGGTAAAAAAAAACATCCAGCCGTCAAGTCGACTTTCGGTTTGCTATAACAGATATTGTGTCCATGTAGACACCATTATACGGGTCCTGTTTTATCAGGTAAAATAGTTACATCACAGTTGTACAAGAAGATATTTTACAACAGTTTGATTACAAAGATTTGTTTAGTAAATAACGCTACTAACAACAGGGCAAGCGTTCAGTTATTATTACAGTGCAACTTTTCATTTAGCTTATGTCCTAATTGAAATAACGCTGGGAAAAATGCCGAGGTGTCTTAGAAAAGAAAATGCAACAAAACAAACATGATTTACCATGCCCTCTGTTCTGTCTTATTGATGTGTAAATCCCATTGTTTCCTGGGGGTCGAGGGGTCACAAAAGGGGACCTCTCGTAGCCATTCTGCGTAGGTTTGTTGTTTGCGAGGGCGGACCGCTGGGCGGACAGCTGTGGCAGGCGGAGGTCGTTGTTCGGGAGGGGCGTGTCAGACTGGACCCTCAGGGTGGGGATGCCCCCTCCGCCCGGCCCCACCTGATGTCCCCAGCTGGGGTTAGAGTTCCTGCTCATTTATCTGGAAATAAATGTAGGGTAAGTGAAATACAATGAAATAAAGTTAGGGTAAGTGAAATATACAATGAAATACATGTAGAATAAATGAAATATACAATGAAATAAATCTTGGGTAGGTGAAATATACAAGGAAATAAATGTAGGGTATGTGAAATATAAATTTATCGGGAATAGAAGAAAAATCTATGACCAAACATATATTTATTTTGGACAGGAAGAAACTAAATGTAAGTAAAATAGACATTAATCTGGAAGTAGAAGGACATAAAATTAATGTAAGTAAAATAAACAATTATCTGGAAATAGAAGAAAATTAAATGTAAATGCAATACTATATTTATCTGGAAGTGCAAGGAAATAAATGTAAGTAAAATAAATCAGAAATGTTCAACTTCCCACAACAGTGAGTCCATTAAAGTACCATAGGTATTTTGAAAGAGTGCAGATGCTGGTAATAGGTGTCTAGAAATCATCACTCAAAAGTTGAAGAAAACAGTAATGAACTTAATTCAAATCAATTGGCAATTTTAATGTACATTATTTTCTGGTTACCAACATTGCCTACACAAGTCGTCTTACATAAAACGAACATATCCAAAATATGACAGCATACAATACACATACCAATGATTTCAAAATTTATACATTTAATGAGCCTACTAACTAAATATATTATTATTTCAACTTTAATTACTGATAAATACAGGCTAATTGGTGTTAATACATTTTCCACGATTAAATGCCAGTGTTTTTTTATGGCCAATTTGGGGCAGAAATTCGGCCCCATTCCCCTTCTTAAAAGGTATATATTTTTCCCCTATATTTACCTTAAAATTCCCCTCAAAATGTAAGCTTCATTTTGAAAAAAGAGACCAAAATCTGACAAAAATTGACTAAGATAGAGGAATTTTCGTAAAATATCCCAGCAGTTTTTCAACAAACCAAGTTATAGCAGTTATCATTGGTAGCAAAACAATTGATGAATTAATGGTTTATAAAAAAGTAGAATATAAACATGTAAATTTACTAATAATGCTTTTCTAAAAAAAATCCCCTTTTGCTGTAAAATTCCCCATCTGAAGGGCCCCGCCACCTTTCCCCAAAGGTAAAAAAAAAAAACACTAAATGCATGTCACTTGTCTAACTGAAAACCTCAGTGCTCATCCAGGACTTGAAATGAACTCTCGACAACATAAAATCTATCAAACACCAACAAAAGGGATGCGTGGGTTTGGACATCAACAACCAATTGTGGACAACAACAGATTATCTTCTACAAAGAGTCAATGCATCCAGTCAGCAAATAACATATCGCATCTATTAAATAGAATGTGAACATTAGGTTACATTCGACAATTTGGATACCAAAATATTTTCTAGAAAAGTGTTCAGGGGTGTGGAAATATCAACATTGATAACTTGTCCATGGACAAGTTCATTTCAAAAATCTTCGTGTCCGCAAACAGCAGTGACGTGTCCAAACAAAAATAGAGTTTGTATTCCAGGCCTTCCAGATATATTTTTTCATTAAATTATAAATAAAACACAATTTGTCATTCAAATGTATAAGGTTATAATAATATGATAATTTGCTTCCAACTTAAACATCATTTTTACACCCTGAAAATGTACTTGTCCATGGACAAGTAGACAGGAAAATTCCATTTGTCCGACAGTAAAAATACCCGCGTCGGACAAGTCGGGCATAGGTTTTCCACACCCCTGAGTGTTACTTCTCCTACAACACTACTAATGAATCTGACTTAAATAAATGTGTACATAAAATTGTACAAAATGCACAGTTGCTCAGTTGTAATATCAAACAACTTTATACACAAACAGAACAATCGTTTCATTTTCTATTTTTATGTTCGTTCAATATTCAACAGCTATCTTTGTACACTTGTTTTCGAATATAATTTTGTTTCATTACATTTACAGAAAAATATCTTACATTTTCCATTTTTATATTACACTATTTCCAAATAAATATTTATCATTTTACTTTTTTATAAAGACAATATTTATTACTAAATATTTATTACAATATTTATTATAACATGCTTAAACGAACAAGTAATTGTCTGCTAAAGAATATGTTTTCTATTTGTAAAATGAGCAATGAGTAAAAAATAAATATCCACTTGATGAAATCAGTTAAAATAATAAATTTACAGTAAAAATCAAAACCATTCAATTAACAAATACACAAATTAATCACCGTACCTCTTAAAAGTCTTTTCTGTGAAGCTATCCTGGGGTATCGAACATGGCATAAAATTTAAACATTGGAAAATTCACAAATAAATCCAATCTGTTTTTAAATCACATTTTTAACACTCGGTTTTAGGTAGAAATGAACAAATAAATATTATATTCCAATAAAGAACACCACTATGATACCGCTAGCTGCACTAGACACTCCCGAATGTTTCAATCACGGAACACACCAAAATAAATGATGAGAGTTTATATGCTCTCTGTTCACAACTTTTGTCAATTGACAATTGACAGCTTGCAATATTTATCTGAAAACACAGTACTCGGCTATCTAGATCTCATAACAGTATCACATCAGTTACTTTAAAATACACGCTTACAAATAGCTTTAACTAAATTTCTACTTGTTTACATCTACAATTTTCACGGTAAAACGTGCCGCCCGAAAATGCCAAAATAACGATTATGTATTCAAGATCGACACTGTTCACCGCTCGTCTAAGATTTAATGAGAGAAAAGTTAATATCTATCTATCAGGCAAAACACTTGAGCACTGGTACCCGGCCCAACATTAATCACAATTTCCAATAACAATGCTCACCATTTAACCGTTACAAACATTATCGTCCAATCAGAAGCAAGTCACACGGCAGAACTGTGAATTATGATCATTCAATAAACATGATAGAAAGTTTAAGAGACCTTAGTACGAAAGTGATCACTGTTTACCCCTATTTCTTTGAATAAAAACAATATTTGTTGAATTTGCGTTTACACTGTGAAACTTTAAAATAAATTTTTTATAAAACAGCTCAATGAAAAAAAATACTGTTTAATATGCTACTACATGATGAAAAAAAATGTGGTTATAAAGGACAGTGTTTATACAGTTTATACATGGATGACATTTCAACAGTCATGCTTTTGAACTATAGAGAAATTGGTATTTAAACAACCCTGATAAATATGTCCTTGTTAAAATGCACTAGGGGCAATTATATAGCAGTATTTTATTGTCTGTATAGAAAGGGACATAAAAGGGCTTGCAGTAAACAATAAAACAACATTTGAGGCGTGTCGTGGAAAAAGCGGGCTTAACGCATGCGTGTAAAGTGTCGTCCCGGAATAGCCTGTGCAGTCCGCACAGGCTAATTCAGGACAACACTTTCTGCATTTATGGCATTTTCTGTTTCAAGGAAGTCTCTTCTAAACATAAATCCACTGTAGGCATCAAGCAGTGCTCCAGCTTGGCCTAAATAGCAGGGCGCAGCGCCCGTTCCTCTTTGCTCCCCGCCCTGCCACCCTCAACCCCGCCCTCGACCCCGCCCAGCCCTCTTTGATCTCGGCTATACAACCATATACTACTTTATTGAACCGTTGTGTCTATATACATGTACTACGCAATGAACCAAAACGGATGCATGCTGTGTCCACATAATCTCCTGAGTAAATACAGACCGGACAAAATTGTGGATAAATGTATATTACGTCATTTATCTCATCTTTGATCAAGAAAACCTCTTGCTAATTTTGCCGATCTGATCATGAGCTTTTAATTACAATGGCTATTGATTAACCATATCGTAACTGGACGTATCCGTAAATAAAATTAGTCATTCACATGCAGTTTCTGCAACTGGCGATGCACGCACGTTTTCTGTGAGAAAACTTTGACTGTGCAGAATTTGGGGCAAATTTCTAGCAAAACACATGTTTTTCATGGTGTAATGAGAACATATTACTAAAATTGATCGTGAGCAGTTGAGATGTCATTTACAACTGAAGCGCATCAAACCCACATATCGCCCGTACGTTAATAAAAATAAGTTAAACACTTACCGTATTATAATATATTTTAATCTGATCTAATTTATCCATACATAGAAAACCCCAAGCATTTCAGTATGAAACACAAGAAACTCTGTACTTTCCCATTTACGGCACACAAACACTAAAACATTTTCATGATTGCTGACGACATATTTTACATTTTTGATCAGTAAAACTCGTCGAACGGATGTCGGCTCTATATCAAAGGCGTGATTTGCACTTTGATGCTCAAACAAAAACGTGTGCAGCTTACTAGTATCAAATTAAAATTGCGTAAAAAGGACTTTGGAAGTACTAAGAAGGGCTCCGTGAGTAAATGCCAAAGTGTGAATTGTAACAATGAATGTTTTAACAGTTGAATTCAATGTGTAAAGAATAAAATGAAATTGGATTTTGAATGAAAATGAAGGTATTTATTAATTTGATATATTTATGAAATTAGGATTCTCACCTTGATAACCAAAGCGGAACATCATAATAAAATAATTTCATCAAAATATTTTGTTGGCCAGTTACATGTATATTAATAAGAATTGCATATCTCCATGACCAAATTGTGTTACGTTGGAAAAATGGGCGAACTAACAATAGCAACGTCATGAAATACTCGTGGAAAACGTGCATGTAACGCACATACTATTTCCTAACGCCAGCGACGTCATGAAATACTCGTGGAAAGCGTGTGTGTGCAGCTGCTGGTAAAAAATAAACGCTTTGGTACATTAATAATATTTACCACAACCGCGTCCTGTAACAATATCACGTTAAAAAATGACTATGTGCCGTAATGTCAATGTAAAGTTTTTTTTTACATAACACGGCAGTAAGCAAGAGTTCGTGCGTGTTCAAACGCTGTATTATGTTATGAAATGAATGTTTTCCATTTTGTTTAAAAATATTTAATAAGTTTCCAGTTACATATTCAAGTTTTATATTGAAATACCAACATATTGAACATTTGATTATTTTATGAAATGTACATGTTTTCTGACGTTTCATTATGGACGTATGTTTCTACAAAGCAAATACAACCCAATGCATTTGATAATAAATTATTTATACTAGCTGTAGTTAAAACTTTTAAATTCAAATGCTGCTGATAATTTGTTGGGGTTATATAAAAGATATGTTATTTTAAATAATTACATTTGAAGTTTCTTATAAAAACATAAAATAATTTTGCTTGAAAATATGATTGTATGTTGTATTAGAAGAATAATGAATACTTTTTTTAACCATTTATTATGCTTTATATATAGAATGAATTTTTTAAGTCATGTAATAATATAATAGCACAATAAATTTTATTACTTAGTACACATAATTTAGTTCAATTATTCAAAATAAAGTATGAAAACAGTAATTATTTATAAATGAAAATATTACATAACTTATGTTTGTGCATTGTTTAAAGCATATATATTGGTATACCCTTGCAAAAAATAATAACGCGCGCAAGTGCCCTTTCAGGATTTAGCACCCTGCCCTTTTGAAATCCTGGCTGGAGCACTGGGAAGTGTTGTTCGTGATTAGCCTGTGCAGACTGCACTCTTTGTTGTTGTTTATTGGCCGATAAACAACGATAAATCAAAAATTATTTCTTAAATATACAACATAAGTATTTTTAAAAATCAAACAATAAATCACATATTGGCTAGAATGATATTATTGGAACTAAAAAAGTAAGAGATTACTTTTTTCAAAGATAATTCTTTGCTAACCTTGATTCAACTCTTTGTTATGCTTAACTGTTTAATTACGAAAAAAAGTTCCTTTCACAACATGCGATGAGCTCACTATTTGGTGGCAAAATAAGTTGTCTTCACACTAAGAATTTTCACACTTCACACTTCACAATTGTCTTCACACTAAGAATGTTCTCATGTAGCTGTAGCAAGGACGTTTTATTTCAATATATTTTGTCCACTGTTTAAAATGGATCTGTAAACAGGCAAATGGACAATTTTCAAATTCTTTGTCATAGATCCCAAAAAGAAAAATACATTATATATAAACAAGCCAAATAACACTAATGAAAAAGAAATATATTGGAAATATGGTATCGTTTATGAAAAATCCATCAATTTAAATGAATAAAGTTATAAAGCGTGTGTAACGCTTTTCATCGGTATTTTTGGAAACGCGTGTATCACTTACTTTAAAATTCACAGCTATGTTTGTAAGTCAGAATAGCCGAGTGGTTAGCACAGCTTCTTTTGATCCCCCGGAAACAGTTAGAGTCCCGCGGAAGGCAGTGTTTAATTAATTATATTTTCTTTATATAATATTGTTTCTGGTTGGTCCAACTCCTTTAGTTTTGCCGATGCCGACAATACATTAAATGAAATTTTTCAAAAATATGAAAATTTTTGAACAAGTCCCTTTAATTATTATATATCTTATTATATAAATATACTAAAAAACTTTGACCATTTTGAATTTGCATTTTTCTATCACTGCTAAAAAATGGCTTATCACATTTCACAATTTCACAACATCACTTAAAGTGCACAAACAAATGCATCAACGAATGACTTTGCTTCTTCCTAAAGCGGTGTTTCCCCAGTTCATGTATTTGATTATGTTATCGACATGGACACTGACATGCCAGTGTTTTTTTTCACCTTTGGGGAAAGGTAGGAATTTTAAGGCAAAAGTCATTATTACATGTTTATATTTTACTTTGTTAAAAAACATAAATTAATGAATTGCTACAAATGATAAATTAGATTATGCACTATCTTGGTTAAATGTGAAAAATTGCTGGGATTGTTAACGAAATTTCCTCTATCTTTGTCAAGTTTCATCTGATTTTGGTGACTTTTGTTTTTAAATGAAGCTTGCATTTTGAGGGGAATTTCAAGGTAAATATAGGAGTAAAATATATACTTTTTAAGCTGGGGAATGCGGCCGAATTTCGGCCCCAAACTGGCCCTAAATAAAACTGACATTGTATTAAGGCCAGAGTTTGTAGATCTTTAGTTTCTCAGATCCGCCAACCCAATTTATTTTAAAACACACAAAAAGTAAAATTGGAATTAAACTAATATTGTAAAATAATAAACCAAAAATTGATAAATATCATTAATTTCTACTGATGGCATATTCCGCACAGATATTAAAATTCCAAATTCACAGTTATGATGTAAAAATAACTCACAGTTATGATGTAAAAACAGAGTGAAGCACATATTAATTAATCGTAACTCATGTTCAATTAATATGCATCTTGACATAACAAATGCTACATTGAATTATTATATGTGTATTGCACACAAAAAGTGTCAATAACAGATTTTTTTTTAAATTTTTTCCGCCGCCCGACTCAACAGTTTTCCACAAATGTCAGAGGAACTAAAAATTAAAAACATCTGGCCTAAGTCGAAAGCTCATATCCTGGACATAAATCAGTGAAGTGTTTTTTTGGATGATCTCTTTCATTATCTTCAGCCAAAGAGATTTCCTCTGATCTTTAGTGCCATTACAAGGGTGGCATTTTAATGTAATATTACTGGCACTGAAACGTTTTTGTGAAATGTAAAAACTGTTTGAAAGCATATTTTTATTCCTAAGTATGTCAATGTTGCTTCCAAAGAACACACAACAATAGACGATAAAAGTTCTTTTCAACAGTGAATGACGCATTAGCTAACTGCGGTACAAACAAACCGTTATAATGTTCACCGCCTTTTAAGTCTAATTTACATGATGACAATGTTTGAAATGAACATCTGAATGTAACGGCATTTAAGTTACATTTAAATATTGTTTTATCCACCTCATCTATTTTCATATCACACATTTATAAAAAATAATTATTATGTAAGTAGTAAAATATACAAGAGCTATACATAAATACAATTTTAGGATAATATAATGGTTTGATGAAATTTTACCACCACTTTTTCTGAGCTTTATGCAATTTGAAACAATATCAACAGATTTACATGATATTTTCTGGTGAGGTTGGAAATGAGCCAATGAACACATAATGATGGTGATCTGAATTACCATCGGCATCCAGGATTTTTTTAAATATTATTTTTAGAGGGAGGTAACCTTTCACTGTAAATGAAATTGTTAAGTAGATAACCTATACTCAACCAGACAAGAAACTTTTGCTAAGTTTGAATGTAGATAATACTTTAACTTTTTAATAGATTTGACTGAAATCTTCAGTTTGCTGTAGAAGTTTGTCTAATGAATCCACTGGGATTAACTGGTTGTTTTTGCAAAGCTGAACGATTTTACAATAGCCATATGTATTTATGTGTGCACATCTCTTATACCATATTTCAGAGTTTTCTTTGTTAGACTGTTGGCGGAAGCCAACGGTCTTTTGAGAGGGGAATTTTTAAAACAGGTATCGCGGAAAACTACTTCTTTTCTTTGCAGGCTATTAGTCAGTAAATCGAAACCAAAATGGGTCCTTGTTCAAAACAGCAAAATTTCACACCCGTTTTCTTACATTTTAATTATTTAAGAAAATGTATGTAATATGTATTATGTGTATATCATGTGTTTTATTACAATTACAGTTTGTAAAAAGGTCAATTTATAAAAAATAACTTTAAACTAATGACACCCTTACTTTTGCTATTTACTTGTATGTAACCGAAATATTTCCCGGATGTCCTGGAATAAGGCCACCAAATTAATGCGCTACATCGGTTATTTTTGACTCGTTGCGAACGTGTTTTTTCTTGTTACCAATTCTCATTCTGAATATTTTGACAACCAATTACTAAGAAGCACTAACAATCAGTGCCGCTAACTACTACGCTTTATCGGTTATTGTGGCCATCGCAGATTGGCTTTTTTACTGGCATGTATATTATTCCGTTTGCATAAGATAATTAGCTCGAAATAAATATTTTTTCGTTACTTACAAATTAGTTTGCATTAAGATGTCGAATACTATTGAAAAAGAAGCCAAATTATAAAGAAGTTAAAAGGTGGGAAATTGAACTTCATTCAAACAAATGTTTCTTTTTAGCAAAAATGCACTCATAATTCACATGCTTTTACTTTTAGTTGCTTTGTCAGCGTTTTGATTTTTTTTTTAGGATTCAATAACTGTGATATTATTGTGATATCAGGTAACTAGTTGGCAGAGCCTACTATGCAAGCTTATCGTGCAATAAGTATCGTGCAGTATATTGAAATTCAGTTCTAATTTATACGCACGCTACTTATTGCACTATAAGCTTTTCACATTCTGATCGCATCACGTGATCTTTTGACAGTGCTAAAATTGGAAACGACACAGATATCAAGAATATCAAACATCATGTGACGTCTAGGAACTGCCCATTGGGATCTGCATCTTAGAAAGTTGTGATGTGATTGGTAAATATAGTTAAAAACACTTGTAGCAAACTTTGACCTCAATATGTTAATTATAAAATATCGCCCTGCTGGCTCGTTAAATAACTAACATATTTCAGTCAAAGTATGCTACAACTATTATGTAAGTAACCATTACAATTTGGCATATACTTTACAAAAGTTCTTTTTTGGTTCAGAATACTCTCAGAGTGCATTCTTTTTGCAAATGTAATGAATACAGTTCTGGATACTTTTACAGTTTTAAAAATTGTGTATTTTCTGGATGTACAAAAAGTTTACATTAATTTGATCATCAAAATAAGAGTACTAAATAAATACATAATGCAATTCTGTCTGTTAACCAGGCATCATATCACACGACATCAAAATCTGACCCCAACAAATGAAGTTGCCTTGTTAATTAGACTGCAGTTCAACTATGTCGTAATCTGCACCATTGTTTAAAATCCTGCTTGCCAGTAGCATACATCGGGCATTACATTCATTGCATGTATACCGGGCTACTGCACATTACAAATCAGTGTTTGTCAATTTATTGCATTCCTATTCACAGTCAGTGAGTCATGCACTAATCTTTCTGAAATCTAAGCAGGAGGACTTCTCCGTCAGATAAATACTTACCGATCCACGCCCAATGGAACCCAAAATATGATCTTGGGCGAAGACTATTATCGCAATTTGTTCGGTAAGTCGCTATACTAACATTTATCTACCAAATTCAATACTGAAGTTATTGACCTTTCCTCTTCTGTTGTTATAACTCAAATAACAAATTTTAATCTTTTCACCTCAAATTACTGAAATGTATCTCGTTTTTGTACTGGTGTAGCCAATTTTATTGATTTGCCCTCACTGTCCTTGATTTAAAGAACAAATTTTAGTAATTTACAGTGATTTGTTAATTTTCATTTGTTCGTGTTAAGTAACTTGCGAAAACAGTTTATTGATTATTGTAGAACTACTGGTTAAACAGTAGCCATTACTTGCAAAATTTTACTCGATGAGAAAGTGTATAATTATTTTAAAATAATTTTAAGAAAGTGTATAATTATTTTAAGAAAACTTTAATGATATCTATTTTATTGAAAATGTTTCCGTTTGAATATTAGAGAAAATACAAAAAAAAATGGCATCAATTGAACAATACATGCACATGGACATCAAAGGTATTTCTTCTGAAGGAATTATTAAAATAGCTTCAAACAACGAAAATGACAGTGTTTTTTTTCACCCATGGGGAAAAGGTGTTGGGGCCCTTCAGATAGGGCATTTTATGGCAAAAGAGGATTTTTTTTTAGAAAAGCATAATGAAATGTTTATATTCTCCTTTGTTATAAAACATTAATGAATCGTTTTGCTAATAATGATAACTGAGATTAACTTGCTTTCATGAAAAATTGCTCGGATTGTTTACGAAAACTCCTCTGTCTAAGCCAATTTTTGTCAGATTTTGGCCTTTTTTTTCAAAACAAAGCTTACATTCTGAGGGGACTTTTACGGTAAATATAGGGAAAAAATATATACTATTTAAGCAGGGAAATGGGGCCAAATTACGGCCCCAAATTGGCCCTAAAAAAAACACTGAATGACATACAAGCTACGAGCACAACCTCACACATACAACAAACACAGTTTGTAATTGCGTATTCTTCAACATAGATCTCTTATCAGCGTACACATGCATACAACATGGCTAACTGCAACCTTGAACAGAAAGTCTCTTGTCAAATCAAGTGCCTCAAATACACTGCAATCAAAAACTTCTGATAAAGCTAATCTCATCCCAATTGAAAGCATAAATCGAATCAATATAAAGTGCCCAATTTTGCCAATGGGGCTTTACCACTAAAATGAAACTAATTACAGAAAACAGCTACATCATCGGAGACAATATAGACATTGTATTCCACCGTTTGTACATTGTCGAACATGAGTTTTAACTAAAGGACTGTGTTTACACAGCGATTTTGGCTCCGATTTCTCGTTTATGTACACAGAAAAATATTCCTGTTTTCAATATTACGAAAAATTTGACAGCATGCAGCTTGAATGATTTCAATAGAACCAGCTTACGATTTTTCACTTTCAAAACACCTTCACATTCCTGTAGAATATTCAACAGAAGCCTGATAACTACCGTATTTACCCTATGTATTGGGACACCCTTAATATTGGGACACCCCTATTTTTCGGAAAAATATTTATTTTTTGAGTCCCTTAATATTTTTTGAGTCCCTTAATATTGGGACACTTTTGAAATTTGAATTTTTTTTCTTCACTAAATATTGGGACACAAAAATATAATGGTAAATTGTCTTCAATTTTGCCAGTTTTATAAGCTTTAAAATAAATATCTCTCGATATCAATATGATCACAGTAGTATAGATCTACTGTACACCGTATATTGCAATAGATATGCTGCAAATAATAAGAGTGTACCCCTTTTATATAATAAAAACTACAAAGACTACCGTTTTCAAAATTTTAATGCATGTATTACGTCATGTGCGTAAAATGATATTCATATTAAATAATTGATTGAACTTCTTGTAACAAACTATAAAATTGTCAATTAATGTCAATTAACAGTTACCAGTATTAGGTTAACTACCCGGTAGTATGTGATAATTGTCGGGTCTCTCATGAAGCCAATTAGTGTGCCACATGCGGCGTTCTTATCGCTAACCAAACACGTCCAGGGCCTGTTTAATTGACTTATGGTGAAAACTGTGTACTAACACGCTATACTACCCGGTCTTTTTAATTGACACGTTCCACTCAGTTAAGCACGCGGCATAACGACAATCGGTGTGTGTGTGTGAATATTACCCTATATTTTGGGACACATTTTAGGGAATTATTTTTTTATGACCCTTTATATTGGGACAAGAAAAATTGTAATTATTTTTAAGTGTCCCAATACATAGGGTAAATACGGTATGTGAAATTGAAGGGGCATTTCGACAGTAGGTCGAAAATGACATCTGCGAGAAATAAATTTCATTAACACGTAACTCATATTGAATTATTGTTAAATATGATGACCTTGTTTTCATAAACTTTTGTCAAACATGTATTATTTTATCATACAACAAGAGCTATCAGAGGACATCGTGCTCGACTATTCTAAGTATTTTAGTTGGTACATATTTTGGAAAGTGAACAGGGCATAAATTTGTTGAAATACATAGCTGAGTTATGGCAATAATTTCATCAATTTATTTAAAGTTTGAGGTGAATACCTTATGTAGTTTAGAAATTATAAGACTTTTGAATAAAAACTTTACACCAAAAATCTTTGCAAAAAGGGTGCATAACTCTGTCAAATACAAACAGGGTTATGTGGATTGTGATACCTGATGCTGTAGCTATATTTCGTGTTTCAAGTGAATAATCAAGTTTTGAAATAACTTTTAAACAAGAGAAAAATGCGGAAACCGCATTCAGCGTTTTTTTGGCCTCGTTTTCATGCCGATATTCGGTACCATTCACAAAGCCAAAAAGTATACTTTTTTTCACAATTTTTGGCCCAAAATTCACAAATGGAAAAGTGGATGAAAAAATACGAAATCTTAATTAATTTTGTGAATTTTGTTTACACAGGATAAAATTTCGGCAATAGTTTTATGTATACACCGCTTTGTAAGGTTACTCGATTTTAACACGACTTGTGTCAGGTTTTATCGATATTTTCGTGAACCAGTCGGTTGGTGAAACATGTGCTCATCACTGTAAACGCTCATTGGGTTATAATATGTATTGAATCAAGCATTTGAAGGATTTTTAAAATGTAACCACTGCGGATTATTTTCTTCTTGTTTTTTTTTTAAGTAATCGCAATGCATTTTTCATGAAATTCTCAGTACTATGTGAATTTTTTTTATAAAAAGACAAGTTTATCTTACGGGAAAATGAGTAATCGTTTCAACAGGCAATTTGAAGCTAGAAAACAGTAAGTGAAGCCCCCAAAGACAATTTGTGCTGCAGTTGAGCAGTTTTAACTTCTGTGTCTTCACAAGTAGATTTACTGTCAGCAACGAGTGCAAGTCAGTCAGATTCACATACTGATAGTGGTGACCAAAATAACATCGATGAAACCCCTGGTTTGTCCCTTAATTAGCCGTTTACATCTCAATCATGTGACATTTCTATTGACTCTGGTGTCTGACTCGAGTGAAGCCGTTGGACATTTTGCAAATTTAAAGAATAATTGACAATATCAAATCCGCAAAAGAGAGAAATTTAACTGGAATGTTTCATGGTAAGGTTTCATGAATGTAAAGACCACACTTTTATATCATGTGTGTGTACTTTAAGTGTGATTAAATACAACAAAATCACTAGTTATTATGTGATACTTGTTTGTGTTTCCCTGTTTTAATGATAAGACATATTTTCATGATTTTGGCGTTTTACGACGCATTTTTCACAATTTCACAGAAAAGGGCATATTCACAAATCACTGAAAAAAAACACTGGCATTAAGGCCGGATCTTTTATTTTGCTGATGGGGGTACATATACAAGTCAATGTTAATGAAGAAGTATGGAAGTTTCATGTTGATGATCTAAAATGTATGCAGTAAAGTATAATCAAGATTGATCAAGAACTTTAGAAAATATGACAGGAATACAAAACTTTAATGCAAATTCTATTTTTAGCTCTAGTGGCCATTTTGTGCAGTGAGGCAGAACCATTTGAATACGTTTGGTAGAGGACCACTAAACGAACATTGGTGTGAATTTATTTGAACATCTAGCCATAGGTCTAGAGAAATTGGCGTTTAATCATATTTCTATTTTTAGCTCTGGTGGCCATCTTGTGCAGTGAGGTGGAACCATTTGAATAAGTTTGGTAGAGGACCACTAGACGAACATTAGTGTGAATTTATTTGAACATCTAGCCATAGGTCTAGAAGAAATTGGCGTTTAGACATATTTCTATTTTTAGCTCTGGTGGCCACCTTGTGCAGTGAAGCGGAACCATTTTCACAGCTTTAGTAGAGGACCATCCAAGGAACATTTCTGTAATGTTCATGAAGATTAACCAAAAACTTTTGGAAATATGACAGGAAAACAAAACTTTAACACAAATTCTATTTTTAGCTCTAGTGGCCATTTTGTGCAGTGAGGTGGAACCATTAGAATAAGTTTGGTAGAGGAACACTAAACCAACATTTGTGTAAAATTATTTGAAAATCTACCAAAGATTAAGAAGAAAATGACGTTTAGACATAATTCTTATTTTAGCTCTGGCAGCCATCTTGTGCAGTGAAGTGGAACCATTTTCAAAGGTTTGGTAGAGGACCATTCAAGGAACATTTCTGTAAAGTTTCATGAAGATTGACCAAGAACTTTAAAAATATGACAGGAATACGAAACTTTAACGGAAATTGTTAACGACATCGCAACACCCGCCCGCCTGCCCAACCGACCGGTTTTCGCTAATCTATAAGCCAAGATTTTTCGTTGACAAATCAGGCTAATAAAAACTTAAACCTAAAAGTCCATGTGAAAAGGGACATAACTTTGCCAAAATACAAAACAGAGTTATGGGGAATGTTGCATTAGATGCTGGAGTTGATGGCGAAGGTATATTCTAAGTTTCAAGTGAATAACCTGTTAAGTTTTGAAGTTACAAGACATTTGAATGAAAACTTTAACCGTAAAATCTAAATGAACTTGAAATGTGTCCACAGACATGGATGCTCCCAATATGCAGCCTGTTCTACATCGCTTTGTTTATATGCATACAAAATATTTTGCAACAGTCCTTTTATATTGTATTTTCTGCTAATGTATTCTCTTATTCTGTTTGAGGTATCACAAATTTCCAATCAATAGTTATAGTCCTGACAAAAATCTTTATAAATCTTAACATTTACACATATACTTGACCATTGACCTTTAAGCGTGACCTTGACATTGGACCAAGGCACCTGGTTCTTGCATGCAACACACCGCCTCATAATGCTTATCACTTGTGCCAAGTTATTTGAAGTTCCTTCCATGCTGGACAAAATTATGCTCCAGACAGGGTCTATGGCTTAAATTCTTATATTTGACGTTTGACCTTTAAGTGTGACCTTGACCTTGGACCTAGGGACTTGATTCTTGCGCACAACACACCATCTCACCTGCTTAACACTTGTGCCAAGTTATTTGAAATTCCTTCCATGATGAACAAAATTATGCACCAGACAGGGTCTATAGCTTAAATTCTTATATTTGAACTTTGACCTTAAAGTGTTACCTTGACCTTGGACGTAGGGACCTGGTTCTTATACGCGACACACCGTCTCATCATGCTTAACAAGTGTGCCAAGTTATTTGAAATTCCTTCCATGCTGAACAAAATTATGCTCCGGACAGGGTCTTTGGCTTAAATTTTTATATTTGACCTTTGACCTTTATGTGTGACCTTGACCTTGAACCTAGGGACCTGGTTCTTGCTCGCGACACACCATCTCATTATGCTTAACATTTCTGCCATATATTTGAAAATCCTCCAATGCTAGACAAATTTATTGTCCAGACAAGAATCTGAACATACATACACACAAACATATGTTCGTACCTTCTGACTGGGTAAACTGTATCATTGATGATGGGGCCGTAAAAAGGGCATAAGTCTGTCAGAGTTATCGGGAATGTTGCACTTGATGTTGGAGTTGACGACAAAGGTACATGAATATAAACTTTAACCAGATAATCTATGTGAAAAAGGGGCATAACTCTAATAACAAAGGTACTTTCTAAGTTTCACGTGAATAACTTGTGTTGTTTTCAAGTTATAAACCGTTTGAATATAAATTTTAACCAGAAAATCTATGCGAAAAGGGGGCATAACTCCGTAAAAATACAAACCTAATGAGGAATGTTGCACTTGATGCTCGTGTTGATGAAAAAGGTATTTTCCAAGTTTCAAGTGAATAACTTATGTAGTTTTGAAGTTACAAGACTTTTGAATATAATTTTTAACCAAGATCATATGCTGACGCTGGGGCGAGTAGGAAAGCTCACCCATGTTTCGAATAGTCGAGCTAAAAATGGTCATCGCTGAAACGTTCAGGGGCCAGAAAATTGGTAGTGCTAGTAAAATCGATATGAATGAAATCTGCATGACGAACCATTACGCCCATGCCACAATCGATATGAATGAAATCTGCATGACGAACCATTCCGCCCATGCCACAATCGACAATCAGTGTGCAGCGTTGGCTAGTTTTCATAGCAACGAACGATTTTGTAGGCATGAGTTCAAAGCTTATAGAAACCGTGAATCCTTTTTTGTCTTTTTGTCTTTGTATACATTTTTTCTTAATGCTTCCATCAATATATTGTTGCTACTCAAAATAAGAAATAAAATTGTTTTAATATGCGTCTATATTTATGCACAATCATGTCCATATGCCCCTTTAACATCTATTAATTGTCATGCATTGCGTTTGTAATGATTTTGTAACTTATGCAAGTGGAAATTACTGAAAATGGTAAAAATATTAAATTGCTAATAATTTTGGATTTAAGTTTAGAAGAGACTTTCTTGAAACATAAAATACCATAAAAGCGATAAGTGCCGTCCCGAATTAGCCTGTGCGAACTGCACAGGCTAATCCGGGACGACACTGTACGCACATGCATTAAGCCCAGTTTTCCCACGACGCGCCTCATATGTACAATAAGGACAATTCAGCCTCCATGAAAGTCTCCAATCCATTTCTGGCCCGAACTCCATTATTACTGGCCACTAAAAAACATTTAGCTTGAAAGCCAGAATTTTTTCAACAGACATGAGGGCCAGAGACATAAATAGGGACGCATATTAAAACAATCTGATTTCTTAATTTTCTTATATATTTTTATGAGTAGCAACAATCTATTGATGGAAGCATTAAGGAACAAATATATACAAAGACAAACAATTGTGTTAGGATACATGATTCCAGTGAGATACAAACTCATGTCTACAAAATTGCTCACTTAAAACTTTCCTCAGCAACGATTATCAATTGCTAAGCAACGATTATCGATTGCTAAGCAACGATTATCAATTGCTAAGCAACGACTATCTATTGCTAAGCAACGATTATCGATTGCAAGCATGCACGTAATGGCTCATCATGTACATTTCATTCATAACGATGTTACTAGTACTACTAAATTTCCTGCGCCTGCAAAAAGTTTAATCTGCGACCACTGTTAATTCAATAAAATAATATATTCGTGGACCTTGTGGACCTCATACAGTTTTACTGCCTTTGTACAAGGCGTGGACCTTGTGGACCTCATACAGTTTTACTGCCTTTGTACAAGGCGTGGACCTTGTGGACCTCATACAGTTTTACTGCCTTTGTACAAGGCGTGGACCTTGTGGACCTCATACAGTTTTACTGCCTTTGTACAAGGCGTGGACCTTGTGGACCTCGTACAGTTTTACTGCCTTTGTACAAGGCGTGGACCTTGTGGACCTCATACAGTTTTACTGCCTTTGTACAAGGTCTGACAGACTTGTAGAGACTGGGATATGCTTGGCAGTTATGGAAAAAATCTGAAAAATGTTTGCTGCCATGTATAATGCACACCAAATTTTCGTAGCCAAAATATAAGGTAGAAAACTGTGGGCTATACACTTTTTTTTACAGTAACTGTATGTGTATTTGGCAAAAAATATACAGGATAGGTGCTCTGATGAAAATTTTATTTGCATACTTTCTCATATTAATACCAAGATCTTGCTAATGGTCATTTGTAGTAAGTCATAAAGTGTAAAGAAAATATTTCAGTTGAATAAATAATATTTTTTATAAGTCAGACAGTGACATTTGTTGCCAATGGCCTATGGTGGTGTGAGCACTGCATGTTTGTTTTTTTCAAAATTCAGGGACAATTAATTGATATTTTTGTAGTTTTCCAAAATATAACAAGAGCTGTTTGTAAAACAGTTATGCTCCTTCTAAGTTAAAAGCAATCTGTCAACCATCAAATTTGGTGAAGATCGGATGAAATCTGCTGGGTATAGAGAGCGGAAGCTGCTGCAAAGGTAAATTTTACATAAATCAAGGGCCATAACTCTGCAGTTCCTGCGGCAATTTAGTTGATCATTGAACTTGGCAAAGATATTATGCCCTCAAACATTTTTATCAAGTTTGCTGAAGATAAGAAGACAAGTGTTGGGCTAAAAAGGCTAATTTGAGATAACTAAAGGACCAGTACTCCACAGTTCCTGGAGCGATTTGGTTGATGATTAAACTCTACCAAGATATAATGCCCACAAAGATTTTCATCAATTCTCGTGAAAATCGGATAAAAACTGTTTAACTAGGGAGCGGAAATGGCTAAAAAGGACATTTTTAGATAATTAAAAGGCCATAACTCCATAAATACCTGGATAAATAATAACTTATTATGCAGGATTATGTTATGTAATTAAAACATAAAACAAGTTGCTTTACACATCATAAGCCTTCACTGAACTGTTGAAAAAATAACAAAGAAAATAACTGGCCAGTAGAAAAAAGTGTTTACAATGTATTACTCCGATTTATTATTCAATGCATAGTGAAAGATCATAATTAAAATCTTTAATATATAAATGTCACTCAAACTTTTAATTATAAATTTATAAACTGTTCAATAATACTGTTTTCAATGAGTATAAAGTGGTTTTCCATTATATTTCTGGCACTGGTCCAAATCTGGTGCATTTTATAACAAAGACAATTTTTGTGAATTTGTTATTATTGTATTTAATCGCTGAATAATACAAAGTTGAGCCAGTTCACTCGAAGACAAGTAAATCTGAGTGGTCTTATATCAAAGAAACACGAGTTGTCATTGTACCGAACAATTCTTCTGTGGAATTTGAAATTTAAGAATCTGACAAATGTACAGATCTTGTTCTAATTAACAACTAAATCATTTCCACCTTGCATGAAACTTTCAGATCACACACACTGGTGTGTAATAATGACATCTTAAACTATAACTGAGTTTATCTCGATGGAAAATTCACGAACTTTCAACTTTAAGCTTAAACATTGTACAAGAAATGCAAATCTTCACAAAAGACCAATACTTTTTCATTGAAATATCTGGCTAATAATAAAACCAGATATTTCTTTACTTTTTTAAACATCATACAGAATGAGTACACATATATATACATACAGGTAGGAATATTTTATGAAAAAAGTGCAGCTGAAATATTTAGACTTATCAATTCCAGTGCAAATAAAAAGCCAAAACATTACAATGCAAATAATTCTGTATACTGAATATGTGCTGTACTTATCTCCCTTTGCTATGCAAAAAGATCTTTAAGGGGAGATCACTGTAGAAGTTTTAAGCAGCAGACAATGGCAAATTGAATTTCAACATCAACTGAACGTCCTGAAAACTGGACTGTTAAATGCAGTTTCACATTCAGAGAATAATCTCAGACTGTTATGAAGTCCTTTGCATACAAAATTTTTACCACATTTTAACACTTATAAAATGTTTGTTAATTGCTATAAGGGTTTATTTGACAAACTGATCTACTTTTGAAAATCTTGACATAGGTGTCCTTTTATTGACACATTTCCTCCCAACTGTGTGAACAGTGATTTTGCTGAGGGGAAATTACTTTTCACTGCCAATTTTCTTTTGTCCTGTATTGACATTGGCTACAAATCAGGAACATCTAGTTTGTTTAGTTTTATAACGGCCCTGTTAATCAAAACAACTTACATACATGTACAGGAATTTCTATGAGGACGTCCACACTTGGCCTGAACAAATCACATCGACAAACACGATTGGCTGAGAGGTCACACACACACAGGAGTTACAAAAACCATAGGCGTATTTAGAGGTGGGCAGAAGCAGCGTACGCCTCCCACTAAAAAGGTCTAAAAGTTAAATATTGTAAACCTCCCAATAACTTAAAATTACTTAGTATCTTTAAGAGAAGAACAGAATTCTTATAATGTTACGTTGTACAGCAACCTAGTATATGCACCGGATCTCTCCAAAAACTTAAACAATATAATAATCATTGGTTTGCAAAATATATAATTGTTTAATATTTTATGTACAAGTCGATCAGTACTGAAATTTTAAGCCCCATCTATAACCCCAAATCCTGTATCTGAGCCTGAAAACAGCTTGCATAAAGCTGACATATTGCATTTCTTGGCACCAATTATCCTTCAATTACCATTATTTACAGAGATAATAATGTATTTATAATATTTCTGTGGCTTGGCGTATAAATTAGTGTGCTCCACTTTCAAAGGTTCTTAGAAAGATATTTAAATTTTATCTTCCAAAAAAAATACCAACATGCAATTCATTTCAATTCAAGTGCATTTCAATAAGGTTCAAGAAAAGCATTGATGGAAAGCATAAAAGGGCCAAGCAGTTTATCTGTGAAGACAGCAAATTATTTCTATTTATTTTTTACAAACATGTGTTCAGTGATGTGTTACAAGTGATGAGTGATATAATTCTGAATCGCAAAACGATTGTATTGCTTTTCATAGAAAATTGTGTTTTCAGCTAATTTGCACAATATGCTGTTTCCCCAACCCATAAAGACAGTTGTGCCTCACACATGATAAACAATAGAGCTCTGCTTAAATCAGACCACCACGACCCACTGTCAACAACAATGACGATGCATGTTCTATATTTAGTATCAAACAATCTTTGACTAGATGAAGATGCATCCAAGAAATCAGTTATCAGTGGTTTGACACAAATACAGAAACCCTCCGTAAACTTATCATGCATGTTGCAACTACAACAAAACTTGGGAGATAAACACAACAATATCTTCAGCCGATGACAATTCAAGTTTTATACTCTTCAAAAATTTCCACGGATGTGCTATACACTTAGTAGTGATAGCCAAATTATATATTGTTTTACTCACGGTGTGGAAATACCAAAATTGTGTACTTGTCCATGGACAAGTTCATTGCAAAATTCTTTTATTCTGCATGCAACAGTCACTTGTCCACATAAAACTATCGTTTTTATTCTAGGCCTTCCTGATATATATTTTCATGAAATAATGAATAAAACGCGATTTGTTATTCAAATGTATAAGTATACTATAATATGATCATTAACTTCCAACTTTTACATCAATTTCACACCCTGATATTGTACTTGTCCGTGGACAAGTAGACAGGACAAATGTACTTGTCCGACAGTAAAATTACCCGTGTCGGACAAGTCGGCATAGGATTTCCACACCCCTGCTTACTGACAGTAAAATTACCCGCGTCGGACAAGTTGGCATAGGATTTCCACACCCCTGCTTACTGACAGTAAAATTACCCGCGTCGGACAAGTCGGCATAGGATTTCCATACCCCTGCTGACAGTAAAATTACCCGCGTCGGACAAGTCGGCATAGGATTTCCACACCCCTGCTTAATGACAGTAAAATTACCCGCGTCGGACAAGTCGGCATAGGATTTCCACACCCTGCTTACTGACATTAAAATTACCCGCGTCAGACAAGTCGGCATAGGATTTCCACACCCCTGCTTACTGACAGTAAAATTACCTGCGTCGGACAAGCCGGCATAGGATTTCCACACCCCTGCTTACTGACATTAAAATTACCCGCGTCGGACAAGTCGGCATAGGATTTCCACACCCCTGCTTACTGACAGTAAAATTACCCGCGTCGGACAAGTCGGCATAGGATTTCCACACCCCTGCTTACTGACAGTAAAATTACCGTGTCGGACAAGTCGGCATAGGATTTCCACATAGGATTTACTTGTCCATAATTGTGTACCGGACATTAACTAAAACACACATAGATACGTAAAGTAACAGGGATTACTCTGCCAAAACTAGCCAATGGCTACACATTTTACCATTTCGCTTCAGAAATTTTCATTTGGCTACTACTTTTTCTTCATAAAATCCAATAAAATACCAGATATGAGTACGATTTAAATGCAGTACGGTAAATTTGGGTAAACAATTTTTTTAACCCAGGGAGACCTGTATTGCAAAGTGAAAATTCTGGCCTTGCCATGGCAAGTAAAATATTTGAGGCATGTCATGGAAAAAAATGGGCTCAATACACAGGCTGATTCGGTTTGACACTTTCCGCTTTTATGGTATTTTCTGATTCAAGGAAGTCTCTTCCAAACATAAATTCACTGTAGGCGGAAAGTACCGTCCCTCGGACGACAATATGCACATGCATTAAGCCCAGTTTTCTCACGTCACGCCTCATTTGATTCTCTTCAGCTGCACCGTATCCTTGCCCAGTTAAAAACTGTGTCAAAACTTAGTCACACATTGTGTGTTGCATATGTTTGGGTGTATTTGTCACATTTTTTAGCATTTGCTATTTCGTTTAATATGACTGAATACTCCACCACAAAAGACAGCTTTAAATAATCATTCTACATCCTCCAAAAATGACTCACTCTCATCTAGGGGGTCTTCGAGCAGAATTTTTATTTGTTTCTGCTGTTATAAACAGCCATTTATAGAAAGAGCAATCAAACACAATTTCATTCTAGCAGAATATATTGGTGTATTAAGTATCAACATGTTCACTTGTAGCCATACTATCTATGAGGCGTGTCGTGAGAAAACCGGGCTTAATGCATGTGCGTAGTGTCGTCCCGGATCAGTCTGCACAGGCTAATCCGGGACGACACTTTACGCACATGCAATAAGCCTGGTTTTCCCACGACACGCCTCCTATGTTTTGCTTTCATCTTATTTCAGGACAAGGCCCACGACTATGAAAGTTCTAAACCTCAAACTTAAAATATTGACTAATAAATTTAGTAGTTACATATATGCTTCTACATTCATTGGCTCATACTTCAAAGATACTGAACTCCAGATGGGCATAAAATGTGTGTTTTTTGTAGTTATGCCTAAATGGTAAAAACCATCACTATTTGTATAGAACACAATCAAATGCTGTCATAAACTGTATATTTAATGGAAAAATAAAAGTTGCATATGCTCGCACTTTCCTTGAGCCCGGTATTCCTGATTTAAAAACACCGCGACTTTCCCCAATAAAAGCACCTGATTTAAGTGTGTGCATGCATAACTCAACAAAACTAAACTGCCACGTGATTATCCTAAATATAAACGGCGCTAAGTTTAAATTACTTGATAGGTTATAGCGTCTGCAGACGCTATAGATTTTAGTACAATAAAAAGGAAGAAAATTATATAACAACATTGTTTTTCAGTTAAATAAAATCATAAGTGTCTAATTAATGGGTTTCATACGATTATTTAAGAAAATAATGTATTTTGACAATTTTCTTTCGTTTTTACGACTGGACTATCTGGAGTTCAGTCCTTTTCAGTTAAGACCATGTCTGAGATTTGGCTTTCGTATTTGTGGGGCCCGAGCTGGGTAAAGTGGAGAAAAAAGACACATCGTGGGGCCTGAGCTGGGTAAAGTGGAGAAAAAAGACACATCGTGCGGCCCGAGCTGGGTAAAGTGGAGAAAAAAGACTCAATGTGGGGCCCGAGCTGGGTAAAGTGGAGAAAAGACACATTGTGGGGCCCGAGCTGAGTAAAGTGGAGAAAAAAGACACATCGTGCGGCCTGAGCTGGGTAAAGTGGAGAAAAAAAAACATCGTGGGGACTGAGCTGGGTAAAGTGGAGAAAAAAGCGGCCCAAGCTGGGTAAAGTGGAGAAAAAGAGGCCCGACCTGGGTTAACTGGAGAAAAATGCGGCCCGAGGTGGGTAAAGTGGAGAAAAGAGAGGCCCAAGCTGGGTAAAAAGGAGAAGAGAGGCCCGGGCTGGTTAAGTGGAGAAAAGAGAGGCCCGAGCTGGGTAAAGTGGAGAAAAGAGAGGCCCGAGGTGGATAAAGTGGAGAAAAGAGAGGCCCGAGCTGGGTAAAAAGGAGAAGAGAGGCCCGGGCTGGGTAAGTGGAGAAAAGAGAGGCCCGAGCTGGGTAAAGTGGAGAAAAGAGAGGCCCGAGGTGGGTAAAGTGGAGAAAAGAGAGGCCCGAGCTGGGTAACGTGGAGAAAAGAGAGGCCCGAGGTGGATAAAGTGGAGAAAAGAGGCCCGAGCTGGGTAAACTGGAGAAAAATGAGGCCCGAGCTGGGTAAACTGGAGAAAAGAGGCCCGAGCTGGGTAAAGTGGAGAAAAAAGAGGCCCGAGCTGGGTAAAGTGGAGAAAAAAGAGGCCCGAGCTGGGTAAACTGGAGAAAAAAGAGGCTCGAGCTGGGAAAAGTGGAGAAAAAAGACACATTGTGGGTTCCGAGCTGGGTACAGTGGAGAAAAAAGACACATCGTGGGACTCGAGCTGGGTAAAGTGGAGAAAAAATACACATTGTGGGTTCCGAGCTGGGTAAAGTGGAGAAAAAAGACACATCGTGGGGCCCGAGCTGGGTAAAGTGGAGAAAAAAGACACATCGTGGGGCCCGGCTGGGTAAAGTGGAGAAAAAAGACACATTGTGGGGTCCGAGATGGGTAAAGTGGAGAAAAGAAACATTGTGGGTTCGAGCTGGTAAAGTGGAGAAAAAATACACATTTTACATAAATTTGGCATTTTATAAGAACATGTTCAAGATTATATATTCAAATGCATTATCCTTTTAAATTCTTTTCTATTCTTTAACAACAGACGTTACATGGTAAATACCTTGATTAAACAAGGAACAATTCCTCAAGTATAGCGTGACATGCATTAGAAAGGAGAGTACGAACAGGAAGTGTTAGCCAATGTCACACAGCATGTCAGAGCAACTGCCTGGCCTGTAAACCCTGCTGATAACCTACAGTTATTGACTTGCATGTGAAATCATTAATCTGTTTACAATAGAAATTCTCTGACTTAGAAATGAGAACATATGTAAACAAGTACTGAGAAACAAACAGTGACTGACAAACAAAAATGCTGCCGGAGAACAGATTATGACTGTTTGTATATCTGGCCCAATGAATACGAATGTCGCTAAGGTGTAATGGATACGGTGTCCACCTTATGATCAAGAGGGCGTGAGTTCAATACCTACTCTGGCAGCGTACGAATGATCTTTCTGAAAAGACACTAAGTATTGGTTCTACCCAGGAAATGGACTTGAAAGTGCCTCAATAAGCCTTTGGCTTTCGATACAAGTTTAAATCGATAGTTTTAAACTAAAACAAATGAGGCGCGTCATTGGAAAACCGGACTTAATGCATGTGCGTAAAGTGTCGTCCTGGATCAATCCAGGACGGCACTTTCCGCTTTTATGGTATTTTCGGTTCAAGGAAGTCTCTTCTAATCATAGATCCACTGAGGCGGAAAGTGCCGTCCTGGATTAGCCTGTGCGGACTGCACAGGCTAATCCGGGATGACACTTTACGCACATGCATTAAGTCCCATTTTCCCACGATGCGCCTCAAATGTTCTCCATCTCAAACCCTTTCTTAATCTTAAAGAGGGACTGCCTGATTTATATAGATTTATTTCGGGTCTCTTTCGTTACCCACTAACAAAAACAAGTTTTATGTATCATAAAAAAGTTCAACATTGACAACAACTTTCTTATTTATCAAAAAATTCAAACATATATTTCTGTCAATACAGATCGGTTTATCCTATGGTAACAGCTACATTCGGTTTTGAATTAGAAAATAATGACTGCGCATGCGCCAACAATCGGTTCCAGTCGTGAAGACGCGGTGTGCTCACATGCTGTAACTTTTTGCTGCACAGTGAACAAATATTTTAGTTTGAACATTTTCCTTTTATATGCATTTCTGAAAAAAACATTATTTTCATAATTTATTATAGCTTTATGAAATTAATATACTGACTTAGAATAGAATAACTGGATGGTTTTATGTTATGATTTTCGTACAAAATCATACAGACATACTTTAAATGTTAGAAAATGAAAACCAAAAGCACATAATAGAATGTTACAACCATTTTCATTGGGTGATATTTTAAGTTTTGTCTAAGTTTGAGATTAAAACATCAGAACTCCTGGGGCATAATAATAATGATATTAACAGACAATTTTCCCTTCTCATATTATGAGTTATATACTGATGGGATGAGATTAAGAAACAATTTTTGATTTCATCATTGTTTATTGACTAATAAACAACGACTTGGAGTTCTGATGTGTAGGAATTTAATCACGAAGGTGTTATCCCAAGTTATTGAAAAGCCACGCATCAGAACAACGAAGAGTTGTTCATTGGCTGATAACGAAAATTAGAAAATTATTTTGATTCTAAGATAATTTGACATACATTTTTGCAATTATAATTGGAACTACTTTTTACTATTCTCCACTCAGAATCGGGACTACTTTTTGCATTGTTTATTGGGTAGTTTAACAACGAAAATTGTGTTCTTTATCTATGGAACAATTAGCGAGTAGCATGTTAGAATGTTGTATTAATGATCACAGGTTGCGTTATGATCCAAACTTGATAAAAACATCATTTTATGAACCTATTTATTTCATACATGGCCATTCAATGTCTTTGAATGTCCTTCAAACTGTGGACACCATCCAAGTCATTTAAAAACGATATGGCTTTATGGTCCAAACATCTTGTTTGTTTTTATCCAAAATAAACATCCATAAAATGAGGAAAAAGGGAAGTGATGATAAGTCACAGGGTGCTGGAATGTCAACATCTCCACAAACAAACATTTTCATGAAATACACCTCTTTTGCCTAGTGTGATTGTCTCTGAAGTGTTTCAGTGTACCAGATCAAATGCCTCTCATTTAGAGGCTTTTGCCCCCCCCCCCCCCCAAAAGGCTTGAAGTACATGTAGTGTCGGAAGATAATACATCCCTTTTTTATTAAAGTGTGGGAAGATAATACATCCCTTTTTTATTAAAATACTTAGTATCTACCACATATTATGAATAGGAATATCTTACTATCAACAAATTATGTCAATGTTTATAATCTTATAAGTAGGTAATGACGAGGATGATTGTATTTATGATAATGATGATGTTGATGATGATAATGATGATGATGATTGTATTTATGATGATGATGATGTTGATGATGATAATGATGATGATGATTGTATTTATGATGATGATGATGTTGATGATGATAATGATGATGATGATGAAGTTGCTGTTGTTCTTCTTGTTGTTAATGATCATGATGATGATAATTATTATTAGGTCAATAATGGAGTTATCGAAGACAACAATCATAACCATGATGATGATAATGATGGTAGTGGTGGTGATGATAATGATGATGATGATGATGAACAGACAACCTACTATGTATTGTAAAACATGCCATCATTCATTATTTGTATAGCATGAACTTTCAAATCAGAATATGCAAAATGCCACGCCAACCCAAATAGCACTGAAATAATGGTCTTTCTTAATATGTTGACATTGTTTTGATTTCAATAAACGAAATATCTATAGCAAAGAGCAATCGCTAGGTAAGAAATATGCTAACTGAATACATGTATCTATCGTCAGTCCATAAAACCATAAACAAACAGTTCAATACAGACACAAATCCTGTGCTGTGCAGCTGGATAACATAAAAACACAGGAGACATGTCATGGGAAAACCAGGCTTAATGCATGTGCGTAGTGTCATCCCTGATTAGCCTGTGCAGTCCGCACAGTCCACACAGGCTAATTCAGGACGGCACTTTCCGCCTACAGTGGATTCATGTTTAGAAGAGACTAAACACGACACGACACGCCTCATACATTTTAAAAACTGTCAATGTACATGTAACTTGGACACTGTTAATACAGTTTTTTTTCACCTTTTGGGGAAAGGTGGCGGGGCCCTTCAGATGGGAATTTTACAGCAAAAGGGGATTTTTGTTAGAAAAGCATTATTAGTAAATTTATATGTTTATATTATACTTTGTTATAAAACATTAATAAATCAATTGTTTTGCTACAAATGATAACTTAGATAAAATGCTTTAACTTGGTTTGATGAAAAATTGCTGGGATATTTTACAAAAATTCCTCTATCTTAGTCAATTTTTGTCCGATTTTGGTCTCTTTTTTTTCAAAATAAAGCTTACATTCTGAGAGGAATTTAAAGGTTAATATAGGGGAAAAATATATACCTTTTAAGCAGGGGAATGGGGCCGAAAGGACTATAACAAAAACACTGTAATAAGTCATAATATGTCCTCTTAGACCATGATTTCTGGTGATTCCACAGTGTGTTGATGTTTTTGTTGAATAACGGACATGAATCATGATGCCAAAAATAAATACAAATTAAAAAACGTTACCAAAGGATATAAAAAGAATACTTTTTTTTCACTACAGGGGCATATCGACGGTAGATCGACAATAACATTTGCAAAAATGAAGTTCATTTACAGAAAATTAATAGTGAAGCATGGTTGAATATGATGGCCTTGAATCAATAAACATTTAACAAATACAGTGACTGGGAAAACCATGCGAAATGCGATATTTGCGCATAACTATTGAGAACAATCGCAAACAAATGATCACTGACGCACCGAACATTCTGAGTATGAATCGAAAAACGCTGCCATATAAAACACAATGCTCGGCCTGGTTTGCAGTTTTGTCATATGCGGTAAGATTTATCAGTAAAATCAAATCGGCAGTCTATAAACAGACGATCATTACACCTAGAACGGGAAGCCGAGTGGCTGCGTGGTGTATTTTTCTCAATTGAAACAGTTATACGTTCACAAAATGTACTTGCAAATGTAAATCCCATAAAAATCCAAAGAAATCCCAGATTTTTTTAAAGATAGCCCATAGATGTTCGTGGAGATTATCTCATATCCAAAAATCCTTTCCCAGTCACTGCAAACATTATATTATTTAAATATATAAACAGTGACACTTTCATGGGCGAAGGAACATTAGTAGGAATAATAGTAAAGTTGATATGAATGAAATGTACATAAAGTAGTATTACATGCATATGAATCTTGTATCCCAAACAACTGTTTTGTCGTTGCATACATTTTTTTCTCAATGATTTCATCAATATATTGTTGCTACTCGAAAAATATATCCTCAAAATTAGGAAAAAATCTTCCTTAAGCATTTATGCGAAATACCGTCGATATACCCCTGTATTACTGAATTACATACAAAAATGTGTAATTGTATTATAAAATCTGCTGACCAGTTGAGAAGTTTGTGACGTAACATTTAAAAACGTGTCACATGACCTGCAAAACAAGCAAGCTGACTCTGAGAACAATGGAATCATAACTGGGAATGAAACAATCGCAGTGGCTCATTAACATTGTTTTAGAAAAAGAAATCCGTTAAATGAATATATCTATTGTGAAATGAAACAAGAACAATGGGATAGCTATAAGGGTAATTAATCTGTGATATCTGACACGACGCATACTTTGTTACATTATTACCTTGATTGGCAGCCCTTTGTTTTTGGTCAAGCCTGCTTCAATGATTTCAATGAGAAGCAATAAGAATTTGGTGATCTGCCGACAACTGTCTTTGACAAAACACTTGTTTTGAAACACCAAGTAACATATGTTAAGTTGACACTGTTATAATAGAAAAGTAATAGTTAAGTGAACCACTTTAGGAAAGCGTGTGCATGTACATGTACACATTGCTATTCATGTCTACAAATAACATAATATTAAAAGCGTTTTAGAAAGGTTCTAATAATATTCTAGCTATTATCAACATCAAAAATATTTGAGGCGTGTCGTGGGAAAACTGGGCTTGATGCATGTGCATAAAGTGTTGTCCCGGATTAGCCTGTGCAGTCTGCACAGGCTAAACAGGGATGGCACTTTCCACCTTTATGGTATTTTCTGTTTCAAGGAAGTGTCTTCTAAAAATAAATCCACTGTAGGCATAAAGTGCCGTCCTGGATTAACCTGTGCGGACTGCACAGGCTAATCCGTGACGACACTTTACGCACATGCATTAAACCCGGTTTTCCCATGACACGCCTCATTTATTGAGCATGTTTGAAGTTCCCAGTGTTTTTACACTAGATTTATACACTAATTTTTCAAATTTAACATACCAGTATTTGCAATACTTTTTTTTCAATTTCATTTAACAATCAATATTTAACTCACAAAGACCTTTGTGAAAACTCTGACTAAAAGTTCACCAATTAATGGACTGACAGATGGAACTCTGACACCTCTGCGACTGAGTTACCCAGTACTGGCGGTAGATACAAACTCAAACCTATAACCACAGCAGCTTATCACCGCTGGGCAGAGAACCAACAGAGACGAAACAATCTAGAAGGTAAATGACTTCTCCGGTTGGTTCGTATAAAAGTTCAACCAAGAAATGATCACAGTAATTATACTCTTTAAACCCATAATCAAATGCCATCTCAATTCTGTGTCATTCTTAAAAACAAAGCCCTCCGTCTGCATTTCAGTTTGTGCATCCTTGTCTAAAATTCATAAACAATAAGTCTGACAATTTGTATATCAATTAGTTTGTACTCTTACATGAAATACAATACATAACAGAGTATTGATTGGATTATTAAGACTGATATTTTTACACTGAAACTTCTGCAGAAGACAAGCTTTGTGTAGAAACAATGGGGTAGCAATCTTGCGATGATCCGATTGACAGCAATTAAATTATTTAAATTACACTGAGATTAGATGAAGAGTAAAATAAATAAATATGACAATCATCCAATGAAGTGTAAAGTTTAAAATCACAGGTTTAATAGCATTCAAACGTACATGTATACAAATAAACTACTAATAAGAATTGAGGCGTGTCTTGGGAAAACCGGGCTTAATGCATAAGCGTAACGTGTCGCACAGTCCACAAAGGCTAATCGCTAACGACACTTTCCACTTCTGTGGTATTTTCTGTTTCAAGGAAGTCTCTTCTAAACATAAATCTACTGTAGGCTGAAAGTGTCGTACCGGATTAGCCTCTGCGGACACTACAGACTAATCCGGGACGACACTTTACGCACATGCATTAAGCCCGGTTTTCCCACACACGCCTCACATTTATTGTGTGAAACCACCACATACCAGAGTCAGAGAATTATTTTACCAATACAACCGCCATACTATATTTAACATATACAATTAATATCAATGTCAGCAAAATCAGTTAACACAGTCATACGTCAAGACAAAAACAGGAAAGTTTTTTATTTATATGTTTGTAGAATCTATTATGTCATTTTTACTAAAACCATTCACAACAGAAATAACAGTATTTCATATGAAATAATCTCACAAATAAATATGAGGCATTCATGGGAAAACTGGGCTTATTGGGTGTGGGTAAAGTGTCGTCCTGGATGAGCCTGTGCAGTCCGCACAAGCTGATTCAGTACAACACCAGGGCTTTCCTTAGACTTTGAATTTCAAGAGTCAATGACTCTTGGGGTCAAATTTTCAAGAGTCAAAATCAAATTCGCCAAGAGTCAGATATAAACCCTCAAGAGTCGATGATTTGTAGGTACTTTCCATTCGTTTTCCTTCTTTTTATTATTATTTGTATTAATTTATTAATTATATTATAATTTAATAATATTATTTTAATTTATAAAGTATTATTTTTTATGAACTTATTATTATTTTCTTTTTATTTTATTTAATTTTAGTTTCTTCTTATTATTATTATTATATTATTATTATTATTAGATCCAGTATTATTATTATTAGATCTATTATTATTATTAATAGATCTATTATTATTATTATTAGATCTATTATTATTATTACTAGATCTATTATTATTATTATTTATTATTATTATTTATTGTTTAATATAATTTTTAAGACGATTTGAGCATATTCTTTACATACTAAAAATACCAATGAATTTTTTTTATAGAAATCGCATATCATGTACAACAATAAAACGTAGGCTTTACTTCCCAAAAAAATATGCGTAGTTACGGTTCGCAAATATTGTTTCACTGTTAAAATTTTTAATTAATACACTGCAATAAAATAGTTATTCAAATTCTAAAGATCGCAAAGTTTTTGCACTACAAAAGTTTTATACAAAAAGAAAAAGATTTCAAAGTTCTTGCACTACGAAATTTTTATTCCTCAATGACATGTATATATTCGGTAAAGCACATGGTCGTTACATGCACGCTTTCCATGCGTGGAACGTGACGTCGTTTGTGTCAGCATAACTTTCGCGCGCTTATCTAGAAAACAAAGGATTTACATGAAATTCACAGACTATTGAAACAATGTGTTTATGACACTCGAACATTAAAATTGGACGGTGGATATTTCGGATATAAGAAATTTTACATAAGAGTCAGAATTTTTGTTGAAATCGGATTCCAAATTTTGGAAATATATTAATAATTTTACCCGAAATATAAAGGAAAGTAATTTAAAACAATGCCTTCATATTTATGTACATTAACTTAAGTGTGGATACATGTATATTACGCCGATATGTCGATTGTTCACGTCATTGGAAGTGTATATAACTGCGTTTTGTATCAAAAAACGAATGTTTGGGTTTTCACTACAACGAAAATACCATTCTTCGTTATATATGGTAATATTAAACAAATAACATTCAGTGGGTATAAATAATGGCACAAATATTATAGTGTGTCTACATATATTTATGGGACTTCATGCATCAATAAGAGAGCAATTTATAACATAATTAGGGCCTTCTCGGGTTTTTTTCAGGCGCCTTGGTCCCAAGAGGAGTGGGTTCAATTTTTTTTAGCGGCATGTGTCAAATGATGTTATCTTGTGCATTTACCTCTTAAAATTAAGGCTAAAACGTTTTCTTTTTTTGTAAACGTTTAAACGAAATGAAATAAACAAAAAATCACCGTTTGAACGGTTTACCCCTAGCCTTTTAAAAGCAAAAGCATCATTGTTGTTACGAAAACTGAAAGTAATGATTTTTCTGGATGTTTGTGTCCAGTGCACATCACATTTGCGCAGTGACATCATGTCCAAACCAACTATTCCAGGGCTCTCACTGGAAAAAATAATCTTTTGCCACCATTTTCGCCATTTTTAAAAATCTGTTGCCATTTTGAAAAAATAAGAGCCAATTTGTAGCCATTCTTTATCCATATGCTGTTCAGTCAATAGATAAAATTGTATTTGTAGCAATTTATTGCGCTTTTTATTCGGCGGTCATTTTAATTGCAATTATTATAATTATTAACAATTTTTTATTTCTTTGTCGGTAATACCGGTAATTAATTAAAATTATTAAATTGCTGCTTAATTAACTTACTTTAATCACCACCGAATTGTTTGTAACATCGAACTTACTTTAATCACCACCGACATTGTTTGTAACATTGATGTCAAACTGTGAAATCAGCCACTGAAGCCATACTTGTTAATTGTCTGATCAATTATCTAGTATCACACAGTGTTGACACAAAGCACACTCCATCAAGTACAACAGTCAATACTGATCCTGTAAGCCGTGTGTAATGCCTAATCTGAACGAACAATTTAATTGTTCTTTCACTACAACGTATTTATTCGCAGAGCATACGTCTATATTTAGTACAAGCACATGGCCGATACACACACGCTTTCCATGCGTAGATCGTGACGTCGTTTGTGTCAACATAACTTTCGCGCGCTTTTCTAGCACAACAAAGGTTTTACATGACATACAAAAATGTGTTTACGAGATTTTGGATATAAGAAAGTGTTATGTGAAAATTTAAAGTCGTTGTAATTGGATTTGGAACCATATTCTACCAAATTTTACAGGAAAGTAATTTAAAACAGTGCCTTGTTTAGGAATTAAACTAAATTTGGATATGCTAAACAAGGTAAGTCAATTGTGTTTACGTTTTATGGCCGGGGATAGCCGCACACGCTTTCAAGGGGCGCCTGTTTACACTTCCTAATGTGTGCATACATTTATTTCACGCCGATTGGTCGATCGTTCACGTCATTGGCAAGTGTAAATAACACTGCGTTTTAATTGGATAATGAAGATTTTTCTGAGCGATAAAACTGTGCCTGGGGGGCGGAGCTACATGGTGACTGACTGCAGCTAAGGAATGCATGTGCTAGTAGTTTTCACAAATTGAAAGATCTTGTCGTCACTTTTCAAATACTTTTGCAGCGGGAGCCCTGTATTCTCACCGTTCTAGAATCTTTAGGTTACACTCGATCTACTTCTCGAAGCTCATTTTATTCGATTTTAAATTATGTTCATATGGGCATGTATTTAGTGTTTTAACACTGTTTTAATCGTTGTTACAGCTGTTAAACATAGCACTGATTGGATAATTGGTGAATTGTAAAGATCTTGATTAAAATACATGTATATTATACATGCTTTGTTTTTGCAAAAATGGGGAGAAAATTTCCAATGTAAAGACCTGTACTTAGTAAAGCACATGATCGGTACATGCATGCTTTCCACGCGTGGAACGTGATGTTGTGGTTGTCAGCAGACGTTTCGCGATCTTTTGTAGAAAACACGGGTTTTACATGGCATACATGTAGTAGTAGGCCTGCATGTACATAAACAAGACAGTTTGTGTTTATGAAACTACAACTGAAACACTGGATAGGCTTTTCCGATCATGATTTCATATTAGCGTATTTCAGACTGATTTTTCGCAGTTTATTTTTTAATCAAATAAATAAGTGTAGCTATTATAAAATACGAAAGGGATGAGCAAAGAGCAATAACATTTTAGGTCGATAATACGCATTGACGTACGTATAACTTAACGTTTATGGATTATTGCGCAAATTGGTCAATTATAACGTCATTACAAGGTGAATAACTGAGCGTTTCTATTGACTAATATCTATTTTACTGGGTGATGAAACACCGCCTACAGGGCGGTGCTTTACGGTTATTGAATGTGGCTTAGCAATAACTCTGAATTGTTAAAATCTTCGGCAAAGTGACACTCAGTTTGATCATTCTCCGACTTTATTGTGTGGGTGTACATGATTCTCGAGTGAAAAACGCCATTGTGACGAAAGAGATTAGCTTTCACAGCAGAAATTGTCAGTCTGCTGCAGTCAACACAGCTTATTTATTGATAAAATACACATGCCCCAGGTGATGTTTACAAGCGCAACACTAATTTTAGTGCCCCGGATATGTTCAAGTTAAAACTGAAGCGCCCCTGAACCGGGGTGCTAAAACGGCCTGGGTAAGGTACTGCATAATATAGATGAATATACAGCTGAGAATGTATCGATGACAACTGTACATTGCATAGGACATCATTAACAGTGTTCAATCAACTGTCTATATCATAAGCACTATGTAAATCTTAGAAGATATCCTAGTGCAATGCAAACTGAATGTCACTTAAATTCAATTCAAAAGTATGACCATTTAATTATTTAAGATATTTGGATATGTCATATAGAAAATTAAATTCATATTAAATCAACACATTAATAACAAAACATTGTGGGATATAGGTAACATGTCATTTGGGACACACCAGGATATATGTCACAGAATGACAGATTATACTTAAATAGCATAAATATATACATACAGGTGAACTTAACTTAAGAATGAAGCATTGATACAAATAATAAATTTTCACAATTCTATGGACTGTCCAAGGTGCATTAGTTGTTCAAGATATACCTGATAAAGAGAGTGCTACTCAATATTATTGACACTATCGACTACTGAATGAATAATAATCGATGCCAATCAACTGTGATTGTGAACGAATTGAATGGCACTTGTTTAAATCAAAATTCAACAAAATATATTTGTTTAGTGGATAATATTAATTGACAGTGAACGTGTTCAATAAAACAGTACCTGTTCAACTGAATCTCTTATCTCTTTGGAAGTTATATTCCTGTACAAAGTCTTAATTGGTGATTAAAACCACTTTCACAAGTTTGTTGCGTAGCGGAAGTTTACTTGTGACAACAAAATGGCGATATTCACTCTGGTGGAAAATGTACGCTGACTAGGTGCGCGCTTAATTGATTTATGGCTAACAGTTCGTGCTGGAAACGTCTACGCGTAAACTGGATTGCCGTGGTGTCTGCGCGTGTTTAATGCTGAATATACATTATATCTAGAAACCAAAATAAAGTATTTGTTAACAAGAAATGTCTTTAAAAAAGACAATCGGCGTTGACATTAATAATGAGATGTCCTTTTTACCCTAAACATAATACAAGAGGGCAAGATGATCGGTTACGTGGCTTCTCGGACATCAGATTTTTCGGTCCCGACCTATATAAGGAGACTTCTCGGACCCCAGATTTCTCGGACCCCAGATTTTTCGGACACCATAAGAAAACTTCTCGAGTCCCAAAATTAATTTGTGATTAATCCAATAATTATTAATATTTGTACCGTGAATAAACCGACCATACCGCCCCATATTTTCACCAGTGATACATGAATAGCCTCAATAATTTACGTTATCATCATTATTATATAAATTTGTCAGCCAAACTTAACAAATAAATAATTTACGAAAATAATTGCGGGAATGAATTAAACTTATTTTTTTATCAGACGCGTATAGTTATTCTAATGTAAAATACCTTACCTTAATCTTGGAAGTTATCTATGCATAATACATAAACATTTCGTAGTAAATTAATCATGTATACTGTGTATCCTAAGGACAAGCAATCTTCAGAGAACACTCAGCGCATTTAAAATAACGACGTCCATTTTTGATAACACAAACATTAAATTTCATTAGACTATGGCGATTGAAAATTATATTCGGTAGGAATGTGATGTATCTAAAGTGAAGTGCATAATTGGTATTGCAATACATGTAATGTATTAATGCTACGCAAATGAAGTAAAAGTATCATGAATAACATTTCGACGTATGACGATACTTATTTAACCACATTTTATTTATTGAAAGATATCTTTTTATAAGTTGATTAACGTCTACTGGAGAAGTTGATAGAAATGCGCAATGCTAATTAATTCTTAATATAACCCAACCGCAATTCAATTGCAAATTAACATGCACAGTAAGTTTATAAATATAAATTCCCCATTTATTGAAATATTCGCTCTTATGATTCTCTGGACGCTAATTGATGCATGTATATTATAATGTTCAGCTATACACCGGCAGCTAAACGCGCGCTATTTTTAGAATGATCGTAAATGTGTTGAACTCGCTAGAACCAATTGTTATTTATAGAGCGTGCCGCTAGGCTAAACAAACGAGTGGATTAATTCCGGGAATGAATATAAGATTCTGTTCATGGCATACAATAGAAAATATGTTCATACTTATGCTCAGTTCTATAGTGTATATCGATAATATGGTTATAACTTAAGTTTAACCGCTTAATATGTAAACAATTATGTACATTTTAATCCCCTAAAGTATGCAACAGTTGTTGGTGTACATTAAACCATTGTTGTGAGTTTGCATTCCCTAAAATTAGGAAATTCGCCCAATTCTATTGGCATTCAATTTTCCCGCTGCATAATTATCGCAAGAAATCTAGGTCAAAAGTGATCTTAGACAGCTACGCCGAAAAAAACGTAGTAAACGTTTGGCGTAGTTCATGAAACAAAAATCCTTAGTTTTAATAATTTCTTATTTAGAGAAGGTACATGAACAACAAATATGAATTCCAGCTTACATTTTAAAATAACTTGTAACAGGTGTACAGTCATGTGTGTATGATGATGTGTGAGTGAAGTGTGATAGGGTTCAGTATGAAATCTAATCTTATATCTAGTGTGATAGGGTTCAGTATGAAATCTTATCTTCTATCTATCTGTGTGCCACTCTACACATAGGCAAAGCATGGGCACACAGGATACGTCGTCTTTCTTAGGTTTTTCCACCGTTACATCCATCGATGACCTTACTAGTGCCAACAATACATCCTCGGAAAACAGGAAAACATGTGATAAGCAAGACATAGTGGTAATAAACTTCCAAAGCCTCAGAAATAAGAAAACCGAACTATATAACATTATTGCCAGCAGATCACCGGATGTCATCTTGGGCACAAACAATTTTCTAGATAGTAATGACTTCTCGGCTGAGATACTACCACCAGATATACCAACAGATCATCAGTACCAAGTATTCCGGAAGGACAGATAAGAAACTGTGGAACAACGAGGAGGCGGAGTTATATCCTCGAATTCAAGCTGAAGAATGCCATGACCTAGATTCCAAATGTGGAATTGTTTGGGTGAAGCTAAAGCCGACCAAAACAGACAACCTTCTTGTATGATCTTACTACAGAGAACCCAAGGCTATACTGGAAGGCCTTGATGAATTGGACGTATCACTCCATAAAGCCAGTACCAACAAACCCTACAGCAACATGAAACAGTTCTTAGGAGGCGATTTCAATCTAGCCGATATTGACTGGGACGCAGGCCTGCAGTACATTCCAGGGTTGCAGGGATAAAGCTCATTGTGTAAAGCTACTAGACATAACAAAAAACCACAGTCTTCAGCAAATAAACACGATGCCAACACGTCAAGGCAAACTTTTAGACCTATTATTCACAACAAACCCCACCCTCATCCAGAGGATAGCAATATGCCCACCAATCGGAATGAGTGATCATGACATTCTATCAGTACAGACTGTAATAAAACCAGTGGTTAACAAGAAAGCACCAAGGATAGTGTATAATTCTAAAAAAGCTGAGAGAGTAAGGAAAGACATGTCAAATTTTTGTAAAACGTTGTTGGAAAGCAGTTCCTCCCAGCGAACAATTGAAGATAACTGGAAATCTTTAAAAGAAGAATTGTTTAGAACAATGGAAACAAACATCCCAACAAAGACCATAAAGGGCAGACCAGATGTTCCATGGTTGTCAAAGCGAAAAAAAGAAAATGATAAAGAAGAAACAACATTTATACAACATAGAAAACAAAAGCAAGTCTGTAGAACACAAACAAAAATTCCAGGAATACAGAAAAACTGTCCGGATTGCACTACACACCGAATACTATAAATATATTAATAGTATACTTGAACCAGAAAACGATAAGACCTCGAACAAATTCTGGAAGTACATCATATCTAGGAAACAAGACGCAATCAGCATTGGAAACACTGAAGGATAAGGGGCGTATAGCAGAGAATTCCAATGAAAAGGCTGACATGTTAAATGAACAGTTTTGTTCTGTCTTCACTAAAAAAGATAAAAATAACTTACCAACAAAAACCAACTCTCCTTTCAAGACCATGTCAAGAATCCATGTCACCCTCAACGGTGTTATAAATTGTTTTAAAAGACTCAACCCATCGAAAGCCAGTGGCCCAGGCAAAATGCCTATTAGAGTACTCATTAAAACTGTAAATGAAATAGCAGCCGTTTTGCAATCAATTTTTCAACAATCCTAGACATATCATCTATACCCTCTGACTGGAAAAACGCAAACGTCGTTCCAATATTTCCAATATTCAAGAAATGGGACCGGACAAAACCAGCTAATTACAGACCAGTAAGCATTACAGCAGTGTTTCCAAAATGCAACCCTTGAACACATCATAGTCTTTCAAATAATGAACCATCTTGATACGCAGAAAATACTTAATGAAAACCAGCATGGTTTGAGATCCAATCGTTCCTGTGAAAGTCAGCTTCTCCTAACAACCGACGATACAACCAGGCATATAAACCAGGGATTCCAAGTCGATATGGCCATGCTCGACTTTGCGAAGGCCTTTGATAAAGTACCTCACAACCGCCTAGCTATAAAAATGCGATACTACGGCATACATCATGACATTGTATCCTGGATTAATGAATTTCTGAAAAACCGTCAACAAAAAGTTGTGGTAGATGGCGAAAGTTCACAATCATCAGAAGTAACATCCGGCGTCCCCCAAGGGTCAGTACTGGGTCCGACACTTTTCTTAATTATATAAACGATATTGCAGAGGGAATAACATCTAACATAAGATACTTTGCAGATGACTGTGTCCTGTATAGAGTTATAAAATCTAAAGAAGACCGTGCTATCCTCCAAACAATAATTGCTGCAATGTCGTGTTGTTGTTATTTTTTGAAAGTATTACATTATAAAATGTATTTGCATAATATCTGTTTTCATGGTTTTCTTTATTAATATATACTGATATCTGTATGTTACTACGACTAGAAAGAAACTGAGAGACTCGGAGTTTGGTATATTTATGTGTTTGTCGCGGTTTCCTAGCATCAAACATAGTTATGGAGACTCGGAATTGGTAGCAATACCACTGGACACAGTTTGCGAGGTAGACCGGGGCAGAATTAAACAATCTTTCTCAATAATTTGTCATGGACTTTAACACCAACACGACGTAATGCGAATCGGAGGCCTCGAAATTCAAAGGAGTCTCAAACTCGCGCATTTTAAGTGGTAGATCTCATGGTTTCGCAATGAATAGCACGTGTAAGTGTATATTGTATTTATATGCAGTACGTGTCATCAAAACAACTACAGTCTGATTACCTCGAACAACCCATTTTAAATTGTATTGTTTGAACCAACATTGTTTCATACTTTGCTCATGTTATGTACATTCCATGCCCGCTCCTCATGGTTTATATGAAACTGTGCTGTATTGAGTTAATAAAAGTTTGTATAACGTAGAGCACGTATTGTGTTGTCCTAACTGCAGTCTCTCAGTCGTGTTGACTATATATTTATAGTTCATAACAATACTAATCCAAAGTGTGTTATACCTGATACCCAAACGTTTAAACTGAAGCAAAAGTCACAGGGTGAGAAAATTGTGCGGCCAGTCCGGGACTCGAACCCGGGACCCCTCGCTTACAGTGCGAGTGCTCTCCTAACTGAGCTAACCGGGCCGCCACACAACCTATCTCCTTTAGTGACCAAGTTCATGCCGTGACATACACCCTCGCTCGAATATGAATTTGTCCTCGAATTCAGGGATTTGGGGTGTTATATAATTAACCACGGGCCTCTTAAGAGTATACCCAGGTATCTTCACGGTCCCACGTTGGGCGCCAAATGTCACAGCGTGAGAAAATTGTGCGGCCAGTCGGGGACTGGAACCCGTGACCCCTCGCTTACCGGCGAGTGCTCTCCTGTCCTGACACCTCACCCACACGTATTTGTATAAGATGTTACGTTTATTAACACAATATGATTATATGCACCGTAAGTCTAACAACTTACATTGATATGCAAACTTTCCATTTTATTCATTTCAAATGTGTCTGTTATAATATTCATATTTTATTTGGCTATCGTGTGTGTATCTGAAGTTTCATTATCTATAAGCGACTGAAATAAGGGACTGCATTTTGTGTCGGATTTGCACTCAAATGGAAAAAAATATGTTCTAAATAGGCAAACACGTACCGGTAGTTAGTATAGTTTCAACATTATAAATGTTCGAAAGACTCAAAACCTGATGTTTACGGGCAAAAATCACACCATGGTAATCAGACCCCGAGTCGGCGAAGTTTTACTAAATTATACAAATCTAACGATAATGGTTAATGTATTAGCATCATCATTTTTCAACATTTAAACACGTACAATAATCGCACATCATCGTCGCGAAAGACTCAAACGGGAAAGCCGAACAATTTCTCCTAAAGAGATTGCATGATATTAATATTAACTGGTAGACAATACAGTTTTCTGTAGATCTACACTAAACAGCATATCTCACCCGACACTTACAAAAGTTCGTTATAAAATGGTTACTACTATCAAACTTCATATCAGTTCTGTAGAAGCCAATAAGCGTTTGCATTTAAAATGTTATTACATTCCATGTACAATTTCTGATGAAACTAAACACATTTTTAAAAAACGTCGAAAATCAACATTAAACAAATACCGGATGCCATTAAGATGCTGACAAAATTATTGATAAAAATGTGCATCAAACAATTAATGATCACATACACACTGTTTTTTCTTCTAGGCGTGATGATACTAATAGATATATAGCGTATTTCTGATGCAAAGTTGATGACTGTTCCCTTATTTATTTACGACAGACTCCACCAGATTTGTAGGTCCTCACATCGTTGTTCATGCATTTCAAACAAATGATTTACACCAAACAAATTGAAACAATCTGTCAAAAATAAAATTTGGCAATATACTGCGAGAAAAGTCCTAACCAACAGTAAGCTATCATATAACACATGAACGTTAATCTAAACATTTATGATAACTATTATATTACATGCCTTCCCGTGGCGTTTTTTAGACGTGCAAACATACGTAAAGTTCCGTCACCTTCAAACTTTTAAAAACGTTTAGCGGATCTCAATGTTAGTAAACATCGATGGGACACACTGTAAATATGCGATGAGCAGACTCTCCAATTCTGATAGAAAATCAGATACAAAATAAGCGTTTATAAAATTAATGTAAAACTTATGTCTTGTCCGTCCATGTCTCTAAAAACGCGATATCACCTCTGTCTAACAGATATTAACGGGTACGTATTTTCTTGGCAAATATTTATTACTATTCCTTACTTATAAGTGCCTCCTCCAATTTATTTATTCACTGTGCAAGTTTGATAACATTTCATTGAAAATAAATGTTATCACGCCTTTTGTAAGTGTCTAGTTCTAAGTGCTGTTCAGTGTTTACATTTTACAAGCAACCGCGTTTGTTTTTTTTAATTTGCTTATATTTAAATTATCGATGCACAAGTTTGATGACAATTAACCATTTAATCACGAATTTTGTATATATCGAGTATTAAGAAGTGTTGTTACAAAATGGTCCGAGATTCATGTTTGACGCAGGCATTTAATAAAAACCATGAAAACAATGATGTTTATGCATTTTTGTCAAGGAATTTACTGTTGTCTATGAAAATTATTTGATTAAGACATGTTCAACAATTCCCACCACAATGACCACCTACCAACAGATCAGCGTAATGATACTTTCAAATGATGATTAGTCCTTAAAAGGACTTCAAACAGTGGTGTGATTTTTTATAATAAATCTACGAACTAACAGTCCGCGTGGTGCCACCAAGCAATCGATAAATTAATTATGTGTGTTTAAAAATTCAAAAAGAAGAAACATGGATTTTTACTTTATTAAAAATGTTCACGTTATTATTTTGATGAATTTTAATTCGTCATAAATGAGTGCATAAATGAACGTCAACAGTAAATTGTAACACTTTCGAAATAAACGCCCCGTGTTAAAATTCGAACATACCGATAGTTTAACTCAGGCGCATCATCTCTGCTATAATATACAGATACGTAGGTAATTATGTACAGACGGTCAATTTGTATGTGTAACACAAAATTATATAGATCTAACACTGCATGCTGCCCTATTGAAAACCAAACTATACGCCAGTCAATCAAAAGCTTTTTAGAAAGCTTCAGTATGGGCTTTTCCCTGTAGGTGTCGCGCATATGATACCGTGCGTAACAAAGAATAACAAAATATGTCATCGCAGCCGCACAGCAAGAAAAGAATCTGCTACTACTACGATGGTAACTCGTTAAAGATGTTTTGAAAATGTTTAAATAAAAATTGACTTATATTTCGTAAAGATACTTGTGATTTGATTGTTCCGATGTTTTGGCACATAATTTCGCGAGGAAGCCCGCGCAGGATTTCTTGAGTGTAAACATACAAATGCACTATTGTATTTAATTTTCATTTAGTTTCTGTAATATACCTGTTAAAATAATTTCAAATATGCCTTTTTTAATTGGTAATAACCTAAAATGTCTACTTTTTTTACTTACTTTTAATTGTGACCTACTTTTGAATTGCTAGCGTACAATGGGCATATTTGCAACTACGGAAGCTGGGTTCTGCTAAATCTATGTACCAAGTTGTAATTTCTTGTGTATTTTAATGTATTGTATGTATGGTCGTATGTTATTGATGCTGTTAATAAATCCATTTGATAAAATACTAATTTATGTAATGTAATATCAGGGTAAAAAAGTTGGAAAAGGCAGATTACTGATGAGATTGTTAAAAAGTGTAATTTGTCGAAAATCTAATCTATGGTGGGCCAGACAGTCATATGAATGTTCAATTTGAGTAAACAACACAGTCTTTATTGGTGCAATAAATGCAGCTTTATTATTTATTATGAATAATTTTATTGATTTGTTTAATTTGTAATAATCCTTTTAATTTATTTAAGTAGTATATGTAGAAAATGTTTCTAATAAAGTATATGGATCAGGTTTGTTGCAAGATTGTCTTTTAAAGGGACTTGTTCACAGTTTGGCAAAATGACAATTTTCAAAAAAATTGTCATAGATTCAAAAAAGAATGTATGCATTATATTCACACAAGCAAAATAACACTCCTGACTAAGAAAAATGTTAAAAAGATATGTTCGTTTATTTATAATCATCAATCGAAATTGGAAAAATAATAAAGCGTTTGTAACGCTTTTCATAGATAATTTAGCAAAAACGTGTATTACCGACATAGCGTTTAAACTGCCGTCCAAAATTCAAAAGCCTGCGTGGTGTAGTGGTAGCGCGTTAGCTTTTGCTTCTAGGGGGTCCCGGGTTCGAACCCCAGGGCAGGCACATTTTTTATTTTTATCTTTTTCCTTGTTATTATAATTATTTAAAACTAATCCAGATATGACAGTTTTGTAAGTAAATTCATTTAATGACATTTTTCAAAAATACGAAAATCTGTGAACAAGTCCCTTTAAATTGTTTTGTTTGTAAATATCATTTTAAACAATCACATCACCATCACTGACCTATTCTCTACCTGTGTTCAGGTGACATTGGCAACTACTACTATGGGCAGGGCCACCCCATGAAGCCGCACCGCATCAGGATGACACACAACCTCATCCTTAACTATGGGCTGTACAGGAAAATGGAAATTTATGTAAAGTGGCATTGTTGGAAGTTATTGAAGTGTTTGTCATGTAAATGAGTATTATTGACAGAAAAAGTGTACATTGAATTTCAAAAATATGTGTTAGTACTGTCTTTTGCAACAGTGCTCAGTAATGCCACAAATAGTTATTTAAATTAAATATATACAAGTAGATCTATGTTAGCATCTTTATTAGGGTACTACATTTTGGTTGCTAGAATTTTAATAATGAGTTAATATTGTTTGCCTAAAACTCACAATTTTCAGTTTGGCTGTTGTTTCTTGTTTGTTATTTGTAATTCTAACATGATACTCGCTAATTTTTCTGTAGACAAAGAACAAAAATATCATTGTTAAAGTACCACATAATCATCGCAAAAAGAAGTCCCAAATTCTGAGCAGAGCATAGTAAAAAGTAATTCCAATTACAATTGCAAAAATACGTCAAATCATGTTAGAATCAAAATTATTTTAGCATTATCATTGTTTATCGGCCAATAAACTACTCTCTGTCATTCTGATGCGTGGCTATTAAACAACTTGGGCTAACACCCTCGTGGTTTAATTCCTACACATCAGAAGTCCAAATAATAGTTTATTGGCCTATAAAATAAACAACGATAAATCAAAAATGATTTCTTAAACATTAAGACCTAAGTTGGTTGTATTCAATGAATTAATACAAGTTTTCATTTCTGATTTTAAATATTTTTAAATGTGTATGTCCTCATTTTGTCAAACCACATTTTATGTTAATACAGCGTCCACACAAGGCCACCCAGGATGAGATGACCAAGTTCCACAGTGACGACTACATCAAGTTCCTCCGCAGCATTCGACCAGATAACATGTCGGACTACAACAAACAGATGCAAAGATGTAAGTTTGAACATATAATTGATTGATGGGTAGTTCTACAGTAAATGCAACACAGTTTTTGTAAACTAGAAAACTAGAGCTAGGGTATTTACATGGTTTTATGAAACTTGAAAAATAATTGGTGTTGTAAAAGAAAACAGACAAAATTAAATGTTTACAATTAATTAGCAGGCAGTCTACTTTTATACCTGTATATTGTAAATATTGAAAACAATTAATATTGTTTCCTTCTTGAGTTATAAAGAGTTTTTAAAGGAAGATGCTTTTAACACAACGTCTTGCATAACGTATAAGTTTAATTTAAACTTTAACTGTTATGTATCATCATGTACGCCTTCCTTACAGTCAATGTGGGAGAGGACTGCCCTGTGTTTGACGGCATGTATGAGTTCTGTCAGCTGTCTACTGGGGGATCTGTAGGTAGGTGCAGTCATGTACTCGTACAATGTATGACTTCATTACAGTCAATGTGGGAGAGGACTGCCCAGTGTTTGACGGCATGTATGTGTTCTGTCAGCTGTCTACTGGGGGATCGTTAGGTAGGTGCAGTCTAATAGCAGGGATTCTAACATTGTCAGAATTGAGCAGTCATGGACCTTATTTCATTTAATGTTTGTTAAGGTAGATATTAAGTATGTCATTGAATACCAAAATCGGTATTCGAATATTCGCTTTTTCATTCAATCGAATATTCACATAGATTCTTATTAAGTACCTTAAGCTTTGTAGCTTAGTCGACATAATCATTATTTTATATGACGATTTACTACTGATTTTAGTGAGTATATCTACCGTTGCATTTTCTATTTAATGCCTGAATTACACGGAATTAAGCATAAACTTAAACCATTATAAGGTCCCATGTTACTGGTTCTTAAAATCAAAATGTTTTCAATGAGCCACACATTTTTCTAAGTGTAGAAACGCGCCAATAAAGAAAAATTATCAACAAATTTGAGCATAATTTCTGTTATACTGACTGCTAATTGTGTGAATGCACTTCTGTAAATTATTCTTAAAATTTGTTATTAGTTTAACACATCTAAACATGAGTTATAATTACCAATTAACAGTTATGGTTTCATACTGTCGGATGCTATTGTGTATGACTGGCGACTAGACGAGTGCCCGCTGACACTGACCCGTGTATTCAATAACTCTCGATCTGACATGTGACACGGGGCCATTCTAATGAAAACATGGTATCAAGTATGTAATGGTGAAATACTACCATTATGTTGACAGAAAAATACTTCATACATTCAGGAAAGAATTGGTCAAATTTGCGAATTTGAATAGCGTTTTAACTATTCGAATGGCGATCATTCAATCGAATATTCGAATAATTTTGCCATCCCTAGTAGATATGGTGAAAAATGTAAGAGCAAAAGTATCTGGTTTGTTGGTAAATGTTGTTAAAGTCAGCTTTAATAGTTGAGCTCCACCTTAGTAAAACGCATGTTGCCATTTTTTTATTTATATTTGTATTTGGTTTTAACACTTGAATAATTACAAAGAAATTACATGTACATTGTACATAGTCATAGAAATTAGCAGGTAGACCTAGCTTCGCCCAAATTCTGATATTGTTACTTGAGAGCCTGAAAATGTTACAAACCTGCCTATATAAAACTGGGAATCTGGAGCAAGCCCAGCTAATTTCTACCACTGTAATGGCTTCAATCAGGAATGGATCATATGTTCGTGTTGTGAAGCCGGAGCTACACACTGCAATGGCTTTAATCAGGTATGGGTCATATTTGTGTTGTATAGCCGGAGCCGTGAAGCTCAACAAGCAGGCAGCAGACATCGCTGTGAACTGGGCGGGCGGTCTCCACCACGCCAAGAAGTCAGAGGCCTCAGGGTTCTGCTACGTCAACGACATCGTCTTAGCCATCCTTGAGTTGCTTAAGTAAGATAGGTCGTCATTGTGTTTTTAGCAATTATACATGTTTATTGGTGTCTTTGTTCTATTTGTTTTCTTCTGCTATAGAGTCTGTTATGCAACTGATTTCAAGGGTTGTTTTCTTAGATTTTCATTTTTTTATAAATGTCATTAAATGTCTGAAAAACTAAAACATCTAACACAAAAACTAAAACATCTAACACAGGACATTATCTTGTAATTTTAATGCTATTTAACTAATTTATATTAAAAAATATATGTGGCGCGTCATGAGACAACCGGTCTTAATGCATGTGCGTAAAGTGTCGTCCCGGATTAGCCTGTGCAGTCCGCACAGGCTGATCCATCACGGCACTTTCTGCTTGTGTGGTATTTTCTGTCTTAAGGAAGTCTCTTCTAAACATAAATCCACTGTAGGCAGAAAGTGCCGTCCCGGATTAGCCTGTGCGGACTGCACAGGCTAATCCGGGACGACACTTTACGCACATGCATCAAGACCGGTTTTCTCACGACGCGCCTCATATATATTTGTAAAACCCTTACAAGGGCTTTATAATATCATGCATTTCAGTTTATGTTGTTCATTAACAACATGTTGTTTCAAACAAATTTCCAGGTCAGGAGTGTTATTTTGCTTTTTAATATATAATTCCTTGTCGGGTTCTGTGACAAACACGGGGGAAGTTGTCAATTTGTCAGTGAATAGGTCCCTTTAAACCATTTTCAGATATCACCAGCGTGTGCTGTACGTTGACATCGACATTCACCATGGTGACGGAGTGGAGGAGGCGTTCTACACGACAGACCGCGTGATGACCGTGTCCTTCCACAAGTATGGCGAGTATTTCCCCGGAACTGGTGATCTCAGAGTAAGTAAACACAAGGTTGATGTCAGACAACCTAATGCGAGTCATTAAGGTAAAACGTTCAGAAAAAAAAATTTAACAAAATTATAAAAGCTCACTGAACATATTGCTGGGACACTTTAACCTGGCGCTGACCTTTATGCATGAATATATATGTGGCGCGTAGTGAGAAAACCGGTCTTAATGCATGTGCGTAAAGTGTTGTCCCGGATTAGCCTGTGCAGTCCGCACAGGCTAATCCAGGATGGCACTTTCCGCCTACATTGAATTCATGTTTAGAAGAGACTTCCTTGAAACAGAAAATACCACAAAAGCGGAAAGTGCCGTCCCGGATTAGCCTGTGCAGACTGCACAGGCTAATCCGGGATGACACTTTACGCACATGCATTAAGTCCGGTTTTCCAACGACGCGCCTCATATATAAAAAAACATGTTACGTTGAATAAATTAGTTTCCGTATCAGAATTGAGTTAAATAGGTTTAAGAGTATCCCACTGAAAATCCTGTTATTGTATTATTAAACTTGTGAAACATGTGCACGAACAACATCGAGCATAAATATAGAACACAATTCAAATGCGTAATTTATGCTTATTGAGTTAATGAGTGTCATATTAATGTGTCCGAGCTAGATAAAAAAAAAACACAAACGCACACAAAAATGTCAATATGTTTTGAATTTGGCTATGTAAATCATTTAAATGTGTGTTGTATTCTTATTTACTGAATTTTAGCCTTTAATAGAAAACAAAAACACCTGTCCTCAGATCTATATGTAAATCCAGACCATGAAATCTAATGCCTCGTGTTCTTCTGTTTAGGACATTGGTGCAGGGAAGGGCAAGTATTATGCAGTGAACTTCCCACTTCGAGACGGCATTGATGATGATGCATACGAGACGATCTTCAAACCGGTCAGTTCTGTGTAAAATATTCTGATTTTATTTAGTGCATGATCATTGGTTACAAATTTAGTGTTTGATGTCCTAACCAAAGATGGTGAATGGCCATTTGGCTGTTGCTTTGATTTTGATAATTTGAATGTTTTATTCTTTTGTTGCATTATGAATGTTGTAAAAGGAAAGTCATATGACACAAAACCCACAAACATGCAGAAACGCTACTGATAGTTTAGTTGACCAGAATCCAAAACTTCCCATGGCTAGATACATTTCTGAAATTGTTTGGAAATAAGCATGTTTTCATATTTAGAAATTCTTTGGAAATTATTATTTTTTCATATTTTGGAATTGTTTGAAAATACTGCATATTGATATTTTCTGGAGGAAAATAACACATTAAAATAACAGGTATTGTTTTAAAATAAAAATAGAGCTGGTAATTATTATGTTTTTGCTCCAGTGTAGTTACTATAGTGTCATTCAAAATTGAGTGAGGTTTCAGGTGATAAACAAAGTGAACAGACTGCTATACTATAGTTAAGAAATAGTTTATTTATCATTGTTTATAGGCCAATAAACAACGATTTGGAGTTCTGATGCGTAGGCATTAAACCACGAGGGCATTAGCCAGAGTTGTTTAAAAGCCATGCATCAGAACGACAAAGAGTTGTTTATTGGCCGATAAACAACCATTATGCAAAAATTGTTTTGATTCTAACATGATTTGACATATATTTTTGCAATTGTAAGTTAATCTACTTCTTACTATGCTCCACTCAGAATCGGAACTTCTTTTTGCCTTGTTTATAGTTTAACAATGATAATTGTGTTCTTTGTCTATAGAAAAATTAGGGAGTATCATGTTAGAATATACTATCGTGTACTTTTCATTCTCTATTGTGTTGTGTTTCAGGTGGTCAACAAAGTGATGGAGATGTACCAGCCCAGTGTGATAGTACTGCAGTGTGGGGCAGACTCACTCTCAGGGGACAGGCTGGGCTGCTTCAACCTCACACTGAAAGGTATGTACCAACCCAGTGTGATAGTACTGCAGTGTAGGGCAGACTCATTGTCAGGGGACAGGCTGGGCTTCTTCAACCTCACACTGAAAGGTATGTATTAACCCAGTGTGTTAGTACTACACTGGGGGGCAGACTCATTGTCAGGGGACAGGCTGGGCTGCTTCAACCTCACACTGAAAGGTATGTATTAACCCAGTGTGATAGTACTGCAGTGGGTGGCAGACTCATTGTCAGGGGACAGGCTGGGCTGCTTCAACCTCAAACTGAAAGGTATGTACCAACCCAGTGTGATTGTACTGCAGTGCGGGGCAGACTCATTGTCAGGGGACAGGCTGGGCTGCTTCAACCTTACACTGAAAGGTATGTACCAGCCCAGTGTGATAGTACTGCAGTGTGGGGCAGACTCTCTATCAGGAGACAGGCTGGGCTGCTCCAACCTTACACTGAAAGGTATGTACCAACCCAGTGTGATAGTACTGCAGTGTGGAGTAGACTCACTCTCAGGAGACAGGCTGGGCTGCTCCAACCTTACACTGAAAGGTATGTATTAACCCAATGTGTTAGTACTGCAGTGTGGGGCAGACTCATTGTCAGGGGACAGGCCAGGCTGCTTCAACCTCACACTGAAAGGTATGTACCAGCCCAGTGTGATTGTACTGCAGTGTGGGGCAGACTCATTGTCAGGGGACAGGCCAGGCTGCTTCACCCTCACACTGAAAGGTATGTACCAACCCAGTGTGATTGTACTGCAGTGTGGGGCAGACTCATTGTCAGGGGACAGGCTGGGCTGCTCCAACCTTACACTGAAAGGTATGTATTAACCCAATGTGTTAGTACTGCAGTGTGGGGCAGACTCATTGTCAGGGGACAGGCCAGGCTGCTTCAACCTCACACTGAAAGGTATGTACCAGCCCAGTGTGTTAGTACTGCAGTGTGGGGCAGACTCACTGTCAAGGGACAGGCTGGGCTGCTTCAACCTCACACTGAACGGTATGTACCAGCCCAGTGTGATAGTACTGCAGTGTGGGGCAGACTCACTGTCAAGGGACAGGCTGGGCTGCTTCAACCTCACACTGAAAGGTATGTATTAACCCAGTGTGATAGTACTGCAGTGTGGGGCAGACTCACTGTCAAGGAACATGCTGGGCTGCATCAACCTCACACTGAAAGGTATGTACCAGCCCAGTGTGATAGTACTGCAGTGTGGGGCAGACTCACTGTCAGGGGACAGGCTGGGCTGCTTCAGCCTCACACTGGAACGGTATGTACCAGCCCAGTGTGATAGTACTGCAGTGGGGGGCAGACTCATTGTCAGGGGTCAGGCTGGGAAAGGTATACACTGTAGACATGAGGGTAGATGGAGGAACTGACATGACACTGTCGATGGAATTTTGATTTAGGTTGTAGATGTTAGACATCTAGGCTCACACTGGCCAAATAAGCCATTGGCTACAAATTTTAATATTTAGCTGAAAAAAAATATGTTTGGCTATAAGATTTTATTTATAAAAACATGAAAAAATAAGTCCGAATTGGCATGTTTTCAAAAAAATAATGTAAATTTGGCTAAAGAAATGAGGCGCGTCGTGGGAAAACCGGGCTAAATGGGCTAAATGCATGTGTGTAAAGTGTTGTCCCGGATAAGTCTGTGCAGTCCGCACAGGCTAATCCGGGACGGCACTTTCTGCTGTTATGGCATTTTCTGTTTCAAGGAAGTCTCTTCTAAACATAAATCCACTTTAGGCGGAAAGTGTCGTCCCGGATTAGCCTGTGTGGGTTGCACAGGCTAATCTGGGATGACACTTTACGCACATGCATTAAGTCCGGTTTTCCCATGACGCACCTCAAATGTTTCAGCCAGAGGGAGCCCTGTAGACATTGTTATACATGTATTTGTTAAGACTTCAGATTCTAGCTTGACACTTAGTATGCTCTTTGAATGTCGAGGTAATTTGATACTCTATTACAAGGCTTAATAGTAAACAAAGTGCCCCCTCCATAATGTTAAGAAAAAGAGACCTTTCCAGGTTTTGGCCACTAACATTTAAACTCCTTCCCAGCCATTCCATTTATCGATAATCACTAACACATTACAAGATTCACCATGTGCTCTCTCGTGTAAAATAGGTTAAATGTTAAACTTGTGATTCTGTAATACAATGAATGGATAAAATAATAGACAGATTTGCATATGATCAACATTTGTGGAACCTTCAGTCAATACGGTAAAATTTTTTAAAGAAAAACAATTAGTAATACTTACCTATGTAGCAACCACTGATTTTCTCCTTGATAACGACAACTTTAATCTAACTTATACTTCCATGCAGGTCACGGAAAGGCAGTGGAGTTTATGAAGAAGTGGAATCTGCCGCTGATGGTTCTTGGCGGTGGCGGGTACACAATCAGGAATGTGGCGCGGTGCTGGACCAACGAGACCTCCATAGCCCTCGGGGTGGAGGTGGCAAACGGTAGGGAGACAGAGCTGTTGAATAATATACAACAGACTTCCCGAAAACGGTCGGTCCGACGGACTTGACCGGCTAATTTTGAGTGGGTCCAACATTTATTTACTAAGAATCGGTCCGACCGTCCAACAACATTTTAGCTCACCTGGGCACAACGTGCTCATGATGAGCTTCTGTGATCGCTCTTTGTCTGTCGTGCGTTACAACATATACCTTGTGAACACTCTAGAGGCCACATTTATTGGCCAATCTTCATGAAACTTGGCCAGAACATTTGTCCCAATGATATCTCTGCTGATTTCGAAACTGGGTCATGTGGGGTCGAAAACTAGGTCACTAGGTCAAATTGAAGAAAAGCTTGTGAACACTTGAGAAGTCACATTTTTTGCCCAATCAACATGAAACTTGCTCAGAACATTTGTTCTAATGATATCTTGGCCGAGTTCGAAAATGGTTCCGATCCGTTGAAAAACATGGCCGCCAGGGGGCGGGGCAGTTTTCCTTATATGGCTATAGAAAAAGCTTGTGAACACTCTAGAAGTCACAATTTTGGCCCAATCAACATAAAACTTGCTCAGAACCTTTGTTCTAATGATGCCTCTGCCGAGTTCGAAAATGGTTCCGGTCCGTTGAAAAACATGGCCGCCAGGGGGGTGGGGTTAGTTTTCCTGATATGGCTATCGGAAAAGCTTGTGAACACTAGAAGTCACATTTTTTGCCCAATCAACATGAAATTTGCTCAGAACCTCTGTTCTGATGGTATCACGGCCGAGTTCAGAATGGTTCAGGTCTGGTGAAAAACATGGCCACAAGGGGGGGGGTGCAGTTTTCCTTATATGGCTATAGGAAAAGCTCGTGAACACTCTAGAAGTCACATTTTTTGCCCAATCTTCATGAAACTTGGTCAGAACATTTTTCTTAATTGTATCTTGGCCGAGTTTGAATCTGGGTCATGTGGGGTCAAAAACTAGGTCACTAGGTCAAATTGAAGAAAAAACTTGTTAACACTTTAGAAGTCACATTATTTGTCCAATTGTTTTGAAACTTGGTCAGAACATTTGTCCCAATGGTATCTCGGTCGAGTTCGAATCTGGGTCATGTGGGGTCAAAAACTAGGTCACTAGGTCAAATTGAAGAAAAAGCTTCAATTTCAATATGTACTTCCCAAATTTTGTCTGATGTCACTTAAAGGGACTATGTCAACGAAAAATTGTCTTCCGATTGCACACTAATTTATATTATATTTATGTATTTATATTATATTATTTGATAGAAATGCGCTTTACTGAGACATGTACATTAAATAAATAACAAATAATATAATACAGAATAAGATATTTGATACAAACAAATCAGCAAAAACGTCTGAAAAAATTAAAACCCCTAGCGGGATTCGAACTCACGACTTAGTAGCCATACGAACAATTGACAGAAGACAGCGGTTTTACCAGCTGCGCTATAATGCTTGGAAAGGAGTAGTTTGTAAACTGTGGTTGTACAAAATGCTCACAATTCAGTCGTCAAAATGTAAACAGGAAAAGGGCCAAACAAACAAAACCCTTATTATAAATTGATTTTTATTTCAGAATGCGTACACCCTTTTTCCCATTATATATGCCCTGTTTTAACCGTTATTATATGCCAGTATTAATATCTAAATTTCAGATTTTTTAAAGAGATTGCCCCCTTGAGGCCCTTTTCGATGACATAGTCCCTTTAAGTGTTTCAAACCATGATGATTAAGGCCGCATTTCCGTCAGTCCATATAGCGACCCAGGGCCATTTGGCCCTCTTGTTCAAGACTTATTCCTATACGTAACTGGATAAACAATACCTAATATCGGAGCAATTGAATACAGCTCCGCTATATCGTGATCCGCATTTTGCGAATCGGCCCTGCTATGGATCTAATCATGATTTTTTGTTCATGCTCTTTCATGATTATCTTATTACCCCAATAGCCGTAAATAAATCCCGTTTGGTCCGAATGTTCGCGCCTTCATCGCTACTTTTTCATTTAAACTCATGATGTGCTACAAACAATAACACGACCCGCGCAACAGCAAAGTGTAACAGTTTGATGTCACCAGCTTACATTGCGCAAGTCCTTTCACTGCAGTCGCTTTAATTAGCAGCCTAATTTCAAACAGCTGTGGGTCGTGAAAAACGTGCTGCTGGCTGTCCACGTCGTGGGTGTTCACCGTCACTGTAAGTGATAGATCAATACTAACTTATAAGTCAACATGTATCGATACCGTGTAACTCTTTCGCATTTTAGAGGTAAAACTTTTATACAAAAGTAAAGATTTCACAGTTCTTTGCGCTACAAAGTTTTTATATCACGGTCAATACTTCCACGCTTATGCGGATGACCTGACGTTGTGATTGTCAGCATAATTTTCGCTTTTTTTTTTAGCTAACCACGGGTTTTACATGAACAACATGTGCATACTAATTGTCAATAGAATATTTGTGTAAGGCTCGTGAACAGTAAAATTCGGATAGGCATTTCGGATTTGCGTTGTCATATCGTAGTTTGATATTAATTAAATATATTGTATATTTTATGTTATGGATGTTAAACAACAATGAAAAAGGTGAGCAAGTTACGTTTGCTGTTTGAGATTGCGAAAACAAACTAGTGCATACATGTATACTATAGACTATACATATATGCATGAGATTTCGGTCCGGCAAATTTTATTTCAGTCCGGCAAGTTTTGACAGGTTGTCGGACCAAATGTCTGACACTTTTTTTTGAGCTTTCAGGAAGTCTGATACAATGGCATCGTTAAAAGATTTAGAGCGTAAAATCAGGGTGCTGCACCCTTCCCTTCTTTGGTTTGCCTTTGCTGACCTTTCAAATCAATCAACACCGGAAATGTGGAAATCTTTTAAAATATTGTATATTTTTGCAAATTTTCGATGCAACAAGAAGTTGATTTATCAAATTCATTGTATGGAAAAATTATCCCAGTCTACAACCTGCTCCGTTTGCGCAGTACCCTGTCCTTTTCTGATTCTGGATCTTACTAGATGTCTCCTTACTTTTAAGTTTGAAATTATAAAAGAAATGAGGTGTGTCGTGGGAAAAACAGGCTAAATGCATGTGCGTAAAGTGTTGTCGCGGATTAGCCTGTGCAGTCCACACAGGCTTACCTGGGACGACACTTTCCGATTTTGTTATTTCCTGTTTCAAGGAAGTCTCTTGTAAACACAAATCCACTGTAGGCAGAAAGTGTCCTCCTGGATTAGCCTGTGCGGACTGCACAGGCTAATCCAGGATGACAGTTAACGCACATGCATGAAGACCAGTTTTTCCACGACACGCCTCAAATATATTATACTTTAATTATATTTTCTGTGGGTCAGCATCATTTGCTTAAAAAAATATCAAATAAATATCATTTTGGGTTCAATCTTCAGTGGCTAAGCAATTTGTGTACAAAGTACATGTATCTACCTGCTAAAGAAGCCTCGTCTGATATTGCTTACAGGGGGCTTGTAAACATATTCATAAACTCATTTACAATTTAGCAGGGTTTTCATTACCTTTTGAAAACTAGACATTTGAACTTCTTGGCCTCTGATTTGGGAAGTTTTGCTCAAATATTAAGAAGTTTTGACAGTATTGCGCTACATAAGTCCTGAGCATTTCAGAAATGAAATTCAGTATGAAAATCAAGTTTTTTTTAAGGCCAGGTCTTTTTCATCAAGTGTTTATATGCCAATTTATTAAGTGAAAGAGGTTAACATTTTTCTCTTATAACTTGTTCATTCTTACATGATGGAACTTCCATGGCTGAAATTTTGGAAGTTCTGCAACTTTGGATGCAATTTTGGAAGTCCTGTGACAAAAACTGGGAGTAAATTACTCCCAAACTTCCCTTAATGCAAGCCCTGATTTAAGTAATAAATGTTCTAATTAGGGCCCCGCAAATTTTGTGCGGGTGCCCTATAGTAATCACCCTGTCTGTCCGTCCGTCTGTCTGTCCATCCACATTTTTCATGTTTTTCTTTCATAACTTAAAAACAGTTTCAGCTATTAATTTGAAACTTCATGGGTGGATAGATCTCATTAAGGAGAAGTGCAGTGCACAAGAACCATTACTATGCTCTTCATGGTTTTGGAGTTATTGCCCTTTGTTAATTTTTCACAATTCGTTTTTGCCTGGAGCATAACTCTTAGACTATAACAAGTATTAACTTGAAACTTCATAGGTGGATAGATCTCATTGAGGAAAAGTGCAGTGCACAAGAACCGTTAATCTGCACTTCATACTGGTAATTCTGGAGTAATTGCCCTTTGTTAATTTTTCATTTTCAGGCAGTGTCAACTTTTGGTTTCAGCTCTCTAACTTGAGAACGAATTGAAATATTTTAATGAAACTTCATCAATAGATACCTTATATCGAGACCTGGCTTGGGATTACATAGGGGATGGATGAGGTCACTGTCAAGGTCACCGTTACAAAAAATAGAAAAATGGTTTCTGCTCAATTACTTGAGCTATTGTAATTCAACTTCATACATAGATACCTTTTATCAAGACATTGCTTGGGATTGCATAGAGGGTGGGTGGGATCAAGGTCAAAGTCACCATTACTAAAAATAGAAAAACGGTTCCTCACCTTCAAACATGCTATCATTCGGGGCCCGCTGCCACTCCTGTGACAAAGCTCTAGTTATTTCAAGACTATTGGTTTACGATTTTATCACATGTTATACATTGTTTTCCGTGTAAACCATTACAAATATTTTTATCTTACACATGTGTAAGATAACATTTTGAGCGTTTTCATTGGCTACATATTCTTTGACTTACCAGTCGCATGACGTTATTTTGGCAAAATGATGTCGTCAACATGAAATGACGTCACGTCAGTACACATCTTTTACGATTTATCAACATGTTTTGGTTAAATTAGTTTTTTCCGTTTAAAAGTATGTGATAAAAAAGATCTGACACTCGTCAGTTCATATCATATCTTATTAAACTCGTCCAGGAAATTTGTTAGTAAGCTCTCCAAAATTCCTGAACTCGTTTAATAAAATATGGTATGAAATGACAACTCATGTCAGATCCTATATACCTCGTGTTTCAGAGTTACCCTATAATGACTACTTCGAGTACTACGGACCGGACTTCAAACTGAACATCAGCCCGTCCAACATGGCCAACCAGAATACCACAGAGTACTTAGAGAAAATCAAGTATGTCACCCGGTCTTACACGTAATTACATCAGATTAGAAATTTATCTCATCATCACGCGAGCATTGACTTAATAACACCCTGTGAGATAAACTTGTCAACACTGTGGTATGAAGCAAACACGCGCAGTCTAAATGTCGTCATTTTGTTGCTTTTTGTGACACCATTTTTGTGTTGCCTGACAAGGCGACATATAGGGGTTACTTTTGGTGGTGGTGGCGGTGTTGTTTGCGGCGGTTGTGGCCCCTTCAGTTTGTGCAGACAATAACTAGAAGTTTTTGTGCAGTCATTATGAAAATTTAGGGAAGTGTTGGTAGGCATAAAAAGAAGGTTAAGTTCGATTTTCAGCATAATTGCTTTTATTGTACTTGAGTTATGCCCCATTTATGTCCCTTTTAAAAAACAAATAGCTCAAATAAGGCTTGTGCAGACAATAACTTGAGAAATCATGAAACTTTAGGGAAGTGTTAGAAGGCATAAAAGGAAGGTTAAGTTTTGGTTTTCGGCATACCGGTAATTGAGTTATGCCCAGTCAGGCGACACATCTGACTTGCGGAGTTCTAGTTTGTTTTTAGTGTTATTTGGTTATGTTTCCTTTATTTTCAAAATAAATACAGAAATTAATGGGATAAATAGAATTCTAGGTAAGTGTTGAATACGGATCAGTTTATTGGCTTGGCATGAAAACGTGAAGCTCTCACGAGGGCTCGTGGTTCATGTTTTCTAAGCCTCCCTTAATAAACTTATGAGGTGCGTCGTGGGAAAACCAGGCTTAATGCATCTGCGTAAAGTGTCGTCCCGGATCAGCCTGTGCAGTCTGCACAGGCTGATCCAGGACGGCACTTTCCGCCTACAGTGAATTTATGTTTAGAAGAGACTTCCTTGAAACAGAAAATACCATAAAAGCGGAAAGTGTCGTCCCGGATTAGCCTGTGCGGACTGCACAGGCTAATTCGGGATGACACTACACACATGCATTAAGACCAGTTTTCTCACGACGCCCCTCTTATCTTTATTCAACACGTTCCTAGTAGTCTCTTTATTTCCCTCCAGAAAGGACCTTACTCTCGTTTTCCAAGGAAAATAACCTATGTATGGGAAAGGCCTTTCGACCACTGTTCACTTTTCTGTAGGATGAATGCTTGTACTTTACACATGATCTGAAATGGTATATTGACAGTAATAATGATCATGAACATATGTGGTTGTTTCATTGTCCGTTTTGCATACTGTAATTTGGATCGTTATCATATTAAGTAGTTGTTTCCTTGTAATATACAATTCTCCTAGATTGTGTACCCAGTTCTGTGAGATCAAGTGTGGACTGTTTCAGGACAAGGCTTTTTGAGAATCTCCGCATGCTGCCTCACGCCCCTGGGGTTCAGATGCAAGGTGAGTGGGCTGGGTGTAGGGGCTCAAATGCAAGGTGAGTGGGCTGGGTGTAGGGGCTCAAATGCAAGGTGAGTGGGCTGGGGGGGTTCAAATGCAAGGTGTGTGGGCTGGGGGGGGGTTCAGATGCAAGGTGAGTGGGCTGGGGGGGGGGTTCAGATGCAAGGTGAGTGGGCTGGGGGGGGTTCAAATGCAAAGTGAGTGGGCAGGGGGGAGGGGTTCAAATGCGAGGTGAGTGGGCTGGGGGTGGGGGTTCAAATGCAAGGTGAGTGGGCTGGGGGGAGGGGTTCAAATGCGGGGTGAGTGGGCTGGGGGGGGTTCAAATGCAAGGTGAGTGGGCTTGGGGGGGGGGGGTCCAGATGCAAGGTGAGTGGGCTGGGGGTGGGGGGGTTCCAATGCAAGGTGAGTGGGCTTGGGGGGGGGTCAAATGCAAGGTGAGTGGGCTGGGGGTGGGGGATTAAGATGCAAGGTGAGTGGGCTGGGGGTGGGGGGGTTCAAATGCAAGGTGAGTGGGCTGGGGGGGTTCAGATGCAAAGTGAGTGGGCTGGGGGTGAGGGGGTTCAAATGCAAGGTGAGTGGGTTTGGGGGGGGTTCAGATGCAAGGTGAGTGGGCTGGGGGTGGGGGGGTTCAGATGCAAGGTGAGTGGGCTGGGGGTGGGGGGGGTTCAGATGCAAGGTGAGTGGGCTGGGGGTGGGGGGGGTTCAAATGCAAGGTGAGTGGGCTGGGGTTGTGGGCGTTCCGATGCAAGGTGAGTGGACTGGGGGGGGGGGGTCAGATGCAAAGTGAGTGGGCTGGGGGGGGTTCAAATGCAAGGTGAGGGGGTGAGGGGTTCCGATGCAAGGTGAGTGGGCTGGGGGTGGGGGGTTCAAATGCAAGGTGAGTGGGCTGGGGGTGGGGGGGTTCCGATGCAAGGTGAGTGGGCTGGGGGGTTCCGATGCAAGGTGAGTGGGCTGGGGGGGGGGGTTCAGATGCAAGGTGAGTGAGCTGGGGTGGGGGGGGGTCAGATGCAAAGTGAGTGGGCTGGGGGTGGGGGGGTTCAAATGTAAGGTCAGTGGGCTTGGGGGGGGGTTCAGATGCAAGGTGAGTGAGCTGGGGGTGGGGGGGTTCAAATGCAAGGTGAGTGGGCTGGGGGTGGGGGGTTCCGATGCAAGGTGAGTGGGCTGGGGAGGGGGATTCAGATGCAAGGTGAGTGGGCTGGGGTACAGGCTCATGTTGTGGGTATTTTAAAGTTGGTAGCTTTGCAAAAATACCTATGATTTTGAAATATTTTCCCTCATTTTCAAATAATTTCCAAATTTGTTTAGCCATTGGCTACTCTGTTTTCTGACGCTAACTTTGCATTTGCACAGTAAAAGTTCTTCGTGTTACTTATATCTCAGTTAAAGCAGTTGAATAAGCAAATTTATCAGAGTATTTTGTTAGTTGATGAGAAAATAATTAGGGCCCCGCAACTTCAAAACCGTTTCAGCTATTAATTTGAAACTTCATGGGTGGATAGATCTCATTAAGGAGTAGTGCAGTGCACAAGAACTATTACTCTGCACTTCATGGTTCTGGAGTTATTGCCCTTTGTTAATTTTTCATACTTCGTTTTTGCCTGGAGCATAACTCTTAGACTATAAGAGTTATTAACTTGAAACTTCATAGGTGGATAGATCTCATTGAGGAGAAGTGCATTGCACAAGAACCGTTAATCTGCACTTCATAATTCTGGAGTTATTGCCCTTTGTTAATTTTTCATTTTCAGGCGGAGGCAACTTTTGGTTTAAGCTCTCTAACTTGAAAATGAATTGAAATATTTTAATGAAACTTCATCAATAGATACCTTATATCGAACCCTGGCTTGGGATTACATAGGGGGTGGGGTCACTGTCAAGGTCACTGTTACAAAAAATAGAAAAACGGTTTCCGCTCAATTACTCAAGAACGAATTGAGCTATTGTAATTCAACTTCATACATAGATACCTTTTATCAAGACATCACTTGGGATTGCATAGGGGATGGGTGGGATCAAGGACAAGGTAACCGTTACTTAAAATAGAAAAACGGTTTCTTCTCAATTACTCAATAACAGATCGAGCTATTGTAATGAATATAGAGGGAAAATTCCTTTTGAATGCAACTCCTACAGTTTCCAACATACTTTCTTGAAACTTGTCTTCATTGTGGAGGGTAATGTGTGGTTGTGCGTAAAGATGGGGATGTAAATTTGTCTCCCACATTCTGAAGTTATGTATATATAGCATTAGTTATTGTGTTTCTCAGATATTCTACACTTATTGGTTATCAATGAAAACATGCATGTACTCATATATTCCACGAAGCTTTAGGTAATCTTTGACATAGATGGAATTGCTGACATGAACTAGTTACTTTAAAAAACTGGCTGACCCCTACCTTCAAAAATGCTATCAATCTGGGCCCGCTGTCACTCATGTGTGACCAAGTTCTAGAGTTTTTTGTTTGTCAAAAAAAATATTTAGCTCTGTTGTGAACTGCTTGGACATTAATTTAATTTGACAGTAGAACAGTACAATTATTTCATGTATGTAATATGTAGAATGGCAAGAATGAATAGAAAATTCCACACCATGGTTCAAGTATTCAAACTAGTAAACCTGTTATTGACTGAGAGATTGCTTTGTTCACATCTTTTGAATAACATTATTACTTTGTGAAAGTTCCATACAGTTACATTTCTTCCATATTATGTCAGTTTTAGCCACAAAAAAGTAAAATAACTCAAAAAAGACAACAAAGAAGTGTTTAATTATGGTATGTGGATGTAATAACAACGAATAATCTAATATTTTTCACTGAATAAAAATGCCTATGGAACGAGAAGTGTTGATGACAGTGCATATAAATGCTGGACCATATATCTGCAGCTATCCCAGAAGACGCCCTCAATGACGAGAGTGATAACGAGGACAAAGATAATCCCGACAGCAGAGTCTCAAGTGAGTGCAAAACATGATACACAATTTTAAATCTTTCGTAAAATGACATTGACATTGACAGAAGGTTTGTTGGTACTATTCCAAGATGCCCAGGGGCAGTATTCACAAAGCATCTGAGAGAAATCATAACTTAGGTTGTACTTAAGTGAATATTTTAGATCAAATTTCGTACGTGAAATCCAATGTTTCTGTTTACAAAAGGGTAAAATATCAACATATGAGGCGTTCTTGGGAAAACCGAGATTCATGCATGTGCGTAAAGTGTCGTCACGGATTAGCCTGTGCCGTCCTGGTTTAGCCTGTGCGGACTGGCACCATATATATGAAATATTTCTAGTTTGAAACATTTTAATGGCAAAATACCTATGCGTGGAACAGCCAAAGACTTTATGAGTTTAAGAAATTTCCTAAAGTTTATCTTATTGAGCTTTGTGTATATGGACCCTATTTGTTACAGTGTGTATTTTACCTTAGGCTGCTGCTGTACTAACATAACACGGAGATTAGTATTACATGTTGTATATTGAATTTCTTGGTTCAGTAACACAGTGTCCCATGAAGATAAATTTATTAATTTAATATTATTCTCTTAGTGCACATGGTCTTTTTTGGTCACATTTTTTTTCTATAGATAAGCATTATCATGCATGTTCAAGTCTTATTTGAATTTCAGTTTTCCTGGTTTTTTGAGGATGCTTGCAAATGTCCTGAGTGCAGACCCTTAACCCTCTTGTTTTCAGTCCGGGCCAGTGACAAGCGGATACACTGTGACGAGGAGTTCTCCGACTCCGAGGACGAGATGTCGGGACCTAACGAATCGGGGGGTCGGCGCGACCGGCTTTCACATAAACCAAAATCCAAACGACCGAAAACAGATGAGGAGAGGAAATCAGAGTTCGCTAAAGGCATGTGTTGTGTAGTTACAATCATGGTGGTAGACCCTAGTGTTACATACTGGATATTGGTTGCATGCTCGCTGTTTGGCCTTGTTTAGATGTTAGTTACATTTGAATGTAGCATAGTTTTAAAATAGAAATGAAAACTGCAGAGTTTTTTTATGCCCCCCCACCATTCAAAGAATGGTGAAGGGGCATTAAGTGTTACCCCTGTCCGTGAGTGCGTCCGTGCGTGTGTCCGTCCACAAAAATCCGTGTCTGGTCAATAACTCTGTCAATTATGGATGCAATGTGAAATTACTTGGCAGAAATGTTCACCGTCATGAGACAAGATGCAGGTCCCTGCATCCAAGGTAAAGGTCACACTTCGAGGTCAAGGTCAAAAATGGGGTCTGTTTTTCGTGTCCGGTCAATAAAAACTGCCATTTCTGCATTAATTGTGGCAATTACTTGGTAATAATGTTCACCATCATGAGGCGATATGTCTTGCACTAGACCCAGGTCTGTACCTCCTAGGTCAAGGTCACTTTTACAGGTCAATGGTAAAAAATTGGATCTTTTTCATGTCTGGTCAATAACTCTGTCTTTTCTGGATGGATTTTTAAAATTACTTGGTAGAAATGTTCACAATCGTGAGACGATGTGTCGCGCACAAGACCCAAATCTGTAGCTCCAAGGTCAAGGTCACACTCTACAAATAGTTTCCACCCATTGTTCTGCATGCACATTTATATCAGCTTTACTCAGTACACTCACTTGTGATGAACATAAGATTTTCACTGCTAAGCTAATACACTTCTGTGACCTGTCCCAATCAGTTGGGGGGGCATTCGTGTCCTATGGACACATTTCTAGTCTTTTTATCTTAACCCACATAAATAACAGTTTGCCAGGGGTTGTCTGTAACACTTGCAGAGTTGTGGGCAACATCTAGAGAGTCGCGTTGGGTGCTATTAACACCCCAAGCAGGGTGCTGAAGGTACAATGTACCAACCGTAGTGTTAAGCCCTTGCATTGGGTGCTATTAACACTCCAAGCAGGGTCCTGAAGGTACATTGTGCCAACCATAGTGTTAAACCCTTGCGTTGGGTGCGATTAACACTCCAAGCAGGGTCCTGAAGGTACAATGTACCAACCATAGTGTTAAACCCTTGCGTTGGGTGCGATTAACACTCCAAGCAGGTGCTGAAGGTACTATGTACCAACCACAGTGTTAAACCCTTGCAGTATTTGCAGTGGTGGAATGGTTATGGTTTACGCCATGTGATCGGGGGATCATGAGATCCATCCCTACTATGGGAGCGTGCAAATTATCTTTCTCAGAAGTCACACGCTACTGGTTCTACCCAGAAAACTGACTTGAAAGTGGCTCAATAAGCCTCTTGTTTTCAACCCAATCAAGTTAATATAAATATGAGGCGTGTCGTGGGAAAACCGGCCTTAATGCATGTGCGTAAAGTGTCGTCCCGGATTAGCCTGTGCAGTCTGCACAGGCTAATCCGGGATGGCACTTTCCGCTTTTATGGTCTTTTCTGTGTCAATAAAGTCTCTTCTAAACATAAATCCACTGTAGGCGGAAAGTGCCGTCCTGGATCAGCCTGTGCGGACTGCACAGGCTGATCCGGGACGATACTTTATGCACATGCATTAAGCCTGGTTTTCCCACGTCCCGCCTCATATGTATATTCTAAACCTAAGCAATGCTTGATAAGCCGCGCCTACTGGATAGCTGTTGATAGCTTACTAATGGCCACTGGTTCAGATGTAAGGTAGCAGTTGAATAGTATTACCATAGCAACCAGAAGTCCTGTGTTTGCTCTTTTTTATCTGACCCCACATACAACCAGGGCTAGTCTTTAACACTTGCATTACGTTTGGACAGTACCTAGAGATATCTTTCTGGACAAATTGTACGGGTGCTATTGACAGTTGTTTGGAGATTCTACACAAAACTTGCTCTAACTACGTGGTATATGTTAAATTTCCGTCGAGGAGTTTATGCTTTATTATTTCATTGAAATTTTCTATGATAATGCTAAATATGATAATGATTATTTCAATCGCCTTATGTGCCAGATTACATAAGTATTACTTGGTATGTTTCGTGGATACAGTTTGACAGCAGCAAGTGGGCTAATGCTCTGTCCCTGTTTGCAGGGGAGGGGAAGGATGGAGAGAAGAAAGAAGGGAAGAAGGATGGAGACAGTAATGAAAACGCCAAGGAGTCCAAGGAACAAATGTGAGTGACTCTCACACAATGGCTGTGATCATTGTGGTCTGCATGTCTAGCATGGTTACAAACATACGTCAGTATAGACTAACAGCATTTGCTCACATGTCTAGCATGGTTACAAACATACGTCAGTGTAGACTAACAGCATTTGCTCAGTTCATTGTGGTCTGCATGTCTAGCATGGTTACAGACATACGTCAGTATAGACTAACAGCATGTGCTCACATGTCTAGCATGGTTACAAACATACGTCAGTATAGACTAACAGCATGTGCTCAGTTCATTGTGGTCTGCATGTCTAGCATGGTTACAAACATACGTCAGTATAGACTAACAGCATGTGCTCACATGTCTAGCATGGTTACAAACATACGTCAGTATAGACTAACAGCATGTGCTCACATGTCTAGCATGGTTACAAACATACGTCAGTATAGACTAACAGCATGTGCTCAGTTCATTGTGGTCTGCATGTCTAGCATGGTTACAAACATACGTCAGTATAGACTAACAGCATGTGCTCACATGTCTAGCATGGTTACAAACATACGTCAGTATAGACTAACAGCATGTGCTCACATGTCTAGCATGGTTACAAACATACGTCAGTATAGACTAACAGCATGTGCTCAGTTCATTGTGGTCTGCATGTCTAGCATGGTTACAAACATACGTCAGTATAGACTAACAGCATGTGCTCACATGTCTAGCATGGTTACAAACATACGTCAGTACAGACTAACAGCATGTGCTCACATGTCTAGCATGGTTACAAACATACGTCAGTATAGACTAACAGCATGTGCTCAGTTCATTGTGGTCTGCATGTCTAGCATGGTTACAAACATACGTCAGTATAGACTAACAGCATGTGCTCACATGTCTAGCATGGTTACAAACATACGTCAGTATAGACTAACAGCATGTGCTCACATGTCTAGCATGGTTACAAACATACGTCAGTATAGACTAACAGCATGTGCTCAGTTAACATAACTGTGCAGTTTTGGGGATTCAAATAAACCATGAACATATTAAACCATTGATTGATTTGAATGTTGACAGTGTCATATAGGTGTTTCCAAAAATGTCAGTATTATGCAAATTATTCTACCATTATATCTTGATCATAACTTTTGATATGAGGCGTGTCGTGGGAAAACCAGGCTTAATGCATGTGCGTAAAGAGTCGTCCCGGGTTAGCCTGTGCAATCCGCTTTATCGTATTTTATTCTCTTCTAAACATAATCCACTACAGGCGAAAAGGGCCGTCCTGGATTAGCCTGTGCTGACTGCACAGGCTAATCCAGGACGACACTTTACACACATTCATTAAGATCATGGTGTACAGCTCGTGAAGCCTAACAAATGGAAATTTATACTTTAATCATAGCTGGAAAGGAGTTAAAAATGTTAGTGGCAAAAACTGGAAAGATGTGATTTGTACAAGACATGTTGCAGCCATGTAATTTCTGCCTTGCATATGTTTCCAGGGAAGACAAAGACAAGTCTGCCACCTCTGAAGATGAGAAGAAAGGTAACTCTTGTGTATTCAGTCTTATTACTTGGATGGACTTGTCGGATTTCTGACATGCCCGAGTTGTTTAACAAATAATGTGAACTTTTAAAACTTGTTCATTATTGCAAATTAAAGTATTATTATTGTATTATATTAAACTTGAACATTCTTTAATTGTGGTTGCCTCATACTTGATTAGAACAGTTACATTATGTCCACAGCTGGTATTCACAAAGCTCCTAAGGGAAATCTTAACTTAAGTTGTACTTTGTGAAAATTTCAGATCAACTTTTCTATGTGAAATCCAGTGATTTCTGTTTACAAAAGGGCAAAATACTTCACATCTATGCAATATTTAATTGTTTAAAACAATTTGTGGCGCGTCGTGAGAAAACCGGTCTTAATGCATGTGCGTAAAGTGTCATCCCGGATTAGCCTGTGCAGTCCGCACAGGCTAATCCAGGACGGCACTTTCGCCTACAGTGAATTTATGTTTAGAAGAGACTTCCTTGAAACAGAAAATACCACAAAAGCGGAAAGTGCCGTCCCGGATTAGCCTGTGCAGACTGCAAGGCTAATCCGGGACGACACTTTACGCACATGCATTACGTCCGGTTTTCCAACGACGCGCCTCATTTAATGTAAATGACCCATACATGAAACAGCCAGGGACTTAAGGAATTTAAGAAATTTACCTAAGTTTTCCCTAAGGAGCTGTGAATACGGACCCACATCTTTACATCCTGTAAGAAAACCTTACAGATTCCAGCTGCTTTTGTTAATAAGCACACTGTCACTTATTTTTTACTAGTGTTTTACAGCACATTTTATTCTTTTCGACACATGTTGTATAATTTTGGAAATTCTAATGAGTGTTTCTGAGATATACTGCATTTTATTGTTAGGAGATTTTGTAAAACTAAAACTTTCTATACATAATGTTGTTTACATGTATCTTTTGCAGCAACAGAATCTGCAAAGACTGAAAGCTCCTCTGAGGAAAGTAAAGATGCTCCGAAAACTGACGAGAAAACATCATAACATTCTGTCTCAAACATGTGTACACAGAGCGAACATTCATGGATGTTTTACTTAAATTCTGCAGTGGTTATTAAATTAGTGGAGCCCAGAGCTGTGATTTGGCCAACAGGAGCAACTGAAACAAGTTTTTTACCATCTTACTATTACCGGACAGGCTTATCGTCCATCAGTCCATCTTACCGGACAGGCTTTAGTTGAGAAATTATCTTTTCGGATAGGCGAAATTATATATTAAGTACTTTTAGTTGAAAGAAATATTGAATAGGCATAAATTATTACTGATTTAATTTCATATAAAGTGTTGATTATGATTTTATTGGCAATTTCAGTGCTTCAAAACAAAGAAAATCTTCATTTACAACCATGTTTACTTTGATACAGTTATGGAATTCATAGCAGTTACTCATTTGTATGTGCTAGACTTTGAGTATAGTCTCACCATATGGTATGAAGTATAAAAGTGTCGGTAAATATGAATGGATCACATTGCCAGATAAACAGTTAAAATAAATACATGGAAACCAGTTTTCCATTTACTTTGTTAGTCACAGTATTATTTAGCACCGAAAAGTGACATGGAGAATTCGGGTAATCCTAATAATGTGACTGTTCCAATGTGTGTCTAGCTAGTAAGTGTACAGTCTATTAAATAGTCACCCGATAATTCTTTATTTGCATCTGTTGATGTCGAAACTAACAACAGTACCATCTGAAATTTAAATTTTACCTCAGCAATACATTTTATCCTCAATATGAGTTATCATTGCCATGTTGGGTGAATAAATTCAGTTGCAGGTATTATGCAAATAGCCTTTCTTTGAGGAGTCAACAGAGATGTATTTTAAATGTAATTTAGTTACAGATTTCACATACAACACCATCATCGTCCATTACAAATGATCAGATTGGTATTTATCATACAGGAATAGTATGAATAAATGTGAATACAAATAGAGTGAGTTGTTGTCAAGTGTTACTTCGAAACTATGACATTACAAGTACTTGTTGGGCTGTTGGAGAACACATCCGAAAGCTGCACTGTTAATAGGAGACTTGTTTGTTTGGATTTTTCGCCGTTTTTAACAGTATTTCAGTCATATCATGGCGGTCAGTTAACATATTCAAACTTCCTGGGCAAGCTTAGCCGATGTTAGCGGTTTACCAGTACTAAGTGCACATACCTATGCCAGAAACTGACAACTGCCCTTCTCGAATCAGAGGTAGGGGGAGAATGGTTGTAGAAATAATTTCAAGACCAATCCCCACACAAGTTATGTGGCCGGGCTGCGGAATGACAGTCCAGCGCTCTACCAACGGAGCTAGCCGGGCCCGGCTTAATAGGAGACTAAATGGGCTCAAGATTCATGTTGTACATGCAAGTTAGTCCTACAACAAAATGCATTTTGGCTATTAACAAGACTCTATGTATCTATGTACATGTTAATTTTATGAACATGGCTTTCAAAGTTAACCATAATGGTGGTTTACCAAATACCCAAACTATGTACCCTGTACTGGAATAATAAATCTGTTAAATTACTACTGGTTTACAGTGCTATAATGTTCATTAAAAATTATGCATTAAAGGCGCATTGCTTTAGAATAAATGTGCGTTAGTACGCGTTAGTACTGGTACATTATTGAACGTTTGCATAGTTTTATCATGATGAGTTGTACTTAAAAGTGGGTATCTGCGTTAAGAATTTATTGAATTGCCCATGTTAACCTGACCGCAGTCAATGAAAATACCGTAACCAAATGCTCTATCTATAGTATCTTACAAGTTTTCGAGTACATATTAAGGAAGGGCCCAACTTTATAACAAGTTTCATTGACAAAGCTTCGTCTATGCATTATTTACAGTAGTGAAATCAGGAGCCAGGGTAGTTTGGATGCTGCATAATGGCTAACATAGGCACTGATGTGGAAAGGCGTTAATTTACAGCTTCATTATGCATTATACAATCATTTGACAATTAGAATATTTTATTTTCAACCAAAATACGCCTCTTACAATGGCTTGTTGCCAGTTATGTTAACACGAAAGTTACATCCATGACAAGTGGACCAATATGCCTCTATTTGACAACTGACACGTGATCGTTACCCCCGGCCCCTTAAGTGTTCAGACGTGTAGGTTCTTGGCTACACGCGGGTCCTCCTGGAGTAATGTGCCAAGCAATATTACATATCAATCATGCACATGGTGGTTATACAAAGAAAAAGCAATGTCTCTATTTAACGTTTGATCCGTCACTGTAACTTTGACCTACAGAGTTAAAACGAGTTGCAACGCTGAGTCTCATGTAGACAAGTGTGCAGAGTAAAACCATAAGTTTGAATGTATGCACAAGTTATGCTCCAGGCAGCTATTCATCTATTTGATCTTTGACCGACAATTGCGGTCTTGCATGAACGTTATGGTTCAGACATTAATTTTGGATTGCCTTCATGCCGAACATGTGCCAATTAAAATTAAACTACGATCAATAATTAAAAGTGTAAGTTACAGTTATAAAAGCTTTTTGTCTATTTGACAGTTGACCAATGTCAGTGACATTGACTGGCAGGTCTGACATCCAGGACACTGTCCTGATACAATAAACATAACACGCCATGTTACCTCAAATGCATTCAAGTGCATTTTATATGTATCAGAGCGGACATTTTTGTGAGTGACACTCGTCCGGACGGACGGACATGCAGTATAAATTAGTGTGGCAATTAAGATTCTTCAAATTCCTTCAATCAGTTCAAAATCTATAGAATGAACACGTTTTGTGCCGGACGGATATCCCCCCACCCCCCCCACACACCCCCGCTTTTCTGTGGGGAGACGTATGATAGGTGGCAGAGTCAAATGCCTATTATTATGTTACACACTATTGTTATTAAAGTTCAATACAAGAAGCATTAATATCACTTTGCAGTTTGACAGTTAATGTTATTTGCAAGCTGGGGTGGCGGTGTATCCGTCCTCTTTTCAGCTGAATACCTTGTTCGGCTGGACACATTTAATTAAAAATAGTTAATACTGGTTAGATTTTGTGGCTGTGATTGGAAATGATCCAATGACTGGGTGTAGTTGTTTCCTGTTCTGAAGAGTTCCTGAAATCAAACCATGTACGTGTTTTACTAAAAGAAAGATGGGTTTCTGAATTAATAGGATAAGATAATGTATAGATCTAATAAGATTTCGGTTCCTTGTATGAAGGGACTTCCATATCATATTTCTTCACCGAAGATCGATATGCATGCATAACGTGCAAGCAATTACCTTGTGACGAGGAATACCCGTAACGCATTGAGTATAACTTGTATTAGTGGTGTGGACATGTAAATAATACGTAATACGCTTTAATATTGTTACTTATTTGCACAGCCGATTGAATGCCAAGCATATGCACCGGATTGTGAGTTTGAACTTAATATGTTTGTTGAATTATTTTCCATAAACATAGATAATCTATGATCTATTATAAAGTAACACAAGATCTTTAATTTTGATTATCGGTGGAATTTAGTGCATCATTATTATTTTTTTTTTTTATCATAGATCTTTGCATTTAATTAATTGTGCTGAACTCAAGTAAACTGTAGAATTTTGACAATAAATGAATACACGTTTTTCCAATAAATAGCAGCATCAATCTATCTTGTGTCTGATTGTTGAAAGCCAATTTAGGGGAAAAACCAACAACAAATTTAATGTATTATTTTACCATAATAGTCCTATTACTAGATGTAGTGGTATATTTTCCCGCAAGTCCGGTGAAATAAGGCCGTTTCAACCTCACTTAGTCAAATATAACAATGGCAAAAAACAACTCATTTAAATATACATGTATCTATTGCATTTTGGGCCGTCATGGTCTGGTCCGTCGTCGGCTTAGGCCGTGATCGAATTGGACCTTCCTGAATCCACATCCAATATCCCAATCGTGATACATCGACTATCTCCGGAATGCTCCGTAAGATAAATCGTCTGCTGATCCAGAGTGCCAATCTCCTACCGTTATGACTTAATAGTTGGTTTCCGGCTTGAGATGCTACTGTTACGAAAAAAACGGGGTCTAGTTTCTTAAATGGCAGCCTGCATCAAAAATGTCAAAATAAATAAGAAAGCAAAATGTTTTCCAGTAAAGGCCTCTTTAAGGATGTATCTTGTCCATATTTTCTGTTTGGACTCTGCGAACGACCGTATTGTCATTTCAAACACTCGAAGCAAGAAGAAGCGAAAGGTATTCGCCCAAAGTTTACTATCGTCTGACTGGCGTTGAGCGTGTTGTCTCTGACGGAGTGTCAGTGCACATTGCAGTTTGTTGTGCAATGTTTCTTTGTAAATATCTCGGCCAGTTTTATCACAGACAAGTTTGAGATAAAACATTAAAGTTGAAATGTAAAATATTTTATTGTATACTATATATGATCATAACACTATGTACCTGTCTATACCTGCCTATATGTAAACTTCTATTTGGCAAAAAGAATACAAAAGAAAATGGAATATAGAACGTGGAATATATAAGGTAGTATTGTGGTTTGATATTTTATATGTGTTATGTGTGTATTGCAGTAGTATGTATCGTGTAGAATATATTACAAACATGAAAATAAATAAAAACAATAACACATTAAAAAAAATGAAAAAGGATTTCAGTAATTCTTACATTAAATATACAAGAAATTTGATTTTCTATTTTCAGCCAGAGTAGAAATAGAAAAATTATCCAACCTTTATACTGGCGGTGATGACTCCTCAACTAATGGACAACCAGTTTCCACACTGCATAGGACCCTGAAGGACATAGAACAGAGCATCCAGACAGAGCAAAGCATTCTGGGAAATCATAGCAGACCCACAGGTTTAACGAAAAACAATCCAACAGGGACTCCAGCATATAATCCCACACCATTGGATGAACTTGAAGAGAAAAAAAACAAAGGTGAGCTTGGTTTTGGGAGATCCAAATATGATTTAGCTCTTCTTGACGGACCTTCATCAGACGGTGAATATGACCCTGCTAGCAACTTCTCAACACACTTGACATCTGTGGCATCCACTTCTGCTCTGTATGGGGAATCGCCAGCGGACTATGCTAAGCCTGTAATTGCGGGTATCAAACGCAAGTCTGACACAGATGATGCTAATGAGGAAAGTTGTAACCTGGCAAAGATTCCAAAGTTTGCCTATGTGAGCTACACACCAGCTGTAATTGATGGGGGTTTCTCAGACGAAGAGCATCCTGGGACTCCAGATGGATTCTTTTCTGATGATCAGAGTGAGAAAGACAGTTCGTTAGAGCCGGATATAGCCAAAGGTGGTGATAAAAAGTTGAGTATTGTTGTTGAAAAAAATGAAAAGGTTGTCTTGACCAAAGACATCTTGCCAATAGAATTTAACCCAGATGGAACTGTGAAATATCCGGATAGAAGTGCTGAAACTGAAAAGTTGAAGACAAATGAAAAGGATAACATTAATGAAGATGTAAAAACTGAAAAATGTGATGACAATATATTCAGTTTATTTAAACAGGAGTTTGATAGTGTTTTAGAAGGTTGCTCTAATGAAGATGAACAAAAATGTGAGTTAAAATCAGACAAGGATGTAAGAAAGAATTCTCAATCATCAGGAAAATCTGACAGTGGTAATGGAAAAGAAAGTGTATCCAGCCATCAATCATCTCATCTTAAATCTAAAGGTGACAAGCATCAACATAAAGAAATATCTAATTCTCGCCACAAAAGTAAGTCAAGTACAAGTACTCCTAGTAAATCTAACAATACTGTGAATTCACACGACAAAGTCAAGACTCATTCTTGTCATAAAGGCCACAGTTCTCATAATTCATCATCATCTAGGGAAAGAAGAGACAGTGAAAAGAGTTCTTCTTCGGTTGGAAAAAATGGTATGACTAAATCATCAAGTGCATCGAAAAAACATAGCCGAAGTGGTTCTTCAAAATCTGATCACAAACATAAAGACATGTCAGCAAAGCGTCACTCTCATACTTCATCCAAGGACTCCACTGACAAATCACTGCCTGCATCATCAACTGCATCTTCATCAAAACATGACACATCCAGTGACCGAAGCTTAAAACATAAACATGATAAAAATAAATCACATCACAACAGTAGCAGTAGCTCTTGTCACTCTCATAGCCATTCATTACACAAAACAAAATCTCATTCTAGCTCAAAATCAAATAGTCACCACCCTTCAAAATCCAAATCTGCCAAACCTGCCATAATTTTTTCCCCCACGTCCTCCAAGAGAAAGCAGATTGTGAATCTCGATGTCGATTTGTTTGGTGACGTTGACAGTGGTATAGAGCAGCCGTCTCGCACGGCAGAATATGACTCTGATTTAGAGAAACTGTTCTCAGACGAAGATCCTTTTGATGAATGTCTGAGGATTTTTAACGAAGAAAATGCCAAACATGCTTCTACCAGTGGTGCCGAAAAGAAGGTTTGTCTACTTACTTTACTGGCCCTGTTTCTTTTCACAGAGTCATTTCAACATCTACTCCTTCAAGTGTTTGTATACTTTAAAGTTTAATACTTTAACATGAATGCATTGTTATGCTATTTTTTATACAATATTATTTCGTGGAGAGCTCATGCTGTCTTCACCATTGGCTACGCACTTGAGTATTCGGCACAAGAAAATTCTGTTTGCCAGCAACACTTTTTGAAGTGAACATGTTGTTTGCCATCAATTGTTTCAGAAACTAAAACGACCCCATGAGCCTGACACTGCCCCTCCTGTTGTAATTGGCAAGAAAAGAGTCGCTCTCAAGGAAAATGATCCGGTATGACACCCTTGACGAGAGAGTTACGACAGTATTCAATATCATGGAAAACAATAATTATCTCCGAGCTTTACATTTTTGAAGTCATTTGTTCAGAAACAGTTTGTTTAAATTGCATTCATATTAAATTTATTAAGGTACTACAAACAACATAACAATATTAAATGAGTATTTGATAATTTTCGATGTGTTTTAATTAAAATATTTATAATGTTTTGAAGGTATTACCATTGTAAATGGCTTTTTTGACAGGTTTGCTGAAGATGCTCTTGCATTTATATAAAATGTTTGAAGGTTTATTCTAATTGCAACGACACTTTTTGCTTTGACTTTCTAACTTACAGGAGATACGGAAGAAGAAACTTGAAGATCGTCCACAACCAAAGCCTTCCCCCGCCCAGGTCATGTTGAACAGGTACAAGATGATGCAGGAAAAGGCCCTTCAGGAGGAGAATGAGAGGAAAGAGAAAATGAAGTTAAAGGTGAAAGAAATACAGGAAAGAAACAGAGAGACAGCTTCCACTGTAAGTGTTTGGAGCTTTTTTGTTCTTTGTAGGCTTTAATGTATGTAAATTTGGAAAGTTATACCGCAATGATTAAGAAATTATACTATTGAGTTTATGGATAGTATATTTTTTGCATGTTTAAAAAAAGTTATCAACAACTGTATACATTAATTCTATCGTTACATTTTCTGCAAGAGAGACGATTGGAATAAGCAGATGTTATTATTGCCAGTACAATTTTTAGGTGAATTTTTTCAGGGAAGTAGTTTATCCAAGCCCTCGCTGGCCAGTGCGTCAGCTACATTCACAACATACATGGCCAACAGGAACAAGAAGACGTCTGCTGTCACGGCCTCCAAGGGAACCAAGCGAAAGGCTCACACGCCCACTGTGGTAGGTCACTTCGCATGTATAAGACTAAACCCGTCAAGTGCATGTTCGAAGCTTATAACAATTCTTTTCAGTCATCCGTGTTGCGTTTTGTTTGCCCATGGTATTGGTTTGAGCTTTTTTGCTGGTACTAAGTAGAAAATTCCTCCGCATATAATTTGATTTTTTTTCACTCAGATAATGTTTTGAAGTGAAAAGGTTTGGGAATATTTAAGATAGATACAACTTTTAAACAGTCTATATGGTGGGCTCTTTAAATCAGTGATTTATCACCCTTTTTGTGCACCTTTTGTCAGATTGCGTGATTGTGATATGTTTTACACATTCTAAAAAAGGTATGTAATATTCAAGATTGTGACATGTTTTGTCGTGTTCTAGAAGGTATGTTGCAACATATTCTGTCATGTCCTGCAGCCCATTGCGACCCTGAAAAGGCCGACCGTGGAGGTGAACACGAGCTCCAAGGTTCCCACGAACGTCCGTCAGCGCTATCTCAACATGTTCATTGACGAGTGCCTCAAGATATGTGCCAGTGAAGAAGAGGCGTGTAAGAAGGTTTGTACATGGGTTTGTGTTGGAGGGTTATTGAACAAGCTGCACAACTCTAGTGTTGTAAGTGGCGATGAAACTGCATTTATGTTTTGCTCTGTTGAATATTTAAGGCGCGTCGTCGGAAAACCGGACTTAATACATGTGCGTAAAGTGTCGTCCAGGATTAGCCTGTGCAGTCCGCACAGGCTAAGGACGGCACTATCCGCCTACAGTTGATTTATGTTTAGAACAGACTTCCTCGAAACAGAAAATACCATAAAGCGAAAAATGCCGTCCTGGATTAACCTGTGCGGACTGCACAGGCTAATCCGGGACGACACTATACGCACATGCGTATTTCCCACGACGCGACTCATTTAATGAAATCTCTGGATAAAACATTCACATAAACTTTAAAATCCAAGAACTAATAATGTTATACATATGTTTGGATTTTTAGATTTTAATATGGGTAATTCTGAGAATTTTTAGATTTTAATATGGTTAATTCTACACAATTTATACTGAAATCTTATTCCCCATCATGGAACATCTTCATTTCAACTAGATTATTGGGCATGATAAACACTATTAAATTAAAGAAGATGAAGCAACAGTCAGATGTTTCCAAATTCAAGTACATGTATTTATAATATTATTGTATATATATTATTATATTTAAAATGTATTTCACTTGATTTAGATCAGCCTCATGATAAGATGTTTCTGTAATTTAGTGGTTCACTGTTTGTTACATGTTCAAGGGCAAGGAGGAAGAGGAGGCGGTGTTCACCCGCTGCTCCAACAAGAAGATCTACCTCAACCTGGCCGTCAACACCATCAAGCGGTTCCGCATGCAGGCGGAGGCTCAACACAGCAGCAAGAAGGACCAGAAGACCCCTGTAAAGCTCTCTCACGCTTCGCTGCTGGACGGGTCCGGCCCTGGGGCATCCAAGGCCACGTACACACTGCACCGCTCCGGAGGGGCCGGGAAAGTGCCCGAGGAGGACTTCACTGGTCGGTTGCTACAGTTGACAAGCATAATATATAAAATCTAGGGGTGGCAACAAATACCAGAATTGGTATTCAAATGTTCAGTCAATATAGAGACACATTGAATATTAGATCAAATGTTCAGTCAATATAGAGACACATTGAATATTAGATCAAATGTTCAGTCAATATAGAGACACATTGAATATTAGATCAAATGTTCTGTCAATATAGAGACACATTGAATATTAGATCAAATGTTCTGTCAATATAGAGACACATTGAATATTAGATCAAATGTTCAGTCAATATAGAGACACATTGAATATTAGATCAAATGTTCAGTCAATATAGAGACACATTGAATATTAGATCAAATGTTCAGTCAATATAAAGACACATTGAATATTAGATCAAATGTTCTGTCAATATAGAGACACATTGAATATTAGATCAAATGTTCAGTCAATATAAAGACACATTGAATATTATATCAAATGTTCAGTCAATATAGAGACACATTGAATATTTGATCAAATCTTCAGTCAATATAGAGACACATTGAATATTTGATCAAATGTTCTGTCAATATAGAGACACATTGAATATTAGATCAAATGTTCAGTCAATATAAAGACACATTGAATATTAGATCAAATGTTCAGTCAATATAGAGACACATTGAATATTTGATCAAATCTTCAGTCAATATAGAGACACATTGAATATTTGATCAAATGTTCAGTCAATATAGAGACACATTGAATATTAGATCCTCTGTTGCAGTAATGATGAAAGTGTTTAAAGACTTAATTTTGGGGTACAACAAGTCAATACACATACTGGGAGAAAACTGTGGCAAAATACAGATACGTATGATATTCCAACAGTGAGAAATCTGTTGCAATTTCGCGATTTCATTTGAGAAACCTGAAATTGTCGCCTTTACTAATCACTTATGCACGTCTTTACTTTGTCGACAACTTTGCTCTCTGTTTCCACAAATATCCTGCATCATATGTTCAGCAAACAACAAACAGTCTGATATATCTTAGAACTATATACGCTCAACTCAGAGCACAGCTATGCAGTAACACTATTAAACAGTCTCAAGACACTTTAATCTCCTAGTCCTAGATAAGAGACCTAAAGGATAAATTAATCATCTGTTCAGTATTAAAATAATGCAATAAACGTAATTATTTTCATTATTTGAATATTCGTTGCTATCAGTAATAAAATATGACTTCTTTACAAGTCAGTGTTATTTTATTACATTTGTTGTCTTTTTGCGGAATTTTGATGATGGCAACAGTTGATTTTGTATATTTCATGAATTGAATATGATCCGTATCTACTTAAGTTCCAAACTAAAAAGTCACCCGATTCCTGTATACGAATAGCTGCAACCTTGGAATGAACTTTCCGATTCCTTCGTCATTAAGGTTTCAAGGGTTCCGCATGAAACTGTTGTACCTGCTTAGCATTTCCATATCAGATGCAATAGTTTCACCTCAGTCCTCTGATGATTTTGTTGCTAGGTGCCGAGCTGTACAAGAGACTGACGCCATACGTCCTGTCCGAGGAGCAGCTGCGGGAGAACAACTTTCCGCGCCCTCATCCCACTAGAGGCGGGGCGGCCACGTTCTATGCGGAGGAGAAAACTGCACAGAAAGGCAGCACCAAAGGTAGGCAGGATGCACAAGGTAATGAGTTTACATACAAACCAATAAAACATTTCATTGCAGGCTTTTTTAGTTCACCTGAGCACAACTTACTCATGGTGAGCTTTTAGGATCGTCTTTTGTCCGTCGTCTGTCAGGCGTTGTGTGTCAACATTTTCATTCAAAGAACACCTCCTAAACTGCTGGGCAGATTTTCACCAAACTTCACAGGAATGAACCTTGGGTGACCCTCTTTCAAAATTGTTCAAATCATTACGGTCTGCTGCATATGAAGGTCACAAGAGCTAAAAATAGATTTAAAAACTGAAAACTTTAAAAATCTTCTTCCCTCAAACCACAAGGGTTGGAGCTTTCATATTTGATATGTGACGTCCTCTAGTGCTCTAGTGGTCATCTACAAAGATTGTTCAAATGATGCCCCTGGGTTCAAAACTGGCCACGCCCCAGGGGTCACATGGTTTATATAAACTTGTATAGCAAAATAACTCTAAAAATCTCCTCTGAAACTGCAAGGCCTAGAGGTTTCATATTTGGTATGTAATGTTTTATACCATAAAAGACCATGTATTACGCGCTTATTTTTACCTAAAAATTCGGCTATGAAAAGTTGGTACGCATTATAAATGGTAACAGTCATTTTCTGGCAATTTTTTTTTTTTTTAATTTTTGTTTTATTTAGTTATATTTATTTTATATTTAAATCATTTTTTTATTAACAAAACATTCTAATTACCTTACAATCATATTTCCAATATGAACAAACAATAAAATCAGTTAAAAACACAGTCATTTATAATAACACCTGTTACAACTGAGAAGAGAGAAAGCGTGACGTCGTCAATTAGCCAGACCTCTTAATCTGCAATCCGTTAGCAACATTCATAGCAACGGTGTGGGTTTGACTTTAAAAACTCTTAGATGTGACTGACGAGCTGGGGCCACTGTTTGCAGCACTTTAAGCTTGTAACACGATTTGCATGCGGTCAGGGAAAAAGCATCAATCAATACTGCTGTACCTGTACAATTCAAACAGTGTCGATAAAGCATTCATGAATTAGCGTTTTTGATGAAATGTCAAGGGTGTGAAAAATTTCAGACAGTTGTTTTGTTGCATTGGATAAATTGGAGATTTAAATGGGAATGACGAAATATACATGTACTGGAATTAAAATGGAATCAAAAGTTATTGAATATTAACATGAATATTTGCATTCAATTTGGATTCATATGTCGTGCACAAGGTAATTATGTATGCACATCTCAAATGTACATTGATACCATTTTTATGAAATTAAATTTAGTACAATATTCCAGAACAAAAATAACAAAAACATTGACAGAATTTTGTAAATAATCATGAACGGACATTAACAAACAACAGCTGAAAGTTGTTTTCAAGTTTTTGCCCTCAAATTTTGCTTCAAAAATTGGGTGCGCGTTATGCATGGGTGCGCGTAATACATGATCTTTTATGGTAGTGGTCCTCTACAAAGATTGTTCAAATGATGTACCTAAAGATTGTTCAAATGATGTACCTGGGGTCGAAGCTGGCCACACCCCGGGGGTCAAATGGTTTATATAGACTTAAATAGCAAAATGACTTTTAAAATCTTGTCCTCTGAAACCGCAAGGCCCAGAGGTTTCATATTTGGTATGTAACATTGTATAGTGGTTCTCTACAAAGATTGTTCAAAAGATGCCCCTGGGGTCAAAACTGGCCACTAACCCTGGTTCACATGGCTTATATACACTTAAATAGCAAAATGACTTTAAAAATCTTCTCCTCTGAAACTTTAAGGCCTATAGGTTTCATATTTGGTATGTAACATTTTATAATGGTCCTCTACAAAGATTGTTCAAATGATGCCCCTGGGGTCAAAACTGGGCACACCCTGGGGTCACATTGTTTCTATAGACTTAAATAGCAAAATGACTTTAATAATCTTCTTCGCGGAAACCGCAAGGCCCAGAGGTTTATTATTGGTATGTAACATTGTATAGTGGTCTTATACAAAAATTGTTCAAATGATGCCCCTTGGGTCAAAACTGGCCACACCCCGTGGTTCACATGGTTGATATAGACTTAAATAGCAAAATGACTTTAAAAATATACTCTGAAACCGCAAGGCCTAGAGGTTTCATATTTGGTATGTAACATTGTATAGGTTTCATATTTGGTATGTAACATTGTATAGTGGTCCTCTACTAAGACTGTTCAAATGATGTCCCTGGAGTCAAAACTGGCCACACCCCAGGAGTCACAATGTTTATATAGACTTAAATAACAAATTTACTTTTAAAATCTTCTTTTATGAAACCACATTGCCCAGAGTTTTCATATTTGGTATGTTATATTGTATAGTGGTCCTCTACAAAGATTGTTCAAATGATGCCCGTGGGGTCCAAACTGGCGTAAATGGCAAAATGATTTTTAAAAATCTTCTCCAACAAAATCACAAGGTTCAGAGGTTTCGTATTTGGTATGTAATATTGTATAGTAGTCTTCTACAAAGATTGTTCAAATGATGCCCCTGGGGTCAAAACTGGCCTCTTCCCTGGGCTCACATGGTTTATATAGACTTAAATAGCAAAATGACTTAAAAAATCTTCTCCTCTGAAACTGCAAGGCCTAAAGGTTTCATATGTGATATGTGACATCCTGTAGTAGTCCTTGGGCCTAGAGGTTTCATATGTGATATGTGACATCCTGTAGTAGTCCTTTACAAAGATTGTTCAAATGATGCCCATGGGGTCAAAACTGGCCACTACCCGGGGCTCACAGGGTTTATATAGACTTAAATAGCAGAATGACTTTAAAAATCTTCTCCTCTGAAACTGCAAGGCCTAGAGGTTTCATATGTGATATGTGACATCCTCTAGTAGTCCTTTACAAAGATTGTTCAAATGATGCCCATAGGGTCAAAACTGGCCACTACCCGGGCTCACATGGCTGATATAGACTTAAATAGCATAATGACTTTAAAAATCTTTTTCTCTGAAACCGCAAGGCCCAGAGGTTTTGTATTTGGTATGTAACGTTGTATAGTGGTCCCCTACATATATTGGTCAGATGATGGCCCTGGGTTCAAAACTGGCCACACCCCGGGGCTCACATGGTTTATATAGACTTGAATAGGTTGTTTTAATTCTAATTTACGAGTTAACAATTAGTCAGTATTTGGACATCTGTAAGTTGATGTACAAACTATTTAATATCAGGTATTTGTTTTGATTACAAGCGAATCTATGCAAATTAAATATTGGTTGGCATGTAAGAAACAACACAATACTATGTTGTACCTTGACGTTTTTAATTTCACGCAGTACTTAACAAAGCATCATAACGCATTTCTATTATCAACCTGTGTAATGTTATTTTACCTTTGATTTTTCTTTAAATAATGTTAAACAACAACAACAACAAAACAACAACAGCTTCTACTACCACTACTACTACTGCTACTACTACTTCTGCTGCTACTACTACTGCTACTGCTGCTGCTGCTGCTGCTGCTGCTGCTGCTACTACTAAAACTACTACTAACATCAATACTACCCCTACTACTAATACTACTTATCATAAATGTCTTTTTTGACGCCCATGCCCTAATAGACGCGCATGGGGTATTTTTCGGTCCCAAAATATTTTTTGTCGATCTATTTTTTCGAACATTAACGAAAAACTCAAGTTAATTTCGATAGAAACGATTAAATAGACCGCCATATTTATGTATCCGGAATTGCCTGTATATAAATAATCCTATGCCCCACTATAAGGGTTACACGCAACCTATATGACGCAAGTGAATGGGACCACAAAAATTCATTGCGATATTATGAATATTTATTATAAGAACATGTAATAACAGTTTGGGCACGCAAAGCAAGTTTCACGCTTCCCACGTGGAGGTTTCAACAACAAGCACTGTCAAAAGCACTCAACCAGAATGTTGTGAACAATGCCATTATTATACATGTACCGTTAGTGTACATGTATTAGCGTTCTAAGTGTAAAGCATTATGATTAACAACCAAACAAGAAATACTGTTATGCTTTTCAACCACTTCCCATGTGCGTCTGCAGTGTCACAGCTCATCACGTCGATCATGTTAATAATTTAGACTGTACCATTGTGCATTACGTCGTGCGAGTGAGCTTGTCGTGTCTATCGACGATATTAATTTAGACAGTACCATAGTGAATTTTCTCATGCGGACAAAGCCCATTGGCTGTATTTAGACTGTACCAATGTTACGTCATTGGAAAGTGCGCATACATGAAAACTTGATTTCTGGATAATGGCAGAATTAACAAAAAAAGGCTCCACTTAAACGCACAGGGGTCCTAAAATGACACGCGCCCTGTGCATCAAAAAGGACATTTACGGTATATGTTGTTTCTGTTTTAAACCCTTACTGTTTTATTACTTCAAGTACATGATCAGTCTTGGATTTTGTCTTGTATTTTGTTCTGGTTCAAAATGTACATATATTAAACATTAAATATGTTATATGTGTTGTGTTTATATATCATGTACATGTATGTACATCTACATGTATGTCAAATATTATTGCTCTTGCATTGGTTGTCCCATCTTCATTGATAATGACATAAATGCACACATTGACTGAAAAAGAAACAACAATTATACATTAAAATCGAACGCAATACAATTTGATGCAAATATCCCAATATAGACAAATATTCCACGGATTTAAAGGACACATTTTATTATGTGCATGTATGTTCACATAATTACCATGATCAATGTCTACAATGTGCAAATGAATATTTTTAGATATGAATAATAACATGTACTGAAATGGAACATTATTGATTGATCGACATTAATAATATTTACTTTAAATGTACTAACTGTAATACCTATATGACTTAGTTAGTGCGATTTTTTATGCAAAGTTATTGGTAAGAATAATTAAGTAACATCTCAATGTATCTGGTCATAATTTACAAACATTATAAATACAAAACAGTAATAAAAAGTAAAACAATACTGAAATATATATTTTAGTTAGTTGATAAAAGGCATTAAATGGATGCACGTTTTTTGTGCCTTCATTATATCAACAACAACAACAACAACATTTATAGTTTAGTTTATTATCAAGATGAATGAAAGCACAAATGTAATTATGTGCTAATTGACAAGAATATGTTCTAACGCATAGTTTCACTGTTTGTTTTTTAAAGCAAATGAATTAGAACCAATACAGTGTTTATTGACAAACAAAAACAGATAGTTGCAAGAGGTGTTTGCTCCCGTTAGGCTTTTACGACCCCTGCCATTTTACACAGTTAAGAACTGCTATCGCAGATCAGTCTACTGTCGCGCAACATGTGCCTCCGGGTCGTTAATTGACACTGATTAGCGATAAGATAATGCGGATTAGCAACGAAGGAAGATTTTTTGAATATATTGGCCGCTTGTTCAGCTAAACCTGTTTCAGACGGATCATATAAACATCGGTTTATCCAATAAATAAGCCGTCTCAAATTGCGTTGCCTAACTTTTTGTAGTTGAGGGCTTACTTGATCCGAGGATCAGTCCATTTGCTCAGCTTAAAGCTCATAATCACAATAAAGCTTGCTTACTTGATCCGAGGATCAGTCCGTTTGCTCAGCTTAAAGCTCATAATCACAAAAAAGCTTGCTTACTTTATCCGAGGATCAGTCCATTTGCTCAGCTTAAAGCTCATAATCACAAAAAAGCTTGCTTACTTGATCCGAGGATCAGTCCGTTTGCTCAGCTTAAAGCTCATAATCACAAAAAAGCTTGCTTACTTGTTCCGAGGATCAGTCCGTTTGCTCAGCTTAAAGCTCATAATCACAAAAAAATATATATGCTTGTGTGATTCAAGTATATATTCGGTCTAATGCTAAATATGAATTAGTTTTTTTGTCCCAAAACCTTTTTAAAATTGCATAATAATTTGGTGTTGATAATAATAGTGTTAATAATTTATTTAAGTAATATAAAAATTAATATTTCTTTTTTTTGCCGTAATTTATTGTAGACATTACTTTAAATCTTTAGTTCTCAATGTGTTTTGTGTGTTTATATACAATTCTCATATTCACCCTGCTAGTTAAATTATTGCTCTCTGACAAGTATTAAATACTCAAGTCTGTTGCTTATAACAGACAATGCACACAACAAAAGTAATTAGATGCAAATTAGATACGGTCATTACGCATTTTTATTATCAACCTGTATAATGTTATTTTACCTTTGATTATTCTTCGAATAATTTTGAATCATTTTAAACAACAACAACAATAACAACAACAACAACAAAACTACAAGAACTGCTACTGCTGCTTCTGGTACTGCTACTGCTACTACTACTACTACCAGGAAATGCCTGTTTATAAATAATCCTATGTCCCACTATATGGGTTATACGCAACCATATATGACGCAAGTGAATGGGACCACAAATCTGCCAATGTTTTGTATGTATCTCATATGTCATGAACATTTAGATAATCAGGTACAGTCGTGCAAAATTTGTAAATGACATTTGTGCCATCATCGCCAGTTAATATAGGACATTAATTTCAATGCATAACGTGATAATAAAGAGTATTTGTGATTGAGCAGAAGAAAAAATATACGCTTCTGTTAATAATAAAATGAAACTTTTTATTCTTCATTTTATGCACGTTTCCTTAGGCTTAAGTCACACAAATTTTACAATCACAGTGGACTTTTCACACAAAGTTTACGTGAACATAAGCGACTGTCAGTCTTGCTTGTTTTAACATTTATAGACGCTGCTAAAATTAAAAAAGTCATCGACAAAGAAATAATGAAAAGTAACTAAACTGCAAAATTTTATCACTATGTCGGTGTGTATTGCCTTACGAGATCGCAAGTTTAGGTTATTTTGACAATTGTACTGAGATGTGTTTTAGCGTAATGAAATAGCGGTATCATAGTCTCTTAACGATCTTGTATCTTACACCTTTACTTAAGTTAAGGTACTTGTTTCAGATAAAGGCCCTAGGTACAAGGTCAAGGCAACACATAAAGGTCAAATATAAGAATTTAATCCATAGACCATGTTCGGAACATAATTTTGTCCAGCATGGAATTAATTTCAAATAACTTGGCAGAAGTGTTAAACATGATAAGATGGTGTGTTGCTCGCAGAAACCAGTTTCCTAGTTCCAAGGTCAAGGTCACACTTAAAGGTTAAAAATCTAACATAAGAATTTAAGACATATACTCTGTCTAGAGCATAATTTTGTCCAGCGGGAAAGGATTTTCAAACAACTTGGCTGAAGTGTTAAGCATAGTGAGACGGTGTGTCTTGCACAAAAATCAGGTCCCTTGGTCCAAGATCAAGGTTGCACTGAACAGTCGCCGGTCAAATATAAGAATTTAAGCCATAGACCCTCTGGGGAGCATAATTGTGTCCAGCAGGGTAGGAATTTAAATAACTTAGTAGAAGTGCTAATCATGGTGAGACAGTGTGTCCCACACATAAAGCAAGGTCTCTGATCCAAGGTCAAGGTCACACTTAAAGTTCAAAGGTCAATAATAAGAATTTAAGCGATAGACCTTGCCCAGAGCATAATTTTGTCCAGCAGGTAAGGAATTTCAAATAACTTTGCAGAAGTGCTACGCATGGCGAGACAGTGTGTTGAGCGCAAGAATCAGGTCTCTAGGTCCATAATCAAGGTCACACTTAAAGGTCAAATATAAGAATTTAAGCCATATTCCCTGTCCAGACCATAATTTTATCCAGCAGGGAAGGTATGTCAAATAATTTGGCAAAAGTGCTGAGCATGGTGAGACGGTGTGTCGTTTGCAAGAACCAGATCACTAGGTCTAAGGTCAAGGTCCTACTTAGATGTCAAAGGTCAAATAAAAGAACTTAAGCCATATACCCTGTCTGAAGCATAGTTTTGTCCAGCAGGGACGGAGTTTCAACTAACTTGGCAGAAGTGATATGCATTATAAGCGTAGCGTGCATGAAAGGTCAAAGATAAAATATCAGAATTTAAGCCATATACCCTGTTAAAGGTCAAAGGCCAAATATATGTATATATATGTTTAGATTCTTGTCCTTGCAATAACTTTGCCCAGCATTGAAGAATCTTCAAATAACTTGGCAGAACCATTGTAAGACAATGTGTCACGTGCAAGAACTAGGTCAAAGGTCAAGTTCACACTTGAAAGTTCAATGTCAAATTGAAGAATTAATACCTTGGACTATGAACGAAGCATAATTTTGTCTGGCATGGATGGATTTTCAAATAACTGGGTAGAAGAGATAAGCATTATTAGATGGTGTGTCGGGCACAAGACCCAGGTCCCTAGGTTCAAGGTCAAGGTCGCACTTATATGTCAAAGGTCTAATTTAAGAATTAAAGCCATAGACATTGTCCTGAGCATCAATTTGACCGGCATGGAAGGATTTTCATATAATTCGACTGAAGTGATAAGCATCATTTTTCGCATTCAAGAACCAGTCTTTTGGTTCAAGGTCAAGGTCACATTAAAATAAAAATATTTTTTTTTGTTTTAGTAATTTATAGATATTAAAATTAGTATTTTTGTTATGAACATGATCATTTTAAGTAATAAATGTATAAAATAATGAACCATGTGATAAACAGACCTGACATAAGATATCTGTCAATACCAAAAATGTTTAATGTTTAACAAATATGAATAAACAGTTCATTTAAATATTCATTTAAGAACTTGTTGAGAATTTAAATGCAAAATAGCACTTATTTTATGTCCAATTGTCATGTTTTGTGTCAGAGAAATTAAACCATTTTTAATCCCCGCCGCAAAGCGGGAGGTGGGTCATGGGAATGCCCTTGGTCCGTCCGTCTGTCAGTAACATTTTCGTATCTGCTCCAGATCTCCTATACCCTTTGAAGGATTTTCATGAAACTTGACTCAAATGTTTAGGTCATTGAGACGATGTGCAGAAGGCATGAGTCAGTCATGCCGGCTCAAGGTCAAGGTCACACTTAAAGGTTAAATATTCGAGGCTCCATTTTGTGTCCACTCCATATCCCCTATACCCTTTGAAGGATTTTCATGAAACTTGGCTCAAATGTTTTGCTCCTTGAGACCATGTGCAGAAGGCATAAGCCAGTCACGCCAACTCAAGGTCAAGGTCACACTTGAAGGTCAAATATTCTAGCCTCCATTTCATGTCTGCTCCATATCTCCTATGCCTTTTGAAGGATTTTCATGAAACCGGCTCAAGGTCAATTCACACTTGAAGGTAAAATATTTGAGCCTTCATTTCGTTTCCGCTCCATATCTTCTATGCCTTTTGGAGGATTTTCATGAAACTTGGCTCAAATGTTTAGGTCATTGAGACAATGTGCATTAGGCATGGGCCTTTCACGCCAGCTCAAGGTCAAGGTCACACTTGAAGGTGAAATTTGTGAGCCTCCATTTTCTTGTCCGTTTTTTGTGTCGGCTCCATATCCCCTATACGCTTTGAAGGATTTTCATGAAACTTGGCTCAAATGTTTTGCTCTTTGAGACCATGTGCAGAAGTCATAAGCCAGTCACGCAAACTCAAAGTCAAGGTCACACTTGAAGTTCAAATATTCTAGCTTCCATTTCATGTCCGCTCCATATCTCCTGTGCCTTTTCATGAAACTTGGCTCAAATGTTAAGGTCATTGAGATGATGTGCAGAAGGCATGAGTCATTCACGCCGGCTCTAGGTCAAGGTCACACTTAAGGTCAAATATTCCAGCCTCCATTTCGTGTCCGCTCCATATCTCCTATGCCTTTTGAAGGATTTTCATGAAACTTGGCTCAAATGTTTAGGTCATTGAGATGATGTGCAGAAAGCATGAGCCATTCACGTTGGCTCAAGGTCAAGGTCACACTTAAGGTAAAATATTCGAGCCTCCATTTCGTGTCCGCTCCATATCTCCTATGCCTTGTCATGAAACTTGGCTCAAATGTTAAGGTCATTGAGACGATTGCAGAAAGGCATGAGTCATTCACACCTACTCAAGGTCTAGGTCACCCTTGAAGGTCAAATATTCAAGCCTTTATTTTGTGTCCTCTCCATATCTCCGATGCCTTTTGAAGGATTTTTATGAAACTTGGCTCCAATGTTTAGGTCATTAAGACAATGTGCAGAAGGCATGGGCCTTCCGCACCAGCTCAAGGTCAAGGTCACACTTGAAATTTGTGAGCCTCCATTTTCTTGTCAGTTTTTTGTGTCCGTTCCATATCCCCTATACCCTTTGAAGGATTTTCATTAAACTTGGCATAAATGTTTTGCTCATTGAGACCATGTGCAGAAGGCATACGCCAGTCATGCCAACTCAAGGTCAAGGTCACACTTGAAGGTCAAATGTTTGAGCCTGTATTTTCATGTCTGTTCTATATCTCCTGTGTCCTTTAAAGGATTTTCATGAAACTTGGCTCAAATGTTTAGGTCATTGAGATGATGTGCAGAAGGCACGAGGCATTCATGCCACCTCAAGGTCAAGGTCACACTTGAAGGTCAAATGCTTGAGCCTCCATTTTTGTGTCTGCTCCATATCTCCTATGCCCTTTGAAGGATTTTCATAAAACTTGGCTCAAATGTTTATCATATTGAGGCAATGTGCAGAAGGCATGGAGCAGTCTTGCCACCTCAAGATCAATGTCACACTTAAAGGTCAAATGTTTTAGCCTCCATTTTGTGTCAGCTGCATATCTCCTGTGCCCTTTAAGGAATTTTCATGAAACTGATTTAGGTCAGTGTGATACTTCAAAGTCACCTTTAAAATCTAATGAAGGATCACGGCTGTGGATATAACTGTCCTTTAAAAAGCCTTGTGAAATTTAAAATAATATATTCAAGGCAAAAATAAAACAAAATTATATGACATTTTTTTAATTTGAAGTCTTGTCTGCTAGCGTTGTTGCACCCTTAGGATAAAATAGTCATGAAAGTTTTTGGTTTATATTCCTAAAATTTGAAAAAAGTGTTATTTTTAATGCAGATAATGATGAGAAAGTAATTTAACATACTCACCCTTTTATCCATCATCGATGTGCTAAGTCCATATTTGCTGATACATGTAGTGAAATAAAATCATATACTAGTCATGTTTAATTTAATACACATCTTTTATTACATATATCTTTTGATTACTTGTAATCAAAAACAAATAAATGGTATGGATGTTAAACACAAATTTACATATTGAATTATCTGTGGTCAACATTGAAAAACACCAGCGTTTACTATGTAAATAACCAACATTTTTAGCTCGAGTTTTGAATAAAAAAAAGTCTAGTGATTGTTGTCGCCCTGTCGTCTGCCTCAGCATCAGTGTCAGCGTCAGCATTATTTAAGTTTTTGGTTAAATCTTTTGTCAGAGTCAATTTCTCAAAAATTATTAAAGGTATCCATTTGAAACTTTCAATACTTGTTCACTATTAAAAGTGTACCCCATTACAACAAGGTAGGTAACCCTGTGATTTGTATATCAGAGTTATCTGCCTTTGTTTTGACTTACAACTTAGCTTATTTTGACAAGCTCATTTTGACAATTTTTTGGTAAATATAAAATTTCATAATAACCATTTAGGACATTAAATTGAAACTGAAGGTACTTGTTTATGGTGCTAAAACCATTCTTCAGACAAGAGGAGGTAACTCTTTGAAGGATTTTGTTGTTATTACCCTTTTTAGCTAGACTTTTCGAAGAAAAAGCAAGCTATTCTACTTGCCCCGGGCATCGGCGTCTGAGCTAGGTTAGAGATTTTCAGTAAGCTAGTTTCTCAGGAATGGCTTGAGGGATTTCATTCAAACTTAAAAAATTTATTCCCCACATTAAAATGAACCTATAGGCCAAGTTTGGTAACTCTTGTTTGAAATTTGTCAAAATTATGGGCCTTTTTACACATAAGCTTTATGGACAGGTTAAAGTTTTTCGGTTTCTCACGAATGGCTTGAGGGATTTCATTCAAACTTAGAACACTTATTCCCTATATTAAAATGAACTCATAGGCCAATTTGATAACTCTAGTTTGAAATTCGTCAAAATTATGGGTCTTTTTACACTTAGAAATTGTACATATACGATATATGAACAGGTTCAAGTTTTTCGGTAAGCTGGCTTCTCAGGAATGGCTTGATGGATGTCATTCAAACTAAGAACACTTATTCCCTCTATTAAATGAACTCATATGGAATGACTGCGTCAATTTTGATTTCCACTCTCTAACTTGAGAATCAATCTTTATACATAAATACCCTTAAGCAACACTTTATCGGGGATTGCATTTGTGGTGGGTTGGGTGGGGTGATGGTCAAGGTCACTGTTATTAAAAATAGAAAAAAAATGTTCTGCTTTATAAATCTCAGTTTATCGATAATTTATAACAAGACATTGCATGAGATTGCATATGGGGTTAGTTGGGTCAAGGTCTCTGTTTTGAAATTTAGAAAAATGCTTTCACTCAGTAACTCGAGAAAGAAATTAATTTTGTTTAATTGGCCTCTACTATACAGTTCGTTTTAGAAAAAATGCCAGAAACCGACAAGCACAAGAGAAGTCGAGCATGCTGTCCTCCGACAGCTGTTGTTATAACTTGCAATTTGCTTTTTAGGTCTAAGTTCTCAAAAGGTAGTCACTGGTTTCCTTTAAAATAATGTCATGATATGGGTTATCGACCATGATGTGCCTGCCTTTTACAGCAATCCACATACAAGACAGAGCCGTCAACAGAAGAATAGGGACCTTTGAAGAATATTTTGAATATTTTCAACAAGGAGGAATGCATTTTATCCACCTAAATGCTCGCTCCCTTATACCAAAAATATCAGCAGTGAGATTGTTTGCCTTAAAATCTAAGGCAACTGTTATTTGTATAACAGAAACTTGGACGGACCCATCTGTACACAACAGCATACTGAATATTGAAGACTATGTCCTAATTAGAAAAGATAGGGACAGGCATGGTGGTGGAGTATGCTGCTATGTGAGGAATGACTTTGATTTTACAGTCAGAAATGACTGTAATATATACAATGATGACAGCATTTTTATTGAACTTTACTTGTCGGACACAACATCTATTGTCATTGGTACAATTTATAGACCCCCAAAACAATCAAACTTTGTTGAAATTCTAAAAACTAATTTGTCGCATTTAAGGTTTGATGGAGAAACATACCTACTGGGAGATGTTAACATTTGTTTTAAAAAGAAAGCGGGTAAATTATTCAGATCATACTGCAGGTTACTGAGAATGTTTCACCTGCAACAAGTAATCAATGAACCTACGAGAATTACACAAACTTCCAGTAGTATTATTGACCATATCACCACAAATTCAAAGGACAGACTTGCACAATTTGGATGTCTCCCTATAGGAATAAGTGACCACTTCATGATTTTTTGTTCAAGAAAAGAACAATAAATTTCATGCAACTTTTCTCGTGGTGGGAACTAGGTCCTGGAGTTTTTCAAATGTGTTGCAAAGGACAGGTCTTCTCCTGAAAATTGTCAAAAATGACAGAGACTTCTCAATGGCGCATTGAAGTTGCCAACCGCTATAAAATCAGTGCAGATTCCTAACGCCGATTACTACCAAAACGTGTCCCAAACGAGAGATATCCTGTCATCCTGTCATTGACTACTGAACATGAACAATGAACACCAAACAAGGAAACCTCACAAACAAGTATGCCAACAACTGCTACCATGAAAGGAAAATCATGCAACAATCACTCAGAATATATTTCTGAGATTATGATTCTTCAATGAAGTCCCTGAACTCTAAACTAAAAATTTGCGAACAGTACGCCCCTACAACATCTGTTAATACCCAACTACTAGCAAGTGCTTTTGAAAAATTATCGAACTCACTCAATAGCCAACTCGAGACATTGTGTTCAAACATTGAGAAGGCTCTGCAGCCGTTGAGCCGTTACCAGAGCCAGAATTAGCACAGACGACTAACACTCAAATACGGCAACCAGTCCCCAGACGTAATCCGGAAGCGCCAGAAACATCGGCTGCACGCGCCACGACCCAGCCTGGTACTGCCATACCCTCGACGAACGTCGAAAACCACATCCCGACTATAACACCCGCCGAACCACCCCGATGGAGAGCCCCCATGCGGTCAGGGACTAGTGGTGAAACCGTCATTATCTCCATTGATATCAACGATACCGGCTCATGCGACTCTCCACCGTCTTCGCGTGCTCCACAGCCACGAGGCAGCACTACTAAGCCCGACGACACTTTCCAGCAACAACACCGACGCAGAGGACGATTTATTTCCGCCGCGCGCAATCACCATAAATCATTTGTTCTTATCAGTATAAGTACGGACAGTGATCAGGAAGGGCTTGAAGACTTTCTGGAATATGATATGGAGATAAAATGCAAACAAGTTAAGTTCCTAGTAACGTCGCGCACTAGTTGTAAGGTAGCACATATCATGGTTGACAACGAGCAAGCCGAGTACATCGAGAACGAGGCGGTGTGGCCGCCCAGCATCTCCTGTCGTCCCTGGTTACAAGGGACGGATTAAGTCCAACGTTACGAGCATCACGAAAGCAAAACTGTAGACTAGTTACTCGTGCTTCTTAATCCAACCACAATGGACTTACGCTTTATGACATACAATGCAACAGGTGTTACGACGGCTGTACCATTTATCGTTTCCGAACTCAGACAAAAACACATTTCGGTTTGCGGCTGGTCGGAACATTGGCTACTCGACCATAATGCAGATACTTTATGTAACATAGACCGAGACTATTGCGCTCATACCGTGATTTGTGCTTCACCTGCCTACTTCAACGGCCGTTACATTGGTAGAGGCGGAGTTGCAATCTTATGGCACCGCGAGTTAGATAATAATGTAGACATCCTCTCGTCAGGCAGTGATCGGTTAGCTGCAATAAGACTTTGTCTCCGTAGCATTTCAATCGTTATTATACAAGTGTATCTCCCATCAGCAAACCATAATCTAGGTTCCTTTAAAATGGAAGTAGATGCGCTGTCAGACCTCTGCTCAACGTATGGAGGAAATAATTGCATTTTGGTTATGGGCGACTTCGACGCAAGGTTTCACTGGTGTGACGTCCTCCCAGAAGTGCGTACAAGAGACACTTACTTGATTAATATGGCACGCGAATTCAACCTCATAGCGGTAACCGAAACACCCATATGTTCCGGAGCACCTTATACGTTCTACCCGTACACCGGCGGACGACCGTCACGCATTGACCACATGCTGCTCGAAGAAAGTTTGCTGCGTCACATTGTAACATGCAGCGTGCTTCCGGACGCCCCACTCAATGTCTCTGGGCATCTGCCGGTATATCTACACTTATACTTGATTACCAGCGTAATAGAAGACGTCCATTCTGACCCATTGCAGCGTATTCCTACAGATGGAATAGGCCGCCCGAGAAAGATGCGTACGAGAGTACTGTTACAAGATTATTACAGGAGGCTAACATCGACTCCTGCAACATTGACAGTGCCTACTCAGAAATAGTGAAATGTATATCTGTGGCCGCTGATACATGTCTATCCAGGCGCGAATACACGAGATTTTTGAAACCTTACTGGTCAACCGCGCTAAAAGAGTTAAATCACAAGCTAAGAATCTCACACCTGGCGTGGGTCTGGTCTGGGAAAATAAAGGGCTCACCGGAACACGTGGCAAACCAGCACCTCAAGCGAACATTCCGGAGAGATCTCCGGGAAGCTGCGCATGCGCAAGAGGAAGTAGAATGCATGCGTATCGACGAATAAGCTGAAGTCGACCAGTGCCTATTCTGGAAAACTCCAAACGGTTAACTCCAAAAAAGCAAAGTGCAAAAAACAAGGATGTGAAGTAATATTTAATGGCACCAGGGAAAACACTGTTGACGGCCTTTTGACCGAGTGGCAAAACTACTTCAGTGGCCTTTACACTTTCTCACAGATTTCTGACTAATGAGAATCATTAGCTGTACGTGGAAAGTGAACTGTTAACATACCTCGCACCAGGCGTCTCCCACCAACTGTGTGACATCCTACTACACAACTTTTTTGATGCTGAATTACGAACATTAATACGCGAGTTGCCAAACAATAAAAGTGCATCGATCGATAACGTAACATACAAGCATCTGAAATATGGAGGACCATTGCTGACAGCATCCATAACAAACTTGTTTCATGCTATAATCAGCGCCGAATCCCTGCCCAAATGCTTAAAAAATGGACTAACAGTGACTCTATATAAAGGTAATGGCAAACCGTACACTGATCCATCTAGCTACAGAGCCATCTCCCTGCTCCCCGTATTATCAAAACTGTTTGAGAAACTCCTAATAAAACGCATTGAATGCAGCAATATATTTTCGAAACTAAACAAATTACAACACGGCTTTCCGAAAAATATGAACTGCAAAATGGTGTCATTTATATTGCAAGAAGCTCGTGGCTTTTGTTGTGAACGTGGCAGTGCACTCAACGTCTGCTACATGGACGCCAAATCCGCGTTTGACATGGTCTGGATCGATGGGCTGCTTTACAAACTTCATCACATAGGAGTCCGCGGAAAACCTCTCCGATTGATATGTGAATCACTCCGAGGCTGTTCCAGCCTTGTCTTGCAGAATGGCTACCTATCAGAATCCTTCGAATAGAGCAGGGGACGCGGCAAGGAAGTATCTGCGCGCCATTCTATGACAACGTGTACGTCAATGCTCTTCTGGACGAGCTGCAAGCCTCCCAACACGGACTACGGATCGGCGACCTTAAGCTAAGCTCTCCAACCCAAGCCGACGATATTGTCCTACTATCCACCTCCCGCCGTGGCTTAAATGAGCTGCTGAACATTTGCTACAGATATGCAAACACTTGGCGCTACCTGTATAATCCATCAAAATGCGCAGCTTTAGTATTGCGCAGGAGAAAAGTCATCGTGTCCAATCCCCCGCCGGCAAAGTACGGAAACACGATTATCCCAGAGACTGATGTGTACAAGCATCTCGGAATAATGCAATCCTCAAATGGTAAACATCCACACGACGTTGATGCCCTGAAACTCAAAATACGGGGCACTTTTCTATCTCTAACGGGAAAAGTGTCCGGTCAAGCAGGTCCAAATCCGGCTACGGCAATTAAGCTGTATTACACGTGTGTCTTATCGAGGACATTGTTTGGTTGCGAACTTTGGAACAGTCTTACAAGCTCCGATATTCAGCAGCTAGAAGTGGCCCATCATTTCTGCTTGAAGAGAGCCCAGTGCCTACCCTACCTCACCAGATCAGACATGGCGACAGGTCTAGTTGGAAGTACCTCGCTGGAAGCCTACATCGATACACAGAAGCTTACGTTTTACGGCTCACTGTGTCGAGCTCCAGCGCATAGCCTTGCCAGACAGCTTCTGTTAATTAGACTTTTTCAAAACAGGTACTGTGCATCGTCAAAACTAGGATTTGTCCCAGATATACTTCGTATTCTTGAAAAATACGGACTTCAGTGAATGGACTCTGACTTTGACGTTTTCAAGCAAGTCCATCCACAGCTGTGCCTATCTAGTGTGTGGTCCGTTTCGAGAGCCCGTATCGTGCAGCAGCTGTGCATTAACACCCATGGTGTATGTATGGTGAATTGAATAAGTGCATATATAATTGTTACTATTAATTATTCCATTCCGTGAAAATGTGCAAATTAGTTAAAATTAACTAGGCCATAATAATGCCTAGGTTTATTTCTCTGTGAGTCCATCTGGATTTAACATGGCGTTACCTGGAATTGAATTCTTAGACCGGTGATGAGTTATGAGAGTTAACTGTGAAATATAAACAAAATCTAACCATACGTTTTGACAAAAATGCGATTTTTGTTATAAGGCCTCATTTTTCTACTTCAACCTAAAATTTTGATGGGGTACACTTACAAAAATGACTGACATATTGTAAAAATGTATTTTATTTATTACTGAATTGCTTTAATTTATACGTTAAAAAAAAAAGATGTATCATATTATTAAAAAGTACAACAAACATAAGTACATAAGTTGTCCAACAATACTTATGACATTAAATTTGGCTAAGCATTTGGTAAAAAACAACTGATTTCATTACAGTAAAAATTCGCCTAACACCAATTTTTATATTTTTTTAAACTTTTATTTCATAGTATGTCAAAATCACTAATACAAAATATAATATAACCTCATCTGAGAGGAAAAGGGTATAAATTGACATAGGTTCACCACAAAAATCTCAAGGTATAACATTTGCAGTGAAGCAACCCTATGTTATGAAAAAAATGAAAATTATGAAAAATAAGGCAAGTAAAAAAGCAAATATTTTCCTTCTATGTTTAAATAAGGTTTTCTCTTCTAATTATAATCTAATAGCAGTATCGATATTAAATGATTTATTTTTGCATTAATGTTAAAGGAAAAGTAGTTTGTGTAAACATTTTAAATACAAATGCAACTAGCTGAGGTTCACATGTCCTTGGTTACCAAATTCAGAAAAATAATAAGCTTTTTTTATAAGTGTGTGTTTCAAAAAATTCAATTGAAATTTTTATACATTGGGTTAACAAGAGCTTAAAAAACACTGGCAAATCTTTGTGATAACTTCATCAAGACTCTTCGTGTCACTGTTTTTGGTAAAAAAGTGTCTCTTAGACCATTTTTCATATGTTTTTACAGCGGTAGATCTCGTCAAAATTCCTCAGTGGAACAGGTCCAAGTTTACACAATGAACAGTATTTTAAATTATCCAACAGAATGACAAACTCGATCACCCGACGTCCAGCTCTCCACCCAACTCGACTGATTATTTTTCCAAGTGTTTGGTGTGAATGATTGTTATTTCACAGCAAGGAGCACGTATCTCCTTCACGCAGATATGTTTTTATATATGAATAATTATGTTCAATGATACTAATACTCCTTGGACGTTTATTTATAACTATTTTAACTTTAGTGTAATGAAATACATCAGACATATCGCGAAAATGTCATGATTAAATGTAAACAGAAATTCCCAACAATGACGTCATTTGAAGGTATTTCCCGTGCCAGAGTACCTTGTTTTTCTTCAACCTACATCTTACTTTCATCTTTAAACACAAATAAGCATTTATTTTACACATTTAATTGAAATGACTCAACATTCGAAAAGTAATGTTTATTTCGTGAAAATAATTTCTGTTTCGAATCAGATCGATTAGATTTACAGTTAGTGGCGAATAGGTCGAAGTTAACCGATATTTCGCGCGTATTTCCGAAGTCATTAGGATCTTTGTACCTTAAGTAATGTCTGTCGTCTGGGGTATTCCACTCTGTGTATTGGTCCACCATAAAATCTCGTATCATTATCTGCAAACGTTTTTCTCACCTGACTGAGCAATGGCTAAGTGCACTGTTTCCTCTGCAGCCGTGTATTGATATCAACTGATAATGGTCGCCACTCTGTGACCACACCAGGGTGCCAATACACATAGGTACATTACACCAGATTTTAATCAATTAAAGAATTTAAATCTATGCATTGTGACATTGTAATTAAAATCATAATGGATATATAAAATGTTTGTTAATGACCATTCATAAAAAAATAATATTTGATATTTATGATAATTATCAATTATTAAAGTGTTCATTTTTGTAATATATTTCATGTGACCATTAGCATATAATCAAGTGTTAAGATTTCAAATATCTGAATTAAAATATATTTGTTATGACAAGGCAAGCTTTCAAATTGTTTCTATTCATATATCTGTTAAAAGTGTTAATTAAGTTACAACACGGATAACTATATCTGATTACTGTAGTTCAAGTCTCCTTAAATGTTTCAATCATAACAGGATGGAGGGATTGAATGGTCAGCCAGGCTCGGCACATAAGATGCTTGCTACATTTTGTATGTTGTTATGTTTTGAGTTCGTCTTGGATAGTCAGGCTGAATAAATGTGTTAAAAACTAATCCGTGTTGGCTCTTGCCTAAACCATCCCTCTAAGAGTCCAGAATATACATGTAAACCATCCCTCTAAGAGTCCAGAATATACATGTAAACCATCCCTCTTAGAGTCCAGAATATACATGTAAAGCATCCCTCTAAGAGTCCAGAATATACATGTAATACATCCCTCTAAGAGTCCAGAATATACATGTAATACATCCCTCTAAGAGTCCAGAATATACATGTAAACCATCCCTCTTAGAGTCCAGAATATACATGTAAACCATCCCTCTAAGAGTCCAGAATATACATGTAAACCATCCCTCTAAGAGTCCAGAATATACATGTAATACATCAGAACCATACCTCTAGGAGTCCAGAATATACATGTAAAGCATCCCTCTAAGAGTCCAGAATATACATGTAATACATCCCTCTAAGAGTCCAGAATATACATGTAAACCATCCCTCTTAGAGTCCAGAATATACATGTAAACCATCCCTCTAAGAGTCCAGAATATACATGTAAACCATCCCTCTAAGAGTCCAGAATATACATGTAAACCATCCCTCTAAGAGTCCAGAATATACATGTAAACCATACCTCTAGGAGTCCAGAATATGCATGTAATACATCCCTCTAAGAGTCAGAATATACATGTAAACCATCCCTCTAAGAGTCCAGAATATACATGTAATACATCCCTCTTAGAGTCCAGAATATACATGTAAACCATCCCTCTAAGAGTCCAGAATATACATGTAATATATCCCTCTTAGAGTCCAGAATATACATGTAATACATCCCTCTAAGAGTCCAGAATATACATGTAAACCATCCCTCTAAGAGTCCAGAATATACATGTAATACATCCCTCTAAGAGTCCAGAATATACATGTAAACCATCCCTCTAAGAGTCCAGAATATGCATGTAATACATCCCTCTAAGAGTCCAGAATATACATGTAATACATCCCTCTAAGAGTCCAGAATATGCATGTAAACCATCCCTCTAAGAGTCCAGAATATGCATGTAATACATCCCTCTAAGAGTCAGAATATACATGTAAACCATCCCTCTAAGAGTCCAGAATATACATGTAAACCATCCCTCTAAGAGTCCAGAATATACATGTAAACCATCCCTCTAAGAGTCCAGAATATACATGTAAACCATCCCTCTAAGAGTCCAGAATATACATGTAAACCATCCCTCTAAGAGTCCAGAATATACATGTAAACCATCCCTCTAAGAGTCAGAATATACATGTAAACCATCCCTCTAAGAGTCCAGAATATACATGTAAACCATCCCTCTAAGAGTCCAGAATATACATGTAATACATCCCTCTAAGAGTCCAGAATATACATGTAATACATCCCTCTAAGAGTCCAGAATATGCATGTAATACATCCCTCTAAGAGTCCAGAATATACATGTAATACATCCCTCTAAGAGTCCAGAATATACATGTAAACCATCCCTCTAAGAGTCCAGAATATACATGTAAACCATCCCTCTAAGAGTCCAGAATATACATGTAAAGCATCCCTCTAAGAGTCCAGAATATACATGTAAACCATCCCTCTAAGAGTCAGAATATACATGTAATACATCCCTCTAAGAGTCCAGAATATACATGTAATACATCCCTCTAAGAGTCCAGAATATACATGTAAACCATCCCTCTAAGAGTCAGAATATACATGTAAACCATCCCTCTAAGAGTCAGAATATACATGTAATACATCCCTCTAAGAGTCCAGAATATACATGTAATACATCCCTCTAAGAGTCCAGAATATACATGTAAACCATCCCTCTAAGAGTCCAGAATATACATGTAATACATCCCTCTAAGAGTCCAGAATATGCATGTAATACATCCCTCTAAGAGTCCAGAATATACATGTAATACATCCCTCTAAGAGTCCAGAATATACATGTAAACCATCCCTCTAAGAGTCCAGAATATACATGTAAACCATCCCTCTAAGAGTCCAGAATATACATGTAAAGCATCCCTCTAAGAGTCCAGAATATACATGTAAACCATCCCTCTAAGAGTCAGAATATACATGTAATACATCCCTCTAAGAGTCCAGAATATACATGTAATACATCCCTCTAAGAGTCCAGAATATACATGTAAACCATCCCTCTTAGAGTCGAGAATATACATGTAATACATCCCTCTAAGAGTCAGAATATACATGTAATACATCAGAACCATACCTCTAGGAGTCCAGAATATACATATAATACATCCCTCTAAGAGTCAGAATATACATGTAATACATCAGAACCATACCTCTAGGAGTCCAGAATATACATGTAATACATCCCTCTAAGAGTCAGAATATACATGTAATACATCCCTCTAAGAGTCAGAATATACATGTAATATATCCCTCTAAGAGTCAGAATATACATGTAATAATCCCTCTAGGAGTCCAGAATATACATGTAATACATCCCTCTAAGAGTCAGAATATACATGTAATACATCAGAACCATACCTCTAGGAGTCCAGAATATACATGTAATACATCCCTCTAAGAGTCCAGAATATACATGTAATACATCCCTCTAAGAGTCAGAATATACATGTAAATCATCCCTCTAAGAGTCAGAATATACATGTAATACATCCCTCTAAGAGTCAGAATATACATGTAATACATCCCTCTAAGAGTCAGAATATACATGTAATACATCAGAACCATACCTCTAGGAGTCCAGAATATACATGTAAACCATCCCTCTAAGAGTCCAGAATATACATGTAATACATCCCTCTAAGAGTCAGAATATACATGTAATACATCAGAACCATACCTCTAGGAGTCCAGAATATACATGTAAACCATCCCTCTAAGAGTCCAGAATATACATGTAATACATCCCTCTAAGAGTCAGAATATACATGTAATACATCCCTCTAAGAGTCAGAATATACATGTAATACATCCCTCTAAGAGTCAGAATATACATGTAATACATCCCTCTAAGAGTCAGAATATACATGTAATACATCAGAACCATACCTCTAGGAGTCCAGAATATACATGTAATACATCAGAACCATACCTCTAGGAGTCCAGAATATACATGTAATACATCCCTCTAGGAGTCCAGAATATACATGTAATACATCAGAACCATACCTCTAGGAGTCCAGAATATACATGTAATACATCCTTCTAAGAGTCAGAATATACATGTAATACATCCCTCTAAGAGTCAGAATATACATGTAATACATCAGAACCATACCTCTAGGAGTCCAGAATATATATGTAAACCATCCCTCTAAGAGTCCAGAATATACATGTAATACATCCCTCTAAGAGTCAGAATATACATGTAATACATCAGAACCATACCTCTAGGAGTCCAGAATATACATGTAAACCATCCCTCTAAGAGTCAGAATATACATGTAATACATCCCTCTAAGATTCAGAATATACATGTAATATATCCCTCTAAGAGTCAGAATATACATGTAATACATCCCTCTAAGAGTCAGAATATACATGTAATACATCCCTCTAAGAGTCAGAATATACATGTAATACATCAGAACCATACCTCTAGGAGTCCAGAATATACATGTAATACATCCCTCTAGGAGTCCAGAATATACATGTAATACATCCCTCTAAGAGTCAGAATATACATGTAATACATCCCTCTAAGAGTCAGAATATACATGTAAACCATCCCTCTAAGAGTCAGAATATACATGTAATATATCCCTCTAGAAGTCCAGAATATACATGTAATACATCCCTCTAAGAGTCAGAATATACATGTAATACATCAGAACCATACCTCTAGGAGTCCAGAATATACATGTAAACCATCCCTCTAAGAGTCCAGAATATACATGTAATACATCCCTCTAAGAGTCAGAATATACATGTAATACATCCCTCTAAGAGTCAGAATATACATGTAATACATCCCTCTAAGAGTCAGAATATACATGTAATACATCCCTCTAAGAGTCAGAATATACATGTAATACATCAGAACCATACCTCTAGGAGTCCAGAATATACATGTAATACATCAGAACCATACCTCTAGGAGTCCAGAATATACATGTAAAGCATCCCTCTAAGAGTCAGAATATACATGTAATACATCCCTCTAAGAGTCAGAATATACATTTAATACATCCCTCTAAGAGTCAGAATATACATGTAATACATCAGAACCATACCTCTAGGAGTCCAGAATATACATGTAATACATCAGAACCATACCTCTAGGAGTCCAGAATATGCATGTAATACATCCCTCTAAGAGTCAGAATATACATGTAATATATCAATACATTACAAAGCTACTGTTAACAATATTGTTTCAAAAGTGAATTCTTGTTGTAATATTTTGTATAGACAAGCAAAATACTTAGATGTTAAAACTAGCAAATACCTGTTTCTTGCCCTCATTCATATAGATTATGCTAGCTCTTCCTGGTACCCGAATTTGCATAAATGCTTTAAAAGTATCAGATATGTAACAAAAGAGTGTCAGATTGATAAACAATATGGGACCAACTTCAACAAAAAGTGAGTGTAAATTAGCCAAAATGCAACGATGCTAAAGATAGATTACAGAAACAATAAATTACGACTAAATCATGTATTTCATATCAAATGTCCTACACATACGAAAGACAATTGTGTGCTTGTTAAAGATAAACATCATTATTAAGATCCCCATCGAAGATGGCGGAGTAAATTGGTTTGCTAATGTCAGTGGGTCTGTCTGTCAGTCAGTAGACACTATCGTTTCCGCGTGTCCAACAGTTTTCATCCGATCTTCACCAAACTTTTTTAGGCATAATATCTCGGCCTAGTTTGATAATCAGCTAAATCACCCCAGGGATTGTGGAGTTATTGCCCTTGAATTATATAAAATTGGCCTTTTAGCTGTTTCAGCTCTAAGTCCAACAGTTTTCATCCGATCTTCACCAAATTTGATATTTTAAAGATTGCTTTTAAAATAGCGGGTGGGGGGGGGGGGTACCTGTTTTGCAAACAGCTCTTATTCAAATAGATCCCAGATGTATAATTTGAATGTTGATAAAAATTATGATTCATTAAGATTTTGAAAGGCTGTTTGTTTAATATTTATCTATTTGTATATCCTTTATCACCCCGTGGAATAATTGCGACCATAACGCGAGCATTATGTGTAGAAAATGTCGGAATGCAGCTTCCATTGTGGTGTCAATATCAAGAAATAGACGCCAGCGGTGAGTACGAATGTGTTTTTTTGCTTATTGAAAAGCTGTGAGCGAGAATTAAAAAAATTGGTAACTCAGGTTACAAAAACTTGGGGAAAATTGTGATATTGTATAATGTAGAACTTTCGAAACATTGACTGTTTCAATGTGGACAAAAACACTTGAGCATTTTTGTAAATTTCGAAGATTTGTTATACTTTTGAACAAGTTTTAGATATTGAAATATCATTGTTGATAGAATTACCATCATCTGCTACACGCAAATTGGCATCTTATGTATGGAATTGGGTTAAAAATGTTCATTTTTGAAGATGTTATGGTCACGATGCACATGTTGTGGTGTCAATGCATGGTTGTGGTGCTGATGTTAAGTTACTCTGTAGGATTTTTAGCAATGGATTTTGGGTATAAAACCATACGGTAAATGTTACTTTTTAAGCCAAATTATGCTGTTGTTGTTGTTTTGTTTCAGGTCAAGTTCTGGAGATGTCGGCAGTCTCAAACAAACGATTCACATGTAACTTCTGTGAAAAGTCATTCAGCTTTAAGTTTTTTTCGGTTAACATTTAAACGGTCCACGTTTCGAAAGTTCTACAGGATACGATTTCGTAATTTTCCCAAAGTGTTTGTAACTAGAGTAAAGCATATACATATTTGTGTCGAATAGCATTCTCCGATTTTTGTTAATTCACGCTCTTAAGTTCTGATAAGTAAAAATACAGAGTCGTACTCACCGCTTACGTCCATTCCTTTATATTGTCACCACAACGGAAGCTGCATTGCGATATTTTCTACACATAACGCTCGCGTCATGATCGCAATGATTCCACTGGGTGTTAATATCATCTTGTAAAGAATTCCAGTCATTAATAGGTGCACTGAAGAATGTAGTAGAATGTACATCATATGCTACAGAAATATAATAATTATGAAATTAGATTCCAAAAATCTTAATAAATTTTTATGTTGTTTTGTTAACATAAATGGTGTTATACCCAAGGTCCCCATCAAAATAAGATTTGGGCCTTCATGGGCAATCCTAGGTTACTTTTTGCGGGTATGTTTTCCGCTTCATGGAAACCGGCCTTTTTTTTTCATACGCGTTTTCGGCACGACTATATTCGAACACGTGCCTATTAAAAATAATTCGCTTTTGACTATATTGCATTGTGATGTTTCCATCAGCGCTGATTATTGTTAATGGAGCAAACTCAACCATCAGTCTGACACGCAAGTGGGGCAAACTTAACCATCAGTCTGACACGCCAGTGGGGCAAACTTAACCATCAGTCTGACACACAAGTGGGGCAAACTCAACCATCAGTCTGATACGCAAGTGGGGCAAACTCAACCATCAGTCTGACACGCAATATTGCATTGTGATGTTTCCATCAGCGCTGATTATTGTTAATGGAGCAAACTCAACCATCAGTCTGACACGCAAGTGGGGCAAACTTAACCATCAGTCTGACACGCCAGTGGGGCAAACTTAACCATCAGTCTGACACACAAGTGGGGCAAACTCAACCATCAGTCTGATACGCAAGTGGGGCAAACTCAACCATCAGTCTGACACGCAAGTGGGGCAAACTTAACCATCAGTCTGACATGCAAGTGGGGCAAACTTAACCATCAGTCTGACACGCAAGTGGGGCAAACTTAACCATCAGTCTGACACGCAAGTGGGGCAAACTCAACCATCAGTCTGACACGCAAGTGGGGCAAACTTAACCATCAGTCTGACACGCAATTGGGGCAAACTCAACCATCAGTCTCACACGCAAGTGGGGCAAACTTAACCATCAGTCTGACATGCAAGTGGGGCAAACTCAACCATCAGTCTGACCCGCAAGTGGGGCAAACTTAACCATCAGTCTGACATGCAAGTGGGGCAAACTCAACCATCAGTCTGACACGCAAGTGGGGCAAACTTAACCATCAGTCTGACACGCAAGTGGGGCAAACTTAACCATCAGTCTGACACGCAAGTGGGGCAAACTTAACCATCAGTCTGACACGCAAGTGGGGCAAACTTAACCATCAGTCTGACATGCAAGTGGGGCAAACTCAACCGTCAGTCTGACACGCATGTGGGGCAAACTTAACCATCAGTCTGACATGCCAGTGGGGCAAACTCAACCATCAGTCTGACATGCAAGTGGGGCAAACTCAACCATCAGTCTGACACGCAAGTGGGGCAAACTCGACCATCAGTCTGACACGCAAGTGGGGCAAACTCAACCATAAATCTGACACGCAAGTGGTGCAAACTCAACCATCAGTCTGACACGCAAGTGGGGCAAACTTAACCATCAGTCTGATACGCCAGTGGGGCAAACTCAACCATCAGTCTGACACGCAAGTGGGGAAAACTCAACCATCAGTCTGACACGCAAGTGGGTCAAACTTTACCATCAGTCTGACACGCAAGTGGGGCAAACTCAACCATCAGTCTGACACGCAAGTGGGGCAAACTCAACCATCAGTCTGACACGCAAGTGGGCCAAACTCAACCATCAGTCTGACACGCAAGTGGGGCAAACTCAACCACAGTGAGATTATTATATCAAAATGTTTCTAGAGTCTCTAGTTTTCGGAAACAACTGTTGCGGTTGCGGCTTCCATGTCATAACACGGTAATCCAAGATGGCCACCAAGATGGCCGCCGTTTCAAAGGGTTGAAACCTTTCATACGTTTTCCATTTTTGTGAGATACGCTTGTTTTGTATGCTTATCCATTTGATGAAATTGTATGAACACATGCAATCCCTTCATGCCAAAGCAAACTTTTACCTAAACTAAGGTCATTTATAGGTCAAGGTTAATTGTGCAAAATGAAAAAATAATACAAGTTTGACTCAAAACGTTTTCTTTTCAAGCAGAGAACACTGCGACCAACAATTGTTTGCCCTTTTACACATTATTTGTTAACTGGTGAATCATTGAGCAAGAATTGTTGATGGTGTCACATGAAAATTCCACTACTTGTGAGTAAAATAATTATATTAGTAATAAAACATAGGTTATTTTAAACCAAACAACATAGACAGCAAAAAGTGATTTTGGGGGTCAACTTACTCCACCCAATTATGTTACACAGTCAAGGTAAATGTATAAGGAGTTACTCAATACACAGTCAAGATAAATGCATAAGGAGTTGCTTAATACACAGTCAAGGTAAATGTATAAGGAGTTGCTCAATACACAGTCAAGGTAAATGTATAAGGAGTTGCTCAATACTAGGTCAAGGTAAATGTATAAGGAGTTGCTCAATACACTCAAGGTAAATGTATAAGGAGTTGCTCAATACACAGTCAAGGTAAATGTATAAGGAGTTGCTCAATACACAGTCAAGGTAAATGTATAAGGAGTTGCTCAATACACAGTCAAGGTAAATGTATAAGGAGTTGATCAATACACAGTCAAGGTAAATGTATAAGGAGTTGATCAATACACAGTCAATGTAAATGTATAAGGAGTTGCTCAATACACAGTCAAAGTACATGTATAAGGAGTTGCTCAATACACAGTCAAGGTAAATGTATAAGGAGTTGCTCAATACACAGTCAAGGTAAATGTATAAGGAGTTGCTCAATACACAGTCAAGGTAAATGTATAAGGAGTTGCTCAATACACAGTCTATTGTAAATGTATAAGGAGTTGCTCAATACACAGTCAGGGTAAACGTATAAGCAGTTGCTCAATACACAGTCAAGGTAAATGTATAAGGAGTGGCTCAATACACAGTCAAAGTACATGTATAAGGAGTGGATCAATGCACAGTCAAAGTACATGTATAAGGAGTGGATCAATGCACAGTCAAAGTACATGTATAAGGAGTTGCTCAATACACAGTCAAGGTACATGTATAAGGAGTGGCTCAATACACAGTCAAAGTACATGTATAAGGAGTGGCTCAACAATTCTTGCTCAATGATTCATCAGTTAACAAATAATATATAAAAGGGCAAACAATTGTTGGTCGCAGTGTTCTCTGCTTGAAAAGAAAACAATTGTTGGTCGCAGTGTTCTCTGCTTGATAAGAAAACAACTTTTTGAGTCAAAGTGGTATTTTTTCTGTCATTTTGCACAATTAACCTTGACCTTGACTTATAAATGACTTTAGTTCAGGTCAATGTTTACTTGGGTGTGAGGGGATTTCATGTGTTCATCTAATTTCATCAAATGGATAAGCATACAAAATAAGTGTATCACACAACTATGGAAAACGTATGAAAGGTGTCAACCCTTTGAAACGGCGGCCGTCTTGGCGGCCATCTTTAATTGCCATGTTATGACATGGAAGCCGCAACTGCAACAGTTGTTTCCGAAAACTAGAGACTCTATTGACCATTTTAGAATAATAATCTCGCTGTGGTTAATTTTGCCCCACTTACTCCATGAAATGAGCATTTTTTCAAGCCCTGTTTGCTCCACTGTGTCAGCGCTGAAGAAAATCACTTCTGGTAGCGATTTTTCTCAAGTTTCAGCACAGAAAATGAGAGAGGTGAAAAAAAGACGTTGATTCCTCAATTTCCTGGTCAATCAACAGCATCAGAACATTATATAAGCAAAATTGAAACACATATGATGTTCGGTGTTAAAAAATATGAGAAGCTTATAGAGCTGGTGAGGAGTCATCAATATCTTTTGGAATCCTCGGCGGAATATGAAAAATATTTGGAAGGAAACAGCCAAAAAGATACACCCAATAAAAGAATTATACACGCACATGCCTTTTTTTCCGAAAACCGCATCGGGTTTCGGCTACATAGAAACAGTTTTTCGGCGCGTACTCGGCGCACATATCAGCACCGATATGCGCCAAAAAACTAGGCTTCATGAAAACCTGGCTTAAGACTTTAAAATGATGTGTTGTTGCATTTCAAGGAGCAAACATTGTCCTTTATTTGCTTTGATAGTGTTATAAATACATGTTACTGGAACCATTATTTATGTCTAAAATTCAAATTATGTAATGTGTTGTCAAGTGTGTTTTAACCAGAATTATCTATCTTCTCTATCTAAGTGTAATAAAGTGTATGGAAGTTTTATACTTAAAATATTTATAGTTTGTCAAGTATTGGAAATTGTGGATGAGTGCTTTATAAATCATTTATTATGTCTGCAACACTTGGTAATATGCATGAGTGCTTTATAAAATATGATCCCAGTCTTCAACTAGCTATGTTCTGCAGGTTATGATATGATCCCAGTCTTCAACTAGCTATGTTCTGCAGGTTATGAGAATATGATCCCAGTCTTCAACTAGTTATGTTCTGCAGGTTATGAGAAGCTGTGTGTGCGCTGTGGCAAGGTGTTTGAGGTCTACCCCAACGGCAAGTACCCTGTGAAACAGGAGTGTGTCTACCACTGGGGAAAGGCATGGAAGAAGAAAAGTTAGTCAACACTTATGATATAGGGCCCATATTTATACAGATTCTTAAGCCATTCTTAACTGAAGTTGAACATTAGTTAAAATTACAATTTGTGTTTAAAACACTATGCTTTGGAACATTTGCATGACTAATGCTAGATATTAATACACATACAATTGTTTTGCAAATTATGTGTCAAAATCTTTCAAAAATGCATTACTTTGTCAGAAAATCCAATAATTAAATTTCAGAATTTTAAGATTTTTTTTTTAAATGTTTGACTAAGATTCTTTATAAATTCCAGCCCCTGGAGCAATATGTCACTTCTTAAGATTGTGGTGAACTAGAGAATGGTGATGCTCAGAAACAGCTTGGAATTCAAGAAAACTTTTTTATCACATGCTATACCTTGTTTCCCGTGTAATACAGCCATTACGAATATTTTTATCTTACACATGTGTAAGATAACATTTTGAGCATTTTCATTGGCTTCATAGTCTTTGACTAACCAATCGCATGACGTTATTTTGGTAAAGTGACTTCGTCAACATGAAATGACGTCACATCAGTACACAATTTTTAGGATTTATCAACATCTTTTGGTATTTTGTTTAAGTTTAAAAGCATGTGATTAAAAAGATCTGACATGAGTTGTCATTTCAAACCATATTTTGTTAAACTCGTCCAGAAAATTCGTAAGTGAGCTCGCCAAAGGCTCACTAACAAAATTCCTGAACTTGTTTAATAAAATAAGGTATGAAATGACAACTCATGTCAGTTCCTATATATACTGACATGGTTTCTGGGAATGTTTTCCTAGTTTGTTTGTTTAAAATAAGTTAAAAAAAGGAAAATAATTTACATAATGGTAGTTTTGCTGTCAACTGATTGACTTGATTGAAATTCAAATGCAGGAAGGGAAAAGTGTGTTAGACATACTCAGTATCGTTTAAGACGAAATGTATTATATTTCTGTGAATCAATGAAAGCAAATACAACGCATTATCTGACCTACGTGAGATCTAGTTGCTCCTTCCAGTTGCGGGTTTCATTGACACAAGGTATACGTGTTGCCAGGGAGATCTGGCTGCAGAGGGCTGTCAGGTTGCCAAGGTAACCATTGTATTTGAGTAAAATTGTGTTAACATGGTTCCAGTATTTCTAAGTATTTGGCCAACAAAGCAAGTGGCCAGAGGTTCTGGCAGCCATTCTTACTTGCAAAAACACACTACAAATAAAGTTCTCGAATGAATTAAAACAGTTCGAATGAATTAAAATAGTTCTTTAAAATATACACACTACTGGTATTTAAATAAAACCCAAGTATTAGAATGTATATATTTCTGTGCCAGTCCCAAAGGTTAATTTAAGTTTTGGATTGTTGGAATTTTATTAATATTTTAACATCTTGTTAAAAATGCGCCTTTATTTATAATGAAAAGCAAATTAAATATTTATTTGACATAATTGCTAAAATTATATCAGTTATTTTGTTTATGATCAGAACTGCGATACATTTGTAACTCCAACAATGCTATAATGACATTCAAAGCAACTGTTGATAATATAATAATTATATTTTACAGCTACACGTACATGAGACCAACAAGCGTGAGATGATCTCTGACGTGGAGGAGGTCAACTCGGGATTCATGAAGACGATACCGTGCTCGCCCGCACCCGACGGGGACTACGGTGTCTACGCTCTCGACTGCGAGATGGTGAGGCGGACGTTGTTCATAGATGGCCATCAGACTCTTCATTACAACCTGATGTCTCTTTTCAGTTTGAACACTTGTTGGTTTCTAGGTTAAATGAAGGATATACACTTCTTTTTTAAGTCTGGCAAATATAAGCAAGAATAGATTTATTATTTAACACCAATATTTTTTTTCTGTGTCTTCGAGCTTTACTCAGTGCTTCCTACCATATCTTAGCATCCTCAAAGAGAAGAGGCTTGATTTATTAGTAGGAATGTCAACAAATACCAAAATAGGTATTCAAATATTTGATTGACCTTCCGAATGAATATTCGAATATTTGAATGCAATCCGATTGTTTTACCCTATGGAACTCTACTTTCATTTTCAAAACAGTAATTGTATCGACTTAAATTGACGTTGTCATCCCGATTGTAGCAGATATCATAGTCGGAGTTATCAGAATTAAAATGCAATTCAAGAAATAAACAACACAAAGAAAATTATAAAATTATTTAATAACACAAAACGATCAAATATTGATCAAATCACAAAACAAGCATGGCTCAGGTAAAAAAAACAACTAAACATATGTACATGTGTGCAGATTAGCCAATAACGAGATGCGAATCAATAGGGCATAATATTTAATTGCAATAAAAGCTTGACCCCTTCTTAATTAATCCAAATGGCTATGGCGACTTCCCGGGTCGCACAAACTGTCACCATGGACCTGTTGTTAACCGATAACTGCCAATTAGCAAAGGAATGTCATTGCGCAATATGGGGGCCATATGACACGTATACTTGTACGCATGAATCGGAAAGCCAAGAGATACTAACATGACACCACCAAATCAACACTTGTTTGGTTTTTATTATTTTAAACGCTGTAATATTCTTATAATATAAAATATTATAATGGAATATTGGAATGTTCAAATCCCTCGGTCATTCGACCAAATATTGGAATATTCGTTGACATCCCTATTAACTAGTAATAAATTATTGGTCTCTACTTGTCTAAGGTGTACACAACGATGGGTGTAGAGCTTGCCAGGGTCACTGTGGTGGGTGCCGACCAGGAACCAGTGTACGAGTCTCTGGTGATGCCAGACAACCGCATCGTCGACTACAACACCAGGTAGGACAAATGTATTTCAATTTGGTATTCAAAATTGGGTAAGATTTGCTTCATTGGTCTTTGTACAACATTTGATTGACCACCAAAAAAACACAAGTTTGGCAATTATTTGTACTGCTGTCATTTCAGTTTTGTCTTGTGATCCTCAGAGAGTCTGTTTCTTCAGCCATTCTTTAATAGTTTATATGAGGTGTGTCGTTGGAAAGCGGGCTTAGTGCATGTGCCTTTTATGGTATTTTCTGTTTCAAGGAAGTCTTTTGCTAACATTACCCAAAGTTGTAGGTGGAAAGTGTTGTCCCGGATTAGCCTGTGCATACTGCACAGGCTAATTCGGGATGACACTTTACACACATGCATTAAGCCCGGGTTTCACACGACACGCCTCGTATGTTATTTGACACTACAAAACACTCTCAGATCCCCATTTATTTCATGCTTTGCGGTGAATGAGTGGAGAACACCAGTGAATGGTAACCAGATCATTCAACTTTGGGTCAAGTGAAATGTTAACATTTGATCATTTCACTCTAGGTCATATGGAACTACTTTTAACGTTGTTTTGTGTTATTAAAAAAATTGTGAATGAACTCATCAGCAGTGCAAACATTGGCTGCCTATGCCAATTGTGAAAATATGTTTTCTATGAACACTCTTGAAATAAAATACCATTTACACTGAACCAACAAATATCCTCTTGATATCCCATCATCAGGCGTGAATTGACAAAATAACATCCCATGGAAGAAACTTTGCTTTATTTCAACACTGTGGTGATAAAGCAGTCACGCACAGTATAATGACGTCATTTTGTTGATTTTGTGACATCATTTTATGTTTTTCGTTTTATTTATTGTGTTTTCTTTCGTTTATTTTCAAAATATAGACGGAAAATGATGGGATATATAGAATACTAGGTAAGTGTTGAATAAAGATAAGTTTATTTGCTCGGCACGAAAACGTGAACCACTCGCCAAGGCTCGTGGTTCAGGTTTTCTAAGCCTCGCTAAATAAACTTATCTTTATTAAACGCTAACCTAGTATTCTCTATATTTCCTCCCCTCAGATTCAGTGGCATATCAGAGGAGGACCTGGAGGACGTACACACCACACTGCGGGACGTGCAGGCGGTACTGCTCTCCCTGTTCACCGACAAGACTATCCTGTTGGGACACAGCCTCGAGTCAGATCTCCTCGCCCTCAAGGTACCATTGTCAGATCTCCTCGCCCTCAAGGTACCCATGTCAGATCTCCTCACCCTCAAGGTACCCATGTCAGATCTCCTCGCCCTCAAGGTACCATTGTCAGATCTCCTCGCCCTCAAGGTACCCATGTCAGATCTCCTCGCCCTCAAGGTACCCATGTCAGATCTCCACGCCCGCAAGGTACCCATGTCTTATCTCCTCGCCCTCAAGGTACCCATGTCAGATCTCCTCGCCCTCAAGGTACCCATGTCAGTTCTCCTCGCCCTCAAGGTACCAATGTCAGATCTCCTCGCCGTCAAGGTACCCATGTCAGATCTCCTCGCCCTCAAGGTACCAATGTCAGATCTCCTCGCCGTCAAGGTACCCATGTCAGATCTCCTCGCCCTCAAGGTACCCATGTCAGATCTCCTCGCCCTCAAGGTACCCATGTCAGATCTCCTCGCCCTCAAGGTACCCATGTCAGATCTCCTCGCCCTCAAGGTACCCATGTCAGATTTATCATGGTGTACCTTAACAGAATCATTATAATGCAACATGAATTCGCTGTAACCTAAATTGAAAATGGCTTGTTTTTATCATTTGTGAAATTGTCTGAGATTCTTCACTTTTAAATTGTCTTGAAAAATATTATTGTAAGTGCTCAGTGTTAAAGTTATAATTAAATTCACATTTCACATGAATAAAAAAGCATCATCAAATATAGGTGACATAAACTTTGGGACACACCTGTATACTAGTATTTGCTCAGATGGACACAATCATAATAATCATGTGACGCTGTTTTAAACTAATAGGAACTGAGTATTTTATCAGATTCTGATGTTAACATTTACTTTATAATTTTATTAAAGCCTGTATAGACCTCTTCAGGCCCTGAATATTCTGTTTATATTTCCAGTTTTTTGCTTTAATTTCGTGTTGTAATATCTTCATATGAGGCGTGTTGTAATATCTTCATATGAGGCGTGTTGTAATATCTTCATATGAGGCGTGTTGTAATATCTTCATATGAGGCGTGTTGTAATATCTTCATATGAGGCGTGTTGTAATATCTTCATATGAGGCGTGTTGTGGAACATAGGCTTAATGCAAGTGCATGAAGTGTCCTCCCGAATCAGCCTGCGCATTCTGCATTCGTGAGAAAACCGGTCTGAATGCATGTGCGTAAAGTGTAGTTCCGGATTAGCCTGTGCAGTCCGCACCGGCTAATCCGGGACAACACTTTTCGTTTTTATATATTTTCTGTTTAAAGAAAGTATCTTCTAAACATAAATCGACTTTAGGCGGAAGTGTCGTCCCAGATAAGCATGTGCGGAATGCACAGGATGATCTGTGACGACACTTTACGCACAGGTCATTAAGCCCGGTTTTCCCACGACATGCCTCATATGATGTTCTAGCAGAGCAGAACCAATATTTACTGTGATTCTTTCTCAAAAGAGCCTTAATTGCGAGATCTTTTTAAAGTCTAATGTTTATGGGTGTGTGTTTCCTGCAGCTGATCCACAGCACCGTGGTAGACACGTCCATTGTGTTTCCCCACCGCATAGGCCTGCCGTACAAGCGAGCTCTGCGGAACGTGATGGCAGACTATCTGAAAAAGATCATACAGGATGATGGTATGTGGAGCATTAGAACTTGTGGTCATGTAGGGAGCTACTCGGCTTTGTAATTTTGTGTGTAAAATTTTGTCAATAAATTGGTTAATAAAGTTGTACAATACTCTGTGTTTAAAGGTCCATGACCCTTTGTTCATTTATGGTGTTTTTCCATGCTTAGTATAATGCTATAAAACAGGGTAACTAATCCGACTTAAACAACATTTTTTTTTGCTTAAGTAAAAACAAATATTCGAAATTTACAATTGTTATAAGTGCTACAAATAGCTATTCATTAGAAAGTATGAGATTAATACTAATCAAAATATTTTTATTGTTGAATGTCACCTACATTTTTTTAACTTCTGTATAAAATTCTGACATTCTAAAATAAACATGATATTTTTCAACTTTGATTCAAAACCAAGTCTACCCATATTTCTTGTTCCAGTCAGCGGCCATGACAGCTTGGAGGATGCGACGGCCTGTCTGCAGCTGATGCAGTACAAACTCAAGGACGACGCTAGAAAGGAGGGGAGGCGACTCTCAACATAGGGGATACATCAGGGTAGAAAACTCTACATAGCGGATAAATCAGGGGAGACAACCCGTGTCTCAGATATCTTTCTGAGTGCTCTCCCACCAGGCTGCAACTGCCAACTTACTCATTATCTGGACTGACCACAGTTTGTGGAGACTATCAACTTACTGGCATACATGTTGTGAGTCTCGTCGTGGGAAAACCGGACTTAATGCATGTGCGTTAAGTGTCGTCCTGGATTAGTCTGTGCAGTCCGCACAGGCTAATCAGGGACGGCACTCTCCGCCTACAGTGGATTTATGTTTAGAAGAGACTTCCTTGAAACAGAAAATACCATAAAAGCGGAAAGGGCCATCCTGGATTAGCCTGCACAGGCTAATCCGGGACGACACTTTACGCACATAGATTAAGCACGGTTTTCCCACGACATGCCTCTTGTTGTTTTTTTGAGGTAGCAAACTCTGATGTTAAACATGTGTACAGTGATTGTTTACACTGTCTATATTTGCATTGTGCATATCAAATACAATAAAAAAAGTTGCTCTCAGTGCATCTGTATTCGAATGTTTTCTATATATGTATTTAAAGCCGCAGTCCATAGAATATAATTCAATACATCTTACATTGGCATTAGTTCTAATGAACGTTAATGATGTTCATTCGACTGAAAACTGTTTCTTACGAAAGGCACTTTACAATGTCTATGTTCGAAAACGCTCGGTACGAACGGAATATACACTAATGTACATGTAGATTTACTCCAGAGGCATCACCAGCTATTGCATACACAGATAACTTTACGATAAAACATTACCAAAACGTTATTATTTTACCGATTTTAATGCGGTTTATTGTATTTTGATCGGTAAGATGTCCGTTTAAAACGATTCCTGCAAAGTTTTATTATTATTAACATATTTCTGGACTTCTGCTTTAAGGTTAATTTTTGATTTAACTAAGGGAAATAAATTAATTTGCCATAAATACTCATTGTTCATTGGATTCATGTGTATTTAAACTCCCTACATTATATGTAGGAGGCGTTGTGTTCCCAGTGTGCTGTGCACTTTCTTATATAACGTAGGAACCAGCAAGATAGTTTGGTGTTCTACGTCTGACCTAAAAAAAAAATCAGCTAAATTTCATGGTTGAAAGTGACGAAAACTTTGAAGCCGGTTTTATGTGAACAAGGATTATGTCTTCTAATAGTAGGAAGATTTTTGTATAAAGTTTCACAGCTCATCATTCAGTACTTAATCAAAAACATTTCATTCTTTAAACATTTATGTATATTTGATTTGCCAATATGTTGCATACAGAACCCAACATCTTTGAATAATCGGGTTTATGCAACGTATTGTAGACTGGAGCCAATGTGTCGTAACAAAAAAATACATTTAGATCTACATGATTGCATCAATGTTATGTCATGTGGTGTTGTAGCATACAATTTTATAGATTTAACTTAGTACCAGATGTAGCGCATCTTTGATAAGAAGGAAAATTCCTGCGTTTGTTATGGCTATCAGTGCCATTTTCAATGAATTCAAGACTGTTACTTCTGGTAAATCGCTAGTTTAGTGTACTTGTTATGTTTTTATGTAAGAATTGAATAGTATATTTCTGCATTTCATCGGTGTTTGAACTGTTGGGAAAATAACGCCTGATTTGCATTAAGCAACAAAATTTACGTGAAAATGCAAAAAGTTGTAATTATTGCACCATAATGTTCTTGTTCCATTGTAGTTTACATAGATGAATCATATTTCGTACAAAGATTCAAGAACTTGTCTTTTATATGTCAAGTTTGTATGTTATTATATGTTACTTGTTACATGCAAAAAATTGTGCATAGCACCATATTGTTGTATTCTAATTCAATAATAATTTCCTCAGAGTGATTATTGCAATATTTATATTATTATTCATCATATTATTTGCATTTGGTGTTGTGTACATGTAACAAAAACACAGATTTTTCATTTTTCACAATTGGACCTTATATCAAACATGATATTTTGTGCAAACTTACACGAGCAGTTTTTACATGATCTATTTATACCATTTTGTTTTTATTATTTTATTACTGTGTTGCGTATTGAATGATTTGGGTAAAATTGAGGTTAATATCTTTTATGAATAATTTTAATTTTAAAGTTAACACCATAACATGCTTGTAATAGATTTGAAGTTACATATAAGTGTCTGAACTACCACATTATTGATGTTTGTTCATACATGTACACATACTTTTGCATATTGGTGTGTATAATATTTGAAATATTGAAGAATTTAACACTTGATACTGTGTATAATTCATATATAACTGTATATCTTGTTGTAGTAATGGTCTACTTGTTGATAATATTTGCAGACTGCAAATTATTTTGTGTCACGGTGCATTGATTCTCCATATTGCTGTATTACTTGAGTTGTGTATTTGGAATGTTTGAATGGCAGTGTTACATTACAAGGTGAATTTATTGTTAAATGGCAGTAGTAGTATCTGAAATAAAAAGATAAAAGAGCTGTATGTAGTTAATGTTTTGCTCCTTTATTATTATATATCAGAATCTGGGTGGATTTTTTAATAATTTTACATAAATGTTCTTTGGGTGGTCCTTTACCAAAGTTGCTCAAATGGTTCAGCTCCGTCGAACAAACATGGCAGCCAGGGGGCTGGGCCATTTTTCCTAATATGGGTATATTGAAACCTTTTAAAAAATCTTGTCTGAAACAATTAGCTGGATTTGAAATAATTTCACAGAAATATTCCTTGCATGACTCTTGACAAAATTCTTTCTAATTATTTTGATTCATTAAAAACAATCAAAAACTTCTTGTCTGAAACCACTGTCAGGATTTTGAAATAATTTCACAGACATGTTCTTTGGGTGACTATCAACCAAAGTCCTTCAACAAATATTTTCGCTAAAAAACATTGCTGTCGGTGGTACGGCATTTATGTCCTTTGCCAACAATTTACATTTAACATCACCGAACACGCTATTACATTTTTAAATTCATTATAATTTATAACAGGTGAGCGACCCAGTGTCATTTCGGCCTCTTGTTTATGTAAAACATATGGCTGCAATTTGCAAGAACATTAATGTGCGATGGAGAACCAAACAAGTACCCGAGTGTACTTTTGTAATACAAGAATATCGGTAAAACGGATTGCTGCTCCCCGATGCTGCTTTGACTTCTAATTGTGGCCTTGACCTGTAACCTATGGACCTGATTCATAATGCGTCACAATCTCTTGTTAAGGAAAACATTTGTGTAAAGTGATTTTAAAATTCATCCATTCGTTGTAAACCTCGGTTCCTTGATTCCAGTTTAATCACAATATCTTGTTAAGGAAAACATTTGTGTAAAGTGATTTTAAAATTCATCCATTCGTTGTAAACCTCGGTTCCTTGATTCCAGTTTAATGGGTTCTGGGCGTTAATCGCACTTTGTCAGGTTGCCGACACCACTGGCTTGTTAAGTCGGTAAGCCAGAAACCTTACTGTCTTTTCAGAAGTTCAAAATAACGACAAAACGTCACTGTTATTTCTATTACTATTCAATAAATCAACAAATGTTCAAATATTAATTTCACTTAACAGTTCAACAAAAGTCTGTCTGCCTAAAGTTTCACAATCTTCACAATTAGTTTAATAGCAAGTAGAAAATCCTCAATTTTTTACTTAAGTGCCAAATAAATATGTGGCACGTCTTGAGAAAACCGGTCTTAATGCATGTGCGTAAAGTGTCGTCCCGGATTAGCCTGTGCAGTCCGCACAGGCTAATCCAGGATGGCACTTTCCGCCTACAGTGAATTTATGTTTAAAAGAGACTTCCTTGAAACAGAAAATACCATAAAAGCGGAAAGTGCCGTGCCGGATTAGCCTGTGCGGACTGCACAGGCTAATCCGGGACAACACTACGCACTTGCATTCAGACCGGTTTTCTCACGACGCGCCACATTTTAATTTATTATTATTACCAGTGTCACAGATTCTTTAAGCAGTAAAAAATTTCCCACAGCCACTACTGATGAGCCTAGTGCATCACCTTTTATATTTCCCCCAGCCACCACTGATGAGCCTAGTGCATCACCTTTTATATTGCCCCCAGCCACTATTGATGAGCCTAGTGCATCACCTTTTATATTCCCCCAGCCACTATTGATGAGCCTAGTGCATCACCTTTTATATTCCCCCAGCCACCACTGATGAGCCTAGTGCATCACCTTTTATATTCCCCCAGCCACTACTGATGAGCCTAGTGCATCACCTTTTATATTCCCCCAGCCACTACTGATGAGCCTAGTGCATCACCTTTTATATTCCCCCAGCCACTACTGATGAGCCTAGTGCATCACCTTTTATATTCCCCCAGCCACCACTGATGAGCCTAGTGCATCACATTTTATATTCCCCCAGCCACCACTGATGAGCCTAGTGCATCACCTTTTATATTCCCCCAGCCACTACTGATGAGCCTAGTGCATCACCTTTTATATTCCCCCAGCCACTACTGATGAGCCTAGTGCATGACCTTTTATATTCCCCCAGCCACCACTGATGAGCCTAGTGCATCACCTTTTATATTCCCCCAGCCACCACTGATGAGCCTAGTGCAGCACCTTTTATATTCCCCCAGCCACCACTGATGAGCCTAGTGCATCACCTTTTATATTCCCCCAGCCACCACTGATGAGCCTAGTGCATCACCTTTTATATTCCCCCAGCCACCACTGATGAGCCTAGTGCAGCACCTTTTATATTCCCCCAGCCACCACTGATGAGCCTAGTGCAGCACCTTTTATATTCCCCCAGCCACCACTGATGAGCCTAGTGCATCACCTTTTATATTCCCCCAGCCACTACTGATGAGCCTAGTGCATCACCTTTTATATTCCCCCAGCCACCACTGATGAGCCTAGTGCATCACCTTTTATATTCCCCCAGCCACCACTGATGAGCCTAGTGCATCACCTTTTATATTCCCCCAGCCACTACTGATGAGCCTAGTGCATCACCTTTTATATTCCCCCAGCCACTACTGATGAGCCTAGTGCATCACCTTTTATATTCCGCCAGCCACTACTGATGAGCCTAGTGCATCACCTTTTATATTCCCCCAGCCACTACTGATGAGCCTAGTGCATCACCTTTTATATTCCCCCAGCCATTACTGATGAGCCTAGTGCATCACCTTTTATATTTCCCCAGCCACCACTGATGAGCCTAGTGCATCACCTTTTATATTCCCCCAGCCACCACTGATGAGCCTAGTGCATCACCTTTTATATTCCCCCAGCCACCACTGATGAGCCTAGTGCATCACCTTTTATATTCCCCCAGCCACCACTGATGAGCCTAGTGCAGCACCTTTTATATTTCCCCCAGCCACCACTGATGAGCCTAGTGCAGCACCTTTTATATTCCCCCAGCCACCACTGATGAGCCTAGTGCATCACCTTTTATATTCCCCCAGCCACCACTGATGAGCCTAGTGCATCACCTTTTATATTCCACCAGCCACCACTGATGAGCCTAATGCATCACCTTTTATATTCCCCCAGCCACCACTGATGAGCCTAGTGCAGCACCTTTTATATTCCCCCAGCCACCACTGATGAGCCTAGTGCATCACCTTTTATATTCCCCCAGACTAGATGGGCATTGGTCAGTGGTTAAAATCCAATAAAATCATTCAATACACATCTCCTGGATTCTTGGCTGATGCATATTAGTGGAAGGCACACTTTTGATTGACAGATGCGAATCTAAGAACATGCATTCTAGCACCTCCCTCCATGACTCATCACTAAGACAAAGAAACATAATCATGTGCATCTCACAAAATGCTTCATTTTGACTATAAGATGAAAACACAAGTGGTAGTTAGTGCATGTCTTTTAAGAATGATCACTGCTTTGTCCTTAGCATACAGGTCATGCAGTGCATACTGAGGTTATAGTTGTCATGGAAACATTTCAGTGCCTGTTAAATTATTATTATTGATTTTGCCCATATACATTGTATTAGATAAAGTTTGTAATCAATACAACACGAACACAGTAGTTGAAGTGGGCTTATCAGTAATCAATCATTTTACTGCATTAGTGATATTTACATTAGAGGTGCATTAATAGTTACTTGTGACATAGGAAAATTAAAGTTTTAATAAAATGAATGCAAAATATGGTATGTACTGAATGTATTCATGTTTATCAAGCAGATATAACCACACATTCATGCCCAAGTTATAAGCCCGGTCTAGCAAAAAGCCAATTTCGACTTTTGACCTTCAAGTGTGACCTTGAACTTTGATGCACACTCCTTGACAAGCCGTCTCATTTAGGCACTAAATTACGAGTTTAGTAGTGGAGGTGCGGTGTTTTCGCGTATGGTTCTCAGATCATTCTTCTCGATATTGTTTTCTGAGTCTATTTCATGAAGTCAGTGACAGTTATGGCTAATGCAGAAACAGTCGAGTTTGATGTCTTTTCGCAGGCAGTTTTAGAGAACTATTTGTAAAGTGAAAATTGTGGTGGCTGTGCTATGGTCAAGTTTTGCCCCTTATTTTAAAATTTTCTGTCTAATGATGATACACAATGTTAATGCGGGCTCTGAAGCCATCAACGTTGCATGTACAGATAATCGCATGCAAGGTTTGCAATTGTTGGAAATCAATTTTCATCAGTTTCCAACCAAAAAAAGCAAATTTAAGTCTTAAATTGGCTCTGACATGTAAATGAAAAAATCTGATAGTATTATGTTTGTTGCCAACGTCAATAAAGTAACTCATTTTGCATAAACACAATGGTAACAGTGCATGCATGCTCACCGACTTGTCAATACTGGATCAAAAATGAAATCTTTATCCTGCATAAAGTACATTTTTGCATTTTCTTGCACAAACAAAGGGCTATAACTCTGGTGTTTGTGTTCCGATCTGGCCAATGTTTGGCTTCTGCTTAGAACATATGGTCATAGATAAACTGTTGAAGTTTGGTTAAGATTGGTTGAAAAATGTAGTCTCTATACCGCCTAAAGTGCATTTCTGCATTTTTGTTAAAAACAAGTGGTGTTTGTGGCATGATCAAGTCCAGTATGGGCTTCTGCTGAGATCTTATGGTCATATATTAACTGTGGAAGTTTGGTCTAAATTGGATGAAAGCGAGGTCTGTTTTTTTTTTTTAGAAAACGGCTTTTTGCATTGTTTTATTAACGAAGAAGGGGCAACAGCTCAAGCGTTCCTGGTGCAATCACGCCCATTACCATTCAATCCCAACTAAGATTTGATGGTCATACAAAAACTTGCAAGTTTGGTCAACATTGAGTCAAAATGAAGTCCCTTTCGCTTGTGCAAGCCATTTTTGATAACATATGGATGTTTTTTTTTCCACACACAAGAGGTAATAACTCTTGTACTTCTGGACCCATCTTGCTAATATTCGACTTCACCTGAGATCATAGGATCATAGACAAACTGTGCAAGATTGGTGAAAATTGGATGAAAAATGAAGTCTATATCCTGAATAAAGTCAATTTTTGTATTAAAAAAAATCACAAACAATTTAATGGGCAATAGCTCCAGTGTATGCAACCCGATCTGGACCATTTTTGGCTTCTGCAGAGATCTGATTGTCACGCACAAATGTGAAATTTTGGTTAAGATTGGATGGAAAATAAAGTCTATATTTTGGAAAATACATTTTTGCATTGCTTTGCATGAGAAAGGGACAGTAACTCTAGTGTTACAGGTTCGATCTGGCTCAATAACAATTCCGTCCGAGAGTTTATGGTCATCCACAAATTCTGCAAATTTCGTCAAGATTGGATACAAAGTAAAGTCTCTATCGCGAGAACGTACAAATTGATGACAGCATACGGACGACGGACTACGCAGGAGAGGTCCTCTATACCAATAGCTCACCTAGCACTTCGTGCTCAGGTGAGCTAATAAAAAGGGCAATAACTCCTTGAAAAAATAATCAGACCTGAACGACCCGACAATATGCACATGTCTTCTTGGTATGGATGCTGCATTTAAATAGAGTTGTTAGTTCCTGAGATAGTGCGCGGAAGCGAAAGTATTCTATTATAATGTATTATTTTTATATAAAATGACAATAACTTCCTGAGAAAGCATCAGACCGGAACAACGTGACAATAAGCGCATGTCCCCTTGGCAGTGATGCTGCATATGCAGTTACATTGAATTGGGGTTGTTAGTTCATAAGATCACGCGCGAAAACGTAAAATACGTAAGAAAATGTCCTATTTCTAATTAAAGGGCTATAACTCACTGAAAAATCATCAGATCGGATCGACGTGTCAATATGCGCATGTCCACCCGATAGAGATGCTGCATGTAAAGTTTCATCAAACTCGAGTCATTAGTTTCTGAGATCTCGCGCGGAAACGAAGTACCGGACGGACGAAAGGACGGACGGACATGGAGTATGATGGATAAAATTGTCGGGGAAATCTTGGTGACACCCGGACGAACTGATTGGCAGTTGGGAATGGGAATTCGGACAGACGAACAATGCAGCGACTATATGCCCCCCCCCCCCACCTCACCCCCTTCGGGGAGCATAAATTGTACCTGAATACAGTTTTGTGGTTAAAGTATCGCACTTTTGTGATAAAAGTACCTGGGTGCACTTTTGTGCTAAAATTACCTGACTGCAAGTTTCTGATAGAAGTATCTAAGTGCACTTTTGTGATAAAAGTACCTGCATGCACTTTTGTGATAGGCTAGAAGTACATGGGTGCACTTTAGTGAGGATAGTATCTGAGAGCAGTTTTGTGAGAAAAGTAGGTAAGTGCACTTTTGTTAGAAAAGAGCCTTAATTCACTTTTGTGAGAAAAGTACCTTAATGCGCTTTTGGCAGAAAAGTACCTAAATGCACTTTTGTTAGAAGCACTTTTGTGATAAAAGTGCATGAGTTGCTTTTGTGAGAAAAGTACATAAGTAAACGTTTGTGATAAAAGTACTGTCAGAAAAGTAGCAAAGTGCACAACCAGAATGCACGTTTGTGCGAAAATTACCTGAGTGAACGTTTGTGATAAAAGTACATTATGCCTTTTTGTGAGAAAAAGTACTTTTATCCCATCATCACGCCTGCATTGACGGAATAACACCCCGTGGTATAAATTTAGATGCATTCCACCTTGTTGAATACAGGTAATGCGCAGTATAATGACGTCCTGTTATTTAGCGATTTTCTATCGTTTATTTTCGAAATAAAGACCGAAAATGATTGGATAAATAGAATACCAGGTAAGTGTTGAATACATATACGTTTATTTGCTCAGCACAAAAACCAAGGCTCGTGGTTTAGGTTTTCTAAGCCTCTCTAAATAAACCTATCTGTATTCAACACTAACCTAGTATACACGATGAATACACTTTTCTGATAAAAGTACCTACATGCGCTTTAATGAGATTAATAGTACCTGAGTGCACTTTTTTTATAAGCACGTTTGTGCTAAAAGTGCATGAGTGAACGTTGGTGATAAAAGTACCTGAATACACATTTGTAAGAAAATAATTTGAGTGCACTTTTGTAAGAAAAGTACATAAGAGAACTTCTGTGAGATAAGTACCTATAAGCATCTTTGTGATTTAAGTACCTGGATACAATTAATTGTGTGATAAAAATACCTGAAAGAACTTGTGTGTGTCGGAGTTTGCTTTTGTGATAACAGTTTCTGAGTGTGCTTTGTGAGAAAAGCACCTGAATGCATTTTGTCAGAAAAGATCCTGACATAAATTTGTGATGGAGAACAAAAAAGTACCTTAATGCACTTTTGTGAGAAAATAAATAACTTCTGAGAGAAAAGTATCTGAGTGCGCTTTTGTGGTAAAAGTACATGACTGTGAGATTGTGATATAAGTTACATGCGTGCACCTTTGTGATATAAGATTGTGATATAAGTTACATCAGTGCACCTTTGTGATATAAGATTGTGATATAAGTTACATGAGTGCACCTTTGCGATAAAAATAAATAAAGTGCGCCTTTGTGAGAAATGTACCCGTGTCCGTTTCAGTGAAAACACAAAATCCACGCGCTTTTGTGAGGTTTGAGCCTGAGGCCACAACAAATTGATCAGATGTTCGTCGGATTTGCCGCACCTTAAAATCGTAAATCGAAAAAAAAAAAAATATTTTTATTTTGCGCCCGCACCTACAAGTTTGCCCTGCATCCGATTTTTTTAAATGAAGTTTTCATTAATGAGTCTCATTTTACGTTAAACGCCGTCTTCGTGGTGTACCCAAATCATAACAAGCAATTGGTATTGATATAGACGTGAATAAGGCACTTTGCGGCGACTGGTTAATGTCCAGAGCACACAATTTATGACCCAGGGACTTTAATCGCCAACAGCCTGTCTGGCACAGCTGCCATGTGTATTTCGACTTGGCAATTTCTTATCATGTTTTATCAAACTTGTGAAAACACAACGAGCTGTTTGTCAGCATTCATTGCCTAATTAAAGATGATTGCTAGCAAGCTCTCGTAATATCAGCAGTTAATTAACAGTTAATTAAAGGATTATCTTGTTGATAAAGGATGTGTGATATTGGATGTCTGGATTATGTCAAATGGGCTGATTATCGGGTATGTTTACATTTCGGACAGTTTTGACCAGCGGTTTGTCCTTGATTTCTTACTTCTAATATCCACACATATAAGTTGTTTCTGACATGTCCATTTTATAAATTCAACGTATCTGTTTGGTGTACATTTTGTTCAGCCTTTATATATGAAGGTACATTTAACAGGGCAAGCCAAGTCATTATGTTAGTTATTAATTTTAATTTATTTATGGATATATTTTGTTAACATCTTGTAGATAGTTTAAGAGTGTATGTTTAAATAAAAAATAATTATCCAAGTTTACTGCAATGAACAATTAAGAAAAATGTTAATATAAAAATCGAAGTATACTAATGCCTTTGTTAATGCCATAATTAATTAATATAATACAGCACAGTGAAGTATAATTTTATAGCAATTAAAACAGTAAGATATAACTATTCCCTGACATGGAAACACGCATCGATGTTGCGAGTCGATAAAAAAAAATGGCTCAAGAAAAATAAGAGCCAGTGTGAGTCCTGGTTTACGGTTTAAAAAAATGGTGGCGTCCAGTTGTTTCGTCGTGTCATTTAAAGATACAGATCTTATACTAGTGATTCCTAAATTGTTTTGTGTTTATTGTATGACATTTCATATTCATGTTATTAAACTGTTGGTAGTGAATGACTTGGTGTATCAAATATATATTTTGATAATGACAATTACCTTGTATAAGGTCTACTTTCTTATAGTTAAGATATGGCTATTTAGTATTTACTGCCGGTCGTTAATTTAATAGCAGAATCACTATTGAAGACTTCTTGCACAAAACCCTTTGCAGGACATGGTCAAAGAATAAATGGAGAAATTAGTTGCTTAGTTTATTACATATATGTTGATTTTGACAAAAATTTATGGAACAGAGCAGATGAAGAAGAAATTATTGACAATATATCAAGTTATGATGGCGTTTGGGAGTAATTTTTAAACACTATGGGCATGGTAGGATTTTTTTTATTTTGCGCTTTTCGCTCGCCTCCGATTTTATCGAAAATGGAAAAAAAATATTTTTATTTTTATTTCGCTCGCTCGCTCCAATTTTTTTTGGACAAAATCCGTAGAACAACTGATCAATTTGTAGTGGTCTGAGTGTGTTTGTGTGAAAAGCACGGTATTACACGTTTGTGTGAAAGTTCTTCAGTGACCTTTAGTTTGAAAACTAAATAGGTGAGCGTATATGTGAAAAATACTTGAATGTGTGTTTCTATGAAAGAAATCCCAAATACCTTATGCAAGTTTGTGTGAAAAGTACATAATTGAAGGTTTGTGTGAAAAGTACATAATTGACGGTTTGTGTTAAAAGTACACCATTAAATGTTAGTATGAAAAGTATACTACTGAATATTAATCTGAAAAAGCGTATCATTGAAAGTTCGTCAATTGACGTTTGTTCAAAATGTATTTCAGTACAAAATTGTGTAGAAAGTAAATATGTCTGTCAGTGTAGAAATACCTCAGTGTGTGAAAATTAGTGTGGGAGTATTTTGATGCACATTTGTGTTGAAAGAACATTAGTGTACATTTGTGTAAAAGTACGTGTAAAGACGTTTGTATGAAAATGCCACAGTAGATATTTGTGCGAAAAGTACCTTACTGTGTGACTGTAAGTATGAAAAGAAGTACCTCCTAGGACATGTGTGAAATATCAATGGATAGTTTGAAAATATCTCTGTGGACTAATGTATTCCCGTGAGTAAGTGAGACCTACTAGTTTACTTCACTGTCTTCAATGTCTTCAGTGTCTGAGTGGGAACTACAAAATACCTCCGAGTATGAGTCAGAACTACTAAAATGCATATGTGTGCGATATAGAACTGCTAAAGTATCTCAAAGTGCGACTAAGAACTGCTAAAGTACCTCAGTGTGGGGGTGAGAACTGCTAAAGTACCTCAGTGTGTGAGTGAGAACTGCTAAAGTACCTCAGTGTGTGAGTGAGAACTGCTAAAGTACCTCAGTGTGCGAGTGAGAACTGCTAACGTTCCTTAGTGTGCGAGTGAGAACTGTTAAAATACCTCAGTGTGAGTGACAACTGCTAAATAACCTCAGTGTGCGAGTGGGAACTGCTACAATACCTCAGTGTGCGAGTGAGAACTGCTAAAATACTTCAGTGTGCGAGTGCGAACAGCTTCAGTGCCACAGTGTGCGAGTGAGAACTGCTAAAGTTCCTCAGTGTGCGAGTGAGAACTGCTAAAGTGCCTCAGTGTGCGAGTAAGAACTGCTAAAATGTCTCAGTGTGCGAGTGAGAACTGCTAAAGTACCTCAGTGTGCGAGTGAGAACTGCTACAATTTCTCAGTGTGCGAGTGAGAACTGCTTAAGTGCCTCAGTGTGCGAGTGAGAACTGCTACAGTGCATCAGTGTGCGAGTGGGAACTGCTAAAATACCTCAGTGTGCGAGTGAGAACTGCTAAAATAGTGAGAACTGCTAAAATACATCAGTATGCGAGTGAGAACTGCTAAAATACATCAGTATGCGAGTGAGAACTGCTAAAATACATCAGTATGCGAGTGAGAACTGCTAAAATACATCAGTATGCGAGTGAGAACTGCTAAAATACCTCAGTGTGCGAGTGAGAACTGCTAAAATAGTGAGAACTGCTAAAATACATCAGTATGCGAGTGAGAACTGCTAAAATAGTGAGAACTGCTAAAATACATCAGTATGCGAGTGAGAACTGCTAAAATAGTGAGAACTGCTAAAATACATCAGTATGCGAGTGAGAACTGCTAAAATAGTGAGAACTGCTAAAATACATCAGTATGCGAGTGAGAACTGCTAAAATAGTGAGAACTGCTAAAATACATCAGTATGCGAGTGAGAACTGCTAAAATAGTGAGAACTGCTAAAATACATCAGTATGCGAGTGAGAACTGCTAAAATAGTGAGAACTGCTAAAATACATCAGTATGCGAGTGAGAACTGCTAAAATAGTTAGAACTGCTAAAATACATCAGTATGCGAGTGAGAACTGCTAAAATAGTGAGAACTGCTAAAATACATCAGTATGCGAGTGAGAACTGCTAAAATAGTGAGAACTGCTAAAATACATCAGTATGCGAGTGAGAACTGCTAAAATACATCAGTATGCGAGTGAGAACTGCTAAAATACATCAGTATGCGAGTGAGAACTGCTAAAATACCTCAGTGTGCGAGTTAAAACTGCTTAAGTACCTCAATGTGCGAGTGAGAACTGCTTAAGTGCCTCAGTGTGCGAGTGAAAACTGCTAAAGTTCCTCAGTGTGCGAGTGAGAACTGCTAACCCAACAAACATGCCCACATCGGCCCGATATTGGCTAGATGATGGCATATCGGTAGAAGTTTGCCGATGTTGGGCCGACATCGGACCGACATGTCTGTAAAACACACATTATTTTGTTAAGAGTTAAGACCCTTTTTGCAATGTTCTATTTTAGTTAATCCATCTGGTTTAATAACGTTTGAATAGGTTGCATATTATAAAATTGATATTTATAGGACAATGTCGACCCGATGTCGGCCCGTTGTTATAAAAATATTTATAACTCGACAGTTTAAAATATGATATCGGCCCAACATAGGCCCGATATCATAATTAACACTCAAGAGAAAAGGTAACTTTGATTATTTTCTTTTTAATTACTTGTTGCATTAAATTGTATATGTCTGTTTTAAAACTGTGAATGATACTTGGTATAAAATAAAAATATAATGGTGTGTCAAGGGAGAGTAACAGTTGTCAAATGGAATTACCCTGGTTGTTTCCCTTGGCATGTTTGCAGTGAATCGAGATCTGTCCCGGCGTTGGAAGTAACCAAAATAAATTATGTAAACCATCTAAATTTATATTACATAATATTATAAAATACCTTTCATTTAATTAATATAGTTTTCAAATTATTTTTTCTTTAAATATGCGTTTGAAATATTTTACTTTAAAATATATTCAGTCCTGTATGATCATAAAAATAGGCGGGACAAAGCTGCATTGATTCACTTTAATATTATCAAGGTAAAAACACTCTGCCCTGAACTCTTTTAGCTATTTATGTTAGGAATCAATTTTAATTGTTTATCCACAAGATTTGACACTTTTTGTGAGTGCTGTTTCTCTGAAATTGTTATCTGTCAGTAAATGTCACATGTTTTCGCGACGTTTACTGTTTGTTTAATTTCATTAATAAATGGCTAGTCAGCTATTGGTTGTTTAAGTAAATTATTTTTAATAAATTTTGGTGAAACTGGAACATTCCGTGTAAGTATTATATTAGCAATGTCAAAATCAAGGGATAAAACATACTGGAAATCATACCGACAGGTAAAAAAAAATGTTTCTAGACACATAAATCATGTTTACAATGCTGAGGAATGTTCCAGTACACCCGATGCAACAGGCAATTTTGTCTCTTTTATTTCCAAACATCCAGTCAGCGATCATAGTGGTACTGAACTTGCTATTAGCACAGATTCACAGGAAACTCCAACATTAAATGAAAGTGAATCTGATAATGACTTCTCAGTTTTGTTCGATTCCTCTCAAATGTCAGAAAATGATTCTTCAGACACAGATGTTGAAAATGATTTTAATAATCAGCTTTCTAAATGGGCTGCAAAGTACAATATAACTCATACAGCTTTGCGGGCATTACTTAAGATTTTGAATCCGTTTCACGAATGCCTCCCGAAAGATCCAAGAACACTTATGGAAACAAAGAAAAACATTGAAATTTCTGGCATTGAAGGTGGTCACTATTACCATTGCAGAATAGAGCATGGTATAAGAAACCAACTGGCAAGGTTTTCTGTTGACCAATTTAGGTAAATGCTAATTGTTATTTTAATATACAACAGAAATTAATGAACTGACAACTGTGTACAGATGCTTTGTGTTTCTATTCAGGTAAACCATTTGTCTGTATTGGGTGGCCAAAACCGCGCTGATGTGTGCCGGCGCATTCTGAGGCATTGCATGTTAAATGAGGTCGCTAAGCAGTATAACTGGCATGGAAAGAAACAAAAGGCAGCTTTTGGAAAACTTCGATTGGCTGTTGCTGTGCAGAGTAAGTTGTCACAGTATGTGTGAAAAGACTAGGTCTCAGTTCAAAATATATATATACACAAAATTACATCTGGCTTTTTTCTTTTTTCAGAAAAAAAATAGTCTTCATTGTAATGTAAAAAGTGTAAAGAAGTGCTATTGGTTTAACTGCCCAGTATCGTTAATTCTTGCAACCCTGTTTGAACATAGAATGAATCTCCTAATAATATGAGCCTACGTTGCATTACCATTTTCAGAAGCTGTCATGCGTTCCTTGAAATGCACAGCTGCAGAAGTTGAAATTGAGTGCAGAGAATGGTTTCGAACAGCCTCTGATCGTGACGGTGGCAGAAAAACGAGGGCGGACAAGAAACATGATGAAGCGTCGCAATGAATTATAACTCGTGTGTTTAAACTGTGAATTAAGTCTTCTACTGGAATCATTTATTATGTAAAGGTCTCTTTGTACTTGTAATTACTGATTTTACACAACTTTTCTTTGAATATGCATAATGATGGAAGCAGTGTTTTTTTGTGGCCTTTATTACCTAAATAGCTTTAATTGTGTATGTGTTACTTTTCAACATATTCTTGTTCTAATCATTTTAATTTGTCATTTTGTAAGAAAACAAGTTTCATGTAGTTTGTATGAACATTGAAGACAATTTTCTTGTATCATTGTCTTTTCAAGCATTCTAGAAATGCCCATAATTTATGTCTAAGTTCAGGGGACATACAAGGGGTTTATTTCCGAAAATACTCTATTATAAAACCCCATTTCCTCAATTCATTTTGAATTTGATAAGTGACAATACTCAGTTATGTTTATTTTCAATTGATCGTTTCATGGTGAAAATAAATGAGAATTTTAATAGATGTTAGTTTAAGGTATTTATAACCATAAATGTAAATAAGTCCCAGCAAACGTATTCCATTATATATCACTCAGCAATCTATTGCTCTGTCCTACTGCAATGTATTCATTAACAAATACTGCCTGCTTTATACTGCATAAAATGATTACTTATCTTAAAAGGAATGATCTGACTTTAGGGCTTTTTTTCAGCATTTTGGGAATGTGACCCACACCCATGATATCGGGAAATTTTGTGTCTATATATATTTACCTGCAGTTGGGAAAAAGTAAAACTGATGATTAAATTTTGAAAGGTTAACTACAACTTTTAAGTCTTATTCCACATTTGACAGCTATTGTTTCCAATCTAAGACTATTCAACAATTTTGAATTGCTTGACTGGATTTGGGGGAAAAAGATGTGTTCTGCCATTTGGAACATGACCCAATACCTTAAAGTGAGATTCTAGTCACTTGTACATTTATATTTTGTGCCAATACTATGTTGTTGTGTTTTTGCTGGATAGTCTTACTTGTTTACTATTTTTTTGTGTATCGTATAACTACTGTATTTTTTGTGTATCGTATGACTACTATGTTCTCTTTTGCTGACTAGTCTTACTTGTGTACTATTTTTTTGTGTATGGTCTGGCAACTATGTTTTCCTTTTGCTGACTAGTCTTACTTGTTACTATTTTTGTGTGTATCGTATGACTACTATGTTCTCTTTTGCTGACTAGTCGTACTTGTTTACTATTTTTTTGTGTATGGTATGACTACTATGTTCTCTTTTGCTGACTAGTCTTACTTGTTTACTTTTTTTTTTTGTATGGTATGACTACTATGTTCTCTTTTGCTGACTAGTCTTACTTGTTTACTATTTTTGTGTGTATGGTATGACTACTATGTTTTCCTTTTGCTGACTAGTCTTACTTGTTTACTATTTTTTTGTGTATGGTATGACTACTATGTTCTATTTTGCTGACTAGTCTTACTTGTTTACTATTTTTTTGTGTATGGTATGGCTACTATGTTTTCCTTTTGCTGACTAGTCTTACTTGTTACTATTTTTTGTGTATGGTATGACTATGTTCTCTTTTGCTGACTAGTCTTACTGAATGTTTGATACGTTAGTTTTTTTTGCATAATTCTCTATTCTATTTACATTTGCTGAATATTCCATTACCAAAATACAATACTCAGTCTGTTTCTCATTTAACATTTTGTTTAAATATGTTAATTTTTTCAGTTTCTGTACCAGTATAATTATATAGACAGTTTAAATAATTTGTTTTACATTTGTTGTTAGTCAGTGTATATATTAATTAGTTTTACACCATTAGAATAAAAAATGTTGAAATGAATCAGTATATTATTTTACACTTTCAGTTTTAAGTCAGTAGTATCATAAACTAATTCTTTGTTCCAGTTTGGTTGAAAAGAATGTTAAAATAAAAGTTTGAAGAACGTTTTCTGTCATTTATTTAAGGGTTTAATGGTAGGGCCTTAACACTACCAACAACAATTAAAAATAATTGAGGCTAGACAGGGACTGAGGAATGGTTAAAAGTATGTCGGCACCACGCTGGCTCAAGAACGGTATCGCCGATATTGGGCCGACATCGAGCCGTGTTGCACATCCGACCTCGGGCCGATATTGAAATAAATGTCGGACCGATATGAAATGTTTGCTGGGTAAAGTTCCTCAGTGTGCGAGTGAGAACTGCTAAAGTTTCTCAGTGTGCGAGTGAGAACTGCCAAAGATCCTCAGCGTGCGAGTGAGAACTGCTAAAATTTCTCAGTGTGCGAGTGAGTACCGCTAAAGTAACTCAGTGTGCGAGTGAGAACTGCTAAGATTTCTCAGTGAGCGAGTGAGAACTGCATAAGTGCCTCAGTGTGCGAGTGAGAACTGCTACAGTGCATCAGTGTGCGAGTGAGAACTGCTAAAATACCTCAGTGTGCGAGTTAGAACTGCTAAAATACCTCTGTGTACGAGTGAAAACTGCTAAAGTACCTCAGTGTGCGAGTGAGAACTGCTAAAGTTTCTCAGTGTGCGAGTGAGAACTGCTAAAGTTCCTCAGTGTGCGAGTGAAAACTGCTAAATACCTCAGTGTGCGAGTGAGAACTGCTAAAGTTCCTCAGTGTGCGAGTGAGAACTGTTAAAATACCTCAGTGTGAGTGACAACTGCTAAATTACCTCAGTTTGCGAGTGAAAACTGCTTAAGTGCCTCAGTGTGCGAGTGAGAACTGCTTAAGTGCCTCAGTGTGCGAGTGAGAACTGCTAAAGTTCCTCAGTGTGCGAGTGAGAACTGCTAAAATTCCTCAGTGTGCGAATGAGAACTGTTCGAGTACCTTTGTGTGCGACAGAAAACTACTAAAGTACTGTGTGCGATAGAGAACTGCTAAAGTACCTCATTGTGCAATAGAGAACTGCTAAAGTACCTCATTGTGCAATAGAGAACTGCTAAAGTACCAGTGTGCGAGTGAGAACTGCTAAAGAACCTCTGTGTGTGAAGATAACTACTAAATTACCTCTGTGTGCGAGTGAGAACGGCTAAAGTACCTCAGTGTGCGAGTGAAAACTTCTAACGTACCACTGTGTGCAATGAAAAAGAACTACTGAAATACCTCAGTGTGCGTGTGAGAACTGCTACAGTGCCTCAGTGTGCGAGTGAGAACTGCTACAGTGCATCAGCGTGCGTGTGAGAACTGCTTGAGTACCTCAGTGTGCGTGTGAGAACTGCTACCGTGCATCAGTGTGCGTTTGAGAACTGCTTAAGTGCCTCAGTGTGCGAGTGCGAACTGCTACAGTGCATCAGTGAGCGTGTGAGAACTGCGTAAGTACCTCTCTGCGTATGAGAACTGCTTAAGTACCTCAGTGTGCGAGTGAGAACTGCTAAAATACCTCAGTGTGCGAGTGAGAACTGCTTAAGTGCCTCAGTGTGCGAGTGCGAACTGCTACAGTGCATCAGTGTGCGTGTGAGGACTGTTTTAGTACCTCAGTGTGCGAGTGCGAACTGCTAAAATACCTCAGTATGAGAGTGAGAACTGCTACAGTGCATCAGTGTGCGAGTGAGGACTGCTAAAGAACCTCAGTGTGCGTATGAGAACTGCTGAAGTTCCTCAGTGTGCGAGAGCGAACTGCTAATTTACCTCAGTGTGCGAGTGAGAACTGCTACAATTTTAAAGTGCGCGAGTAAGAAAACTGCATTCCTCTGTGCTCAGAAAATTGAAGTACATGTACATGAGATTTCGGTTGCGATCTGCTATAGTACATCTCCTGGCAAAAGAGAACTGATTAAGTACCTTAGTGATATGTGAAAGGAAAGTCATGCGCTTCGTTTTTAGACTGTTGGCGCAAGCCAACGATGTTTTGTAGGTGTATTCAGAAATCAGTCTTGAGGGAACTACTTCTTTACTTTGCAGGCTACGAGTCAGTAAATCGATACATTAATGCGCTTCGCTCGCTGAGCAGTGCGGCTTCCTGTTATCGATGCCCCTTTCTATGAATATATGACAAGAAATAGATCCGACTTAAAACACTAATCAACAATTATAATAGTTCATTTAGTCCACATGTACAATTTAAATCATTTTATGTCTATTTACATAGGTATGACAGCGTATCTGTTTGTGCTGTTGACTGATTAACTGCGTATTACATCATATTGCGTAATTGTACTGAGTAAGTACATATTGCGGAGCGATTGTAACCACTCGATTGACGATTGCTTTTGTTTTTGACCTATGCATAAGAATTATGGAAAAGCATTGTACTTCTGAAAAGAGTTTTGAATGTATTTTCCTAATTTAACTTATTTTACTTAAGTTTTTAGGTCAAATACCAGCTTATACCAATTCATTTTAAGTAGCATGTATAGTTATGACTTTCGAGATTTTTTTGTAGAAATGGTATTTCAGACAGGTGACTTACTCCAATAAATGTTCCTTATGATAAACATACTCTCATAATTCATTTACTCTTAGTTTCTTTTCTCGCCAACAGCCTTTCTACGTTGTCAGCGTTTTGATTTTATACATGCACTGTCATTGTAGAGAAACATGGTTTCATGATCATGCAACTATATACAAAATAACGTCGAGCGCTCTTTATTCAACACACTGTCAATAGTTGAACATACACGTCTCTTTTTAAAACACTATCCGTGAGTACATATTTCCATAAATCATACCGTTCACACATGTTTACGTCATTTAAATTTATGCAAATGTTTTTGCTGTATTATTATAAATATAAACGGCATCCCTAGTAAGCGTTCTATTTACAAGTAGAACTCCGCTATTGAATACACATTTATTTTTATGTAAACACGAGTTTTTCAGACTTTCGTTATACCGGTCCGCTACACATATCTATGTGTTCTCCATGAACGAAGTAATCAGTGTTATTTAACGGTCTATTTGTACGAAAATTGAGTTTCACTCCGTAATACAACGCTGTAAAGACAAAATCGTCCGCTTAAATCAGGGTTTATAAAACTTGCAAACTTGGGGATTTATACCCAAACTTTATTGATATTATAATCTTTATTACAACATGTATAACATGAAAATTAAATAGCGTTTTGCCAAAGATCTCTTGTTCTTATATAGTGAACATTGTTATAATGTTTACGTAAATGTTATTAACACTTAAATATTGATAGTTGTGAAAATATTTTTCACGGTAAATGCATTGTAAATAGTTGTGCCTGATTTACGATCACTACAGTTAACACTGTTTCTATTTAATACGGTTAGTGTTTTGACAGCGCAAATACAGTCCCGTAACTATCGGATTCAAATACCGAATCGACTTTATTGTAATGTATTGATTGGTGTTTTTTGTACTTATACAATACATACCCTTTAATTGTTTTTTCCCGTATAAAAGTTTTGTAATGTACACCCTTTTTGCCCACTCCCACTATTTATTGTTTTTGTTGTATTCTTTTTTTTTCTCGGTTGTTATGTAAAACAGCTTGGCTCGTCGTTTGTAAAAGGTCTTTTAATGCACCAAATTGCTCCACTTGCGTAGTATATTCCCATCCGCTCTCACGTGTTTGTTTTAAAGCTCCCTTTATGTTGATTGTCTCACTTAGTGTGCATCTTTACCCACATAGATGATTGACATAATGCAATATAGATCAACAACTATTGGGGGCTTTTATGCATGTTCGCAGCGATATATTAAATCGTATACCAAACATGTGTAGCCATTTAAATACATATTTCGTTTTCTAATTGCATATATTTTTTCCATCAAATCAGTCTGTTGTCATTTTTTTAGGAGTATATATTTTTATATAACGTGTACATGCTTATGTCTTCATTATATTTCTTTGTTGAGAGACATTTGTTTTTATTTGTACTGCCCTTGCATAGTAACAGACAGCAATCTAGTTCATATAAATTCCTGGGTAGAACACTTTGCATGTACTGACAGGTATACTTGGTCTCCTCTGCTACTGTTATTGTCTGGAGATATTGAAACTAATCCTGGTCCACCTAATGTATCCTCGCGGGAGTCCTGCCTGTCAATATTTCACCAAAACATCATAAGTGTTCGTAATAAATTTGAATATTTTCGGAACAATTTCTTGGATTTTGATATTATTTGTTTTACAGAAACTAAACTTTCGAGCGATATTAGTAATGAAAGCATACTTTTAGAAGGCCATGACAGCGTTTTTCGGAAAGATAACACTAATCATTCCGCGGGCTTATTAACATATGTTTCGTCATAATTTAGACCACCAAGACTTTTAAATTTGGAAATAATACTACCGGAATCTATGGGTTGAACTTTTTGACCATTTTAGATCTTACTTAATTTGTAATGTATACCGTCCTCCGAATATCGCCACTGAATTTTGGGATCGATTCCAAATATGCATAGAAAAAGCTCATGATCATTGTAACAACATTATTATTGTTAGAGACATCAATGAAAATCAACTGAATCCATCCAATCATAAATTTAAAGATATGCTTTATCTGAGCAACATGACAAACGTAATAAACGAACCAACCCGAGTAACAGAACACACTCGTACATTGATAGATCCCATTGCAATAACGAACACATTGCAGCATTTACATTCTGGAATCCTTGAAACCGATAAGTCAGTAAGTGATCACTATGGCACATACATATATATTGACATCGATTTAAACGAAAATGCTCCTTATTAAAGAAAAGTATGGCGCTACAAGAATGCAAATTTCAGTCAGTTAAATGCTGCCATTATGTCATACGGTTGGACCATTTTAAATACGGGTGATCTAGATCAAACTGTAGTTAGATTTACACACACTTTTCTTGAACTAGCTTCTACTTTTATTCCAGCATCAAATGTTACTATACGACCTAACGACCGTCCTTGGTATAATTCATTAATTCGCAAAACCTCACGCCAAAGAGACAGAGAAAAGCATGTTGCTATAAAGTCCGGTAAATTGTCTGACTGGTCCAGTTACAAAAATCAAAGAAATAAAGTTAACAGTATGAAAAAACACGCAAAAGAATGCTTTTTTAATACTCTAGAAAATGGACTTGCTGATTGTAAAACAAATAATCCTCGGAAATATGGGAAAACGGTCAAAATGCTTGTAAAAGAAAATGCACACAATTGCAACAGTATACCTCCGTTATTGAATCCAGATGAATCGTATTCAGTGTCAGAGATAGAAAAAGCCAATACACTTAACGATTACTTTGCCTCTATATCTACAATTGATGAAACTAACCATGACTTACCTCCATTTAACAGCAAAACAAGTACTATTCTTGACAACATAATTATTTCCGAACAGGATGTAACCGATGTTCTAAGTAACTAAGACATCAACAAAGCTAATGGCCCTGATGGTATCAGTCATAAAATGTTTAAAAAAACAACATCTAAATCAATAAGTAGGCCACTGTCTATACTCTTTAACAGATCGATTCGTGAAAATATGTTTCCATCTTGTTGGAAAGAAGCCAATGTTATGCCCCTATTTTAAAAAAAAGGTGAACAATTTATTCCTTCGAATTGTCGACCCATATCTCTCATAAGTTATGTTGGCAAAGTATTTGAAAGGGTAGTTTTGAAATACATTTACATCTATTTACACACAAATCAACTTATTTACAAAAATCAGTCAGGCTTTTTAACTGGACATTCTACAGTTTACCAATTAATTGACATGTATAATAAAATATGTAAATCTTTTGACGAAAAAAAATCAACTTGTATTGTTTATTGCGATATTAGTATGGCATTTGATAGAGTTTGGCACAAAGACCTTATACAAAAACTTAAAGAACTCGGCTTGTTTTGGGAATATCATTGAATGGATATCCAGTTATTTGGCAAACAGATCCCAAAAAGTATTCATTGGGTCGTCTTTTTCTCGATCAAAAATATAAATGCTGGGGTTCCACAGGGTTCGGTATTAGGGCCACTATTATTTTTAATATAATGTTAACGATATCTCTAAATCACTTCTCAGCATTAGTCGCTTATTTGCTGACGACAGTTCACTATCTGTTTCCTCTAATGACAATGCCCTTATTGAAAGAATTGTAAATCATGACCTTAACTGTATAAATATATGAGCCAAGAAATGGCCTGTTAATTTTAACCCCTCTAAGACGGAATTAATATTTTTCACCTTTTCAAAAAATCAAAACCGTCCCAACATAATATTTGACGAAACTCAATTATCCTTTGTGAAATTCCACATCTTACACTTAGCGAAGATGGTTCGTGGCATAAACGCATTGACAATATTACACAATCGGCTTCAAAAGTACTTGGGTCCATGCGAATGTTAAAATATAAACTCAAACGCGAAACTCTTAATCAAATATACATTTAATATTTAAGACCCATTTTAGAATACGCGTCTATAGTTTGGGAAAATTGTACAAAATATGAAATGGAATTATTAGATAAAATTCAATTGGATGCAGCCCGAATTGTCGCAGGATTAACAAGGTCAACTAAACTACTCTTCTTCTAAAAGAAATTGGTTGGGTTTCTCTAAATGACAGACGAAAAATACAAAAACTTGTTTTAGTATATAAACACAATAAAGGTCTCTAACCGCAGTATCTAAACAATCTTTTTCCAGCACC